>BSBK01003438.1:5000-519212 GCA_027943335.1 Chamaecyparis obtusa | reverse complement strand
GTCCCATGAAGGGACATGTCTCTTCTTGTCTTTGCCTTGTATATATTCAAGAGATCAATGAGTTTGGAAAACACATACAATACAAGAAGTGCTATTACATTTGCAATGATCCTAAAACTTTAATAGGTCATACCAGCCTCAACAGTTGAAACAAACACCATAGAACCAATGACATGAGTAGTGGGTAGGAAAGATACTACAATAGAAGATTGGAGGGAAACGCCTAGACATGGAAAGTTTGAAAATCCATGGGCGGGAGTGGACATAGACATGGAGCTAGATACAGATGTGTGCTTTGTGTTTTTTAAATTTTTCCCCGAACTTGTTATGATGAATGTAATAAGAAAGGTATATGTTGTTTAAGTGTAAAAGGAACATATATATATAGGGAAGGAAAATGTTGTATGATTACAAAATGAATGTGTATGCAAGGAAGGAAATCCATAAAGACGTATAAGCTATGCTCTTGGTCATCAAAAATGGAGTCTCATTGGGATAACTACATTATTTGAATAAAACCAAAACACATAGAGGAAAAAATATACAAGATACCATTATTTAAACTAGGTGTTACAAGAGAGAAAATGTTAAGAATAAAAGGGCACATTCACGTATTTTTGTGTTAATATGCACCATTAAATTAGGTCTCCTTGCATCATCCATAATTAAGGAATCACTTATGTACCTCATGATTTAATGTGAGAAGCAATTAATTTTTCTAAACAATATTTCACACCTATGGTTTATGGATAACATTGAACAAGATGGTCAAAGGGAAGATTGACATGTATGTTGAGGTATTGAAATAGTGCCTAAGCATTGCAAAGAATTAAAGATGATTCATGCTTTAGTAACAATATTGAAAATACTTTGTTCAAGGATGTTGTGCATAAGAGTGTTTTATTTTCTTACAAGAATGTTCATGTATTTACAATATAGGGAGGGATATAACTAATATACCTTCCTTGATAATAAGACGTTTATATTTTTTATTAAAGGAAAACAAGTTTTGAAGGGGCCCTGAAACCCTGTACATTTTGGTCAAATAAGATTTACAAAGCAACACTCTAAAAAGGAACATATCAAGACCACAACAAGGGTTTTGCAACAGGCTCCCACAACCTGGAGAAAAAATGGTACCAGAAAAAGGAAACTGGGACCCTTACTAAAGAAGCCATTGCGAAAAAGATAAAACAATTTTAAAATCAGCAGCCTTGAAACTTCTAGCGGACAACAAAGAAAATCCTGTCGGTTGCAGAGATAGATTATTTCTTCCCCTTCTGGGAATGAAGGGACATATCGAAAGCGGGTAGATGTTTATATCTTTTTTTTCCTTTAACAGAAGTCCACCCGTCTTCCGCATTCTTAGCCAAATCCTGCCAAGATAACAAATAAAAAACTGAGGCTCCCAAAAAAAGGGAATCAAGAGATTGTCCCAAGATAGGGCCACAAGTATCCAGAGAAGTTGAATCAAGAGATGAATCTATAGCAACCATTCCAACGTGATCTAGCGAAGCAATGTCAGCAATAGAGGCCCGAACAGCTGAATCTGAACTAATCGAAGAACCAGGGAAGGATTTATCACCCGGTGGAGAGCCAACGGTAGTACCAAGAAGCATAGGGGCCTCAGAAGTCTCCTGAGAAGAAGAAATGACCTAAGAAAAGATTCAAGAAGTCGAGGTCTTCACAATAGAGTAATGATGGGAGGAGGCTCCCTTCCACCAAGAAGCGGGTTTTTTAACCTTTTCCAATCCGCACTGATATGCTAAGTGACTAGTTTTAAAACATCTCCTACATCTGAAGGGGAGACCTTCATAATCCAAGGATTGAATCTAGGATCCTTTAGGGTGTTGAAGCTTTATCTTTTTCGGAAGACCCAAGGAAGAATCCAAATCAACCAGAATCCTAGCATATGTGGAATGAAGAATATCATCAAATTCAATAAGATGTTTATGTTGTATAGGTCAATGATACCCTATTCACAAATACCTTAACCTTTATATTTATATTGATACTATATTTAAGATATAATATATCCAAGGATATAATATTTTTTAAGTTGTAAAAAGGATGGTAAAGATGTATTAATCTAAGTATTATCCAATTATAATTCATTGGTACTAACAAATTATCAATGATTTATTTGTAGCCTTCATGTCTTGCTCAACTTTAATAATTTGGGCATGATTGTATAAATTTGTATATATAGGATAACTATATCAAAATCATTACCATTCACCCTAGAGTCTTAGCCCCAGGTTATTAGCTTTTTCTCTCAAATTTACCTAGCTTTTGAATGGGTGCATATATGTAAAGGAAGGAATCATAACATGCAAGGCTTGGGAAAATATAGGGATGTATGTAGAAGCCATAACATAAGAGATAGAATGGGGATGGGTTATGAGAGAGATAAAGAGAGGTAGAATGAGGTGAGAATGAGGCACAAGCATAGAGGAGGATATTTAATTATATGTAAGTAATGTAATGAAATAAAATATTTTAATGACGTCCATGAGACTAAGTAGACTAAGGGACCAAGTATCACAACCATAAGTTATCTTCAAAATCATGTCAATGTCGGATCTCCTGTACTGTAGATCTTGACTAGGAAGTTAACAATTTTGTTACTCCTAACTTCCTCAAATAACTCATATAGACTACCAACCTTTAAGCTATTGGGGGAAGTATCAATAGAACGTGGAAGGGAATTAGAATTAGCCACGGTGGAAGAAGAAATGGTAAAAGTGAGGACAAAACAAGTTAGGTTTCATTTAGACTCAAGTTCCAATTTTGCAGGGTGTAGGGTATGTACGCCTCATTTGTAGCATAGTTAAGTGTCTCCTATATGAAATATGGGGTAGTCCTATAGTGCTATAAGCAATCTATAGATCCAAAACAAATCGTTCGAAAAAGACCCATTTCCATTTAGCAGACATGAATTGTGTGGGAAGCCATTGACTTAAAAAAATCCATGCCCATCCCTCCCAAGAGCATTAAGGGTTTCGAAGACAAATCTACCTTCCTTTGATTCCTCACCCTCCCCTTATTCTATTTATCTTTCTTTCCAGTCCTCTATTTCCAAAGCTATGCTTGCATGGTGAATTAATAAACTAGTTAAGTTTCATTTATACTCAAGTTCAAATTCTACAAGATGTAAGGCATGTACGTTTCCTTTGTAGTACAATTAAATATATTTTGTATGAAATACAAGATATCTCATATTACTATAAATCATCTATAGATAAAAAAAACCATTGATCCCATACCATAAACTATAAAAATAATTGATTTCCATATGCATGAATATTTATATATACCATAAACTATAAAAATAATTGGTTTCCATGTGCATGAACATTTAATAGGCATTAATTGTGTGAAAAACTATTGGCTTAAAAATTCCAAGCCCATCCCTCCAAAGAGCATCGAGAGCTCCACCATGAAATGAATTGTCTGTTTCGGAGACGAATCTCCCTCCCAAAGATTCCTCGACCTGCTCATTTTTCCTATTTATCTCGGTTTCCTGCACTAAGACTGCAAATTGAATGAGAATGGAGAGCTCAAAATGGAAGGGATGCGTCCAAGCTCCTGTGTCCGCTCCTCTGCAGATTGTGTGGGAGATCACCAGCGATTTCTGTGCAATGAAAAAATGGCATCCTGGCCTGGATGTCTGCGAAAGAGTGGAGGGTGCGACAGAGAATGGCCTCGGCTGCATTCGCTATGTTTCGTCTTCAAGTCCAGCCGGAATTTTTTGGGCCAAGGAAAAGCTTACCGCCTTGGATTCTGCTCACCATTCTTATGATTACACAGTTATTGACACCAACATCGAGGGTTTTAAGGGTTACGAAGCAACTTTTCAAGTGATCGAGGGAGAAGAGAAGGGGACTTGCCTGGTAAAATGGAGTTATGAATTGGATCCGATTCCCGGCAAAGTTGAAGAGGAACTTGTGAATTATTGGAGCTCTCTCTTATCTAGTATTATCAAAACACTGCAAGACTCTGTTTCTCCCTCTTAGGCGTGTCACAGATTGTTAATTTTTTTGTGATTGGTCTTTCTACTGTTTGGGGTCACCCCGGTGAACCCTCTTGCTTTCTTCAGGGTAAGGAAAAATGTTGCAAGTCATATTTTAGATTATAAATCATCAGGATTGCCGTAAGGAAAATGGGTAATGATTTATTATTATTGGTATTATTCAAGGTGTGCAAACGGAAACAAATCTGTGGACCGTGTGTGATATTGAGAGGGGTCTAGTATGGATATGTTTAGCTAGTTATAATGGTAGTTTAAGAATCGTTCCTAGATTCTTATTAGTTGAAATATTTTTAAATTTCTATCAGTTCAGAGGTGTGACATTTTTCAAGAGAGGAATGAATGAATAAATGAATGTTTTTAATGTCTACCAAACTAAACAGTCTTAGTATCAGTTGTTCAGTTTGTTTAAGCTTTTTTGATTATTCCTGTTTAGTTGTTCAGTTTAGTGTTGCTTCTCTTTGGTGTTGAGACTTTATGACTGTTTTTGAGCAATATAGCTCAGTTTTTGGCCATGGCTTTCATTGTTGTTTCAGGCTTTCTTTCTGCCTGCTTTCTCTGAACATTGTATATTTTAATTTTTAATTAATATATTCATTCGACTTCGGCCCCTTATTGACCCAAAAAAAAAACTAAACAGTCTGTGGCAGTCTGCAGGACTCACATGCCAACAAAACAAATAAGTATGGATTTTTTTAAGTAGAAAAGTTCGGCAATGCCATGCTGACTAATTTTTTTTTTCTTTTTAGTATCTTTGATTTTCTACTATGTATTTTGATCAGGAAATCAGCAACTTTTGTTATCTTTTCTTATTCAAACAGATTACTCAAAACGCCCATATTTAACATCGCAATATAATTGATCTAAATATTTTTGTAAGCCAGACACTCCATAATTTGTTTATCGATATCAATGCATCCTTTCTTTGTTGTTGCTGTCCTTTCAATCTTCCATATTTTACTCTTCGTCAATGTGCCAGCCCAAAGTTCTGCCAACACATCAATTGTCAATGAGTCCAGCAAGTGACATCGTCTGCAAACTCAACACTTATGGATTAATGATTTCTTGAGGTAGTTTAACTGATGCTAATTTAAACAATGGTATGTCGTATCACTCGTTCAAATCATCATGGATATTTCATAAGCTCCAATTCAAGGATCAAGGTTTTAACTACCTTTTAAGCATCTAGTTTGAGGTCATGTTTAAGTGGATCACATTTACTGTGATGAGTGAATCACCTTTCAAGTGTATTTGATTAGCCTTCAATCATAAACTGTATCTTAGACCTACGGAGGTTGCACAAAATTTAGCCATGTTGTTTGTTGTCACACCCAAAAAAATTTGACTTCTCAACGAGGACGGTATTGTTATGATCTCTCGCCCCACAACCAGCTCTACTCAGGCTAGGATTGCCCCTAGATGCCCCCCATTGAAATTAATCTTAACTCATCCAACATCAAGCTCCTTCCAAACTACACTATTCTGCCAATTTAGAGGAACCATTAATGGGGAACCATGGTAATTGAATTTTATACATCAATATTTTTGGAATAACTGAGGAATGGTTCGGTATATATTTGCAAACTTTGGTTTAATGGTGTGGTTGCATGATTTCTGTCATAGTTAATACCTTCACCATGGATTGCGTTGTTATCAATAGGATCTTGTACCTTATGCTTGAGATCCATGCACGATTAAGAATTAGGACCCTTGACTCTATAAAAAAAAATATAACATTACTTTTATAATTCTTGGGAAGTGTTTTAGCTAGGATCAAATGGATGAATAGGAAGAAGATCAATCAAACTAGAGACCAATAGAATTTGAAGTACAATGTCCTAAAGATTTTGACAATTTTATAAATTCTCTATGATCAGTTTTTTTTAGCTTAGCTTGTGCATAGAGATATATAATAGAAGTAGAGATGTTAAGGTATACATTATTCACAATTGGTTTGATCAACATTTGATAAAAGTATTTTACAACTCCAAATTATGCAAGGAATGGTTCAATTCGAAATACAAAATTTGGAATCTCATGACATAATCATTTATACATTCATTTTATCTCTAATCACACACAATTAAATCGAAAATAGTAACCTTGTGGCCCATATTAACTTCAAATTTCTTCAAGAATGCCTTTCTCAAATTAGAAAACATGTGTATGGACTCACAAGGTAATGGAACAAAAAAACAATATCATAACCTGCTAAAGTCCTTAGAAGTCAATTTTTAATTGCTTTGTTGAATTAAAAATAAAATTCTTTAAAATAATTTATCGTCATAAACAAAGTCTAAGCACATTGTAGTCAAAGAGCACAAATGTATATTTGGGTCACCTAAATTCTATTATACATCTCAAATGAGGTGCCATAAAACCAACAATTAGAGAATATGTAACGACCTCAAATGATAATAGTAAGGCCTAGCTTTAGCTTCAATAAATATATCACTATCTTGCATTTATGCATATTATCTCTTTCTCTCAAAATTACCTAGCTTTGGAATGAGTGCATATATTTAAATGAATGATAACATGCAAGGCTTTGTGAAACATAGGGGTTTATGTATGGCATAGAATGGGGATGAATGTGAGGGATAAAAAGCGAGGTAGACTGAGGAACAAAATGTGACATGAGCATAGAGGAGGATACATAATAATGTGTAAGTAATGAAATGAAATTAAATACTTTAATGAAGTCTATGAGACCAAGTAGTTTAAGGGATCAAGAATCACAACCTTAAGTTACCAACACAATCCTTCCAATGTTGGATATCCTACTATAGATCTTGACTAGGAAGTTAGCAGTTTTATTGATTTGTAGTGCATCTTGTATTTGCATTCTATCATTTCTTTATTTTGATATGAGATAAACTCTATATATGTTATCATTTGATTATTCATATATTATTCTTTTGTATTGACATTCATGAGATGCACCCAATTACAGTTATATTCTTTTGATCAATGTAAATATAACTGTTGATGTGGATAATAGTTTATACTTGTGATTTTAGTGAAATTCATATATGCATGATGACTTTGAGATGATGTGGCATGATGTTATATGATGATGTCTAGATTATTTTATGAGGATATTTTGGTTATATTGAGTTTGATGTGATTATATGATGATTCAATGATGTTGTGCCAATAACTGGATGAGACGTTATGCTACTACCTATTTGTTGTTATTAATCTAGTTCGAGGAATTGTTATATGCCATTATTGCATTAAAATGATATTTAATACATTTTGTTAGATCAGATTATTATTGATGTGCTTTAAATGATGACTAAATGTGAAAGGGATGACACCATAACATTTGAATACATAAGAATGATTATGTTGTTAAAATGTGAGGACTAGCATTCCACATATGTTACAAATTTTAGAAATAAAAGAAAAGTCACATAATCGATATAAAAATAAAGTTATATTAATTACATTGTCTTCTAAAAAATGAAGTTATATTAATAACATTTTTCTCCAACTTGTTAATTCAACAAGAAATAAATCACATAAGAGATATGATAATTGACCAAGAGGCCAGATTAATCAATCATATAAAGAAGTGATACTATAATCATTTTGTCTCCTTAAGCCTTGGACTTCTCTCCATCTGCTATGCTCAAGACGAGAATGGGGTCCAGATGCTTTTTCCACCCAACCACGGGGTGTTTAGCTCTCCTGGATCTCAACATGAAAGGTTGAGCACCCAACCTTGCGCGAGGAACCTAGCAAATCAAAACCGACAAGTTGGATAGAATCTAGTGCAGCATTGTGACCTATTTGTTGGCAAGTGGTCAACACATTCACACATATGCACATATAGGCACATGCACATATGGAATGTTGTCATTTATGGCAACACTTATCAGATTTATGATCGCACATATTGGATAGCACTAATATGTTTGTATGCAGTTGATAAGAGAAAAATGCCTAAGTCCACAGACTGTTCCTATGACCCAGTTTGATAGAAAAGGTTAATGACCCTCTCAAAAAATTCCTAAAGGCATGCGATCGTGGCTAAATGTTTAAAAGACATGGATGAACACATGTGTAAGGTCGCAAGTGTTAATATTGCAGTATCAAAGAGATATGTTCAATTGATTGAATGCGAAGACAATAAACATGGCATGACTTATTGGTGATCACTAAGGCCGACTTTGTGAGTGATTGGAAAGTTATTTTTGGATGCGGTCTTGGATCTAAGGCCGACTAAGGATTCTAATGAAACGTGAAAATGCGCATTAAATAATATTATGTTTTACTAGAGTAAAGCCGACTAGCTCTTGTAATACACCTCTAACAGGGTATACGTATACAAACATCTTTGTAAAAGTGTAAAAGGAGAATAATGATGATCATAGATCAAGAGAAAGGAGAACAAGAGGAGTTCTTAAAGGAATACTTTGTTAACTCCTTGTATTCGAGACAACATATTGATTGTAATTTGTACCTATTGTACACCCCTAACAAGGTTTTGATTGCCTCTAATAGGGCTAGACTCCTAACAGGGTCAATTTCTTAATTGGAGTTACATTGTAAAGACTCCTAAGAGGGTTTGTCCTTTAACCAGGACCTGCCTATTGTAATACTTAGCTCCTAACATGGTCATAAATCTTAACAGGGTTATTATACTTATAGTGCATATATTTGTGGGTACCATCCCCACTGGGGTTTTTACCTTAACAAGGTTTTCCTTGAAAACAAATATGGTGTTATGAGTTCTTCAATATTTATTTATGTTGCATGATTATTTATCTTGAGTTATATCTTTATATGTTGTTTGAAGAAAGTAAAGAAGTTTAATAATTTAGTAAAGTACTGTAACACTGATTCACCCCCCTCTTAGTGTTACCAAATCCTAACAATTGGTATTAGAGCATCAAGCCCCTGAAGGAAAAGCTTAACAACTTTGGGGAGATCAAGATGGATTTGGAGAACTTGAAGAAAAATTATGAAATGGCATTGGAAGATGTGGACATTGCTAATGTAGATAGAGTGGATCTAAAATACAAACTAAGGAAGGCAAATGACTTCATCAAGAAGTTGAAGTAGCAGCTTGAGCATGAAAGAAAATTAAGAGATGATCTCATGGAAGCACAAACAGAAGAACTATCAGATCAAGATACGATTGAACAACTAAGACATGAAAATGATTCCTTGAAGGATGAACTAGAAGTCACAAAATTGAACCTGATGAAAGAACTTGATACTGAAAGAGAGGAAAAATAAAAGTTGCAAAATGAACTATTAGACACAAGGGATAGATTGCAAAATTTGGAGATTGAGCTGAGCACACTAAAAACAAAATATGAAAAGATAGAAAGATATTGCATCACCATCACTGGTGAACTTGATCAGACCAAAGGTCACATAGAAAAACTTCATGGGAGTAGAAAGAAATTAGATGAGCAAATTGACATGTAGAAACTTGTTGGAGACATGACAGGAGTAGGATTCAATAAAAATCCCAATCAAAGGAAAGATAGAGTTGTGGTGAATCTTGACTCACCTAAGATGTTAGATTTTGAGGCTATAATGGCAGAAACTAAGATACCTCCTTGCAAGGACAATGACAAGGATTGCAGTCATGAAGATCAATCAAATAAATCAACTAAAAAAGGTATTCCTAAGCCCAACTTTACTGGTTTTTCTTTAACTGCTATTTGTATGGACATAAGATAAGAGAATGTAGAAAACCATATATGAGGTCTACTAGACCTACATATGATCATCTGAATGATTTTACCGACAAGCAAAAAGAGGAAAGCTTGAATGGGGCAAATATGGAAAAATGTGAATGTAGTAAAAATGTAGAACACAGACAATCTGAGGATAATAAAGCAAGTAAAACAAATGATGCTATGCAAGACAATAACTTTAATTCTAGTAAGGAGGAAGTCAAAAAGATAGTGGAAGAGGTTAAGAAACCCTTTACCAAACCTAGAAAGATTGTATGCTACAAATGCAACAACTTTAGTCATATTGCCAAATATTGCAAGTTGCAGATTAACTATAGCCAATTGAAACCTAAGAAGAAAGTGACAGGCTTCAAATGAAACAATGATGGACATGTTGTGAAGTATTGTAGATTTGAAGGACTAGTAAAGAAGTTGACGCAGTCAAGGTAGGTGGATCCAATGAAGGACAGTCCAAACCTTGCAGCCAGCAGAATTACACAGCGGATTACTCAACAATGCAATAAAAATTAATTGTTTAACACTAATTTTCATTAACATGCCCAGCTATAAGGCCTTGCGGGTTAGGGCCAATTACAATCAGAAAACAATTCTGCAAGATCCACAACTAGATCCAATACAATCTCAGCTAGTTCAGCTCTGAAAATAATCAGAAGCTGATGGAAACCCTAAGGCAGATCTAAAATTGAGCTCGCAAGACTCTAAGCAATCTCCTTGTCTCCAAGTATGCAAACCCCTAGCTCTGATACAATCAACTATCAAATTATAATCCGATCTGCAAGGACATCAAGAACTTTTCCACAACTTCACTCTCAAGCTTCACATCTGACAATCAGATTTGCTTCTGTTGTCTAAGTTCTCCAAATCTCCCCAAATTCTGTCTCTAAACATCTACCCAAGCATCCTATAAATACTACTCATCAGCCACAAGTCGACAAGATGAAACCCTTAACTCCCCAAAAAAAATAATTAAATGCCATACAAGTCGGCTTACAAATGTATACAAACATTTAATTCAGCATGTCGGCCCATAACAATGGCTACCAACAATAAATGCACCAAGTCGGCTCAACAAATCACACAGAACTCTAGTCGGTAAGCCAGAACTACCAAGCGATAGTAAAATCACCGAGCACTAGTGTCGACCGAGCACCACAGGCATGATGGAGTAACACTTCACCGAGCGCCAGAGATTACCAAGTTCCTTCAGTGACCGAGCTTCCTTCAATGACTGGGACCGTCAGTCAAGGCTACAACCGAGTAACACTAGCCAAAACTCAAACACTTCATGCAGTTTCACCGAGGACACATATCAGGGCTTATATCCAAAATAAGATTGAGTTTATAGGAACAATAGAGATATTTGATGAAATGTTAGGGTTATATAATGCAAATCAAACCCTAAGAGAAGAATGTAGAAAGGTTCATGCGTTGCCTATATTCAAATACATGGAAAGATTTGAGTTTGATGAACTAGACTAGATCAAAATTGTACTAAGTAGAATTCATGATAAATTAATATGGATTGGTGGAAATCCAACTAATATCACTAAAGAACTATTGCATGAGATCACTGGTTTACCTATGATAGGTAAAATTCCCTCAATAGAAAAGAATGTCATATTTGAAGTAGAAAAAATTGACCAAAAGTAAATGGAACAAAAGATCAATGATAATAAATGACATTGCAAAAGAAGATGTCAAGCTTGTTGCAAAGAAAATGGGATACGAGTTTCATTATAGTAATAGAATTACCAGTGTATCAACCAATTTTGTACATATGACATATAAAATGGTAGTAGAAGATGAAGAATACGACCTATGCGAGGTCCTAAGACAACAACTGATGGAGAGTTTGGTAGGAATAAAGAAGAACAAGACAACACACTTTAGATTTGGATCACTCATAATGTACATATTCTTTCATGTTATGAGAATATTTCCTAACATGTATCTATGGAGATATGATAGATACACCATACAGATGATTAGTGACTACTATAGAATAAGTGATGAGCAAAACATGTATGTTAAAGTTGCAAGGATGATGAAACTATTTCAAAAACAAATGCATGAAAGGGAAATGATTCCTTAGAGACTAGTAGACAAATACAAAAATGACATATGTTTCATGGTAGAAACTGATAGCACATGCTTTGAGGCAGTAGAATCTAGAACTTCTTGGGCTACTGCTATGGCGTATGAAGTTGACTATACTGTCTTAAAACTTCATATTCAACATGTCTTACAATCACCCAAAGACCCCAATGTTCCAAGATGGGGTACATATGAAGAAAAATACTCAGTAGTTAGGGAAGAATTGGTGAAAGGTAGAAGGGAGAAGAAAGTTGAATCCCTTGTTGACAAACTAGCAAGGCAAAATGGTATAACAAAATAAGAGATGAAAATTGTGAGGGAAAAGGTGGTAGAACTTGGGGAGAAGTACAAAATTCCACCTCCTCAATATAACATAGAGGCACCTCAAGTGGTGGAGGTTGAAGAAGAAGATGAGAAAGAGAAAGATGGCACTCCTACACCTTCTAGGAGAACATCGTAGAGACAAGTAACAAGAGATGCTACACAAGGCCAAACTCCTCCCAAAGCTAGAACCAAGGCTATGGCTAGCGGACCAGGAAAGAAAAGGAAAACATTGGACACTCCTCCATCTCCGCATGAGAAGATCAAGGAGAAAAAGACTACTAAAGAAGAAGAGCCAAATAAGGAAGTCCAAATTATGGACAAAGATAAAATAGAAGAATAAAGGAAAAGGGAGCAAGAAGAAGAAAAGGAAAGGAAACTTCAAGAGGCTAATCTAAGGGCACTTGAAGAAGATAAGAAAAAGGCAGAAGAAGCTGAGAAAAAGAAGGGCCATGCTACACAAAGAAATATATTCAAGTCTTTCCTCAAAGTTCTACAAAAAAGAGCAGTAAATGATGGTAAGCTCAATTCCATTGAGAAATATTTTGATAGATATGATGAAGAGGAGAAAAGAAAAATAGAAGATATAGTTGTGGAGCACACACTTTCCTTCAAAAATAACTTAATTGAAATAGAGGCTCAAATAATTAAGGACATATTTGAAAGATTAGAAGGAATAAATAAAAGATCTCTTGACGAGGACATCAAGATGAGATAGGATATTCTGTTGCAGAATATGCCAACCATGAGAGGGAATGAGATGGGAGAGTGGCTTGAGAAGCTAAGGCCAAAATTAAGAACTAAAACAAGAATCATCAAGTTCATGGCCCGAAAGTATGAAGAGGTGGAACAAGAAACTCATGACAAGGTTGGACAGCTACTCATAGAGGAGTGATCTAATCTTGGTAAGGCTACAAGGACTCCAACCCCAGTAGTAACCTCTACAAAGCCCACAAATGCAGAGAAGGCTGAAGGTCCAAGAGAAATAAAAGTAGTTGACACAGCCCTACTTGATTTCTTTATTGATGATGTTGGGATTTCACTCAATACACAGATAGATACATCTGATCCATTTCAGATGAATGAAACCTTGACAAAAATTGATGAAATAGAAAAGAATATTGAGTCTCTAAAGATCACTCAAGAAAAATCAGCTGAAAAAGTGCAACAAGGAGAGAAAACAACTGAAAAAGGACAGGGAAAAGAGGAAGAAAAATGAACAGAAAATATAAAGGAACAAGAAAGAGAAAAAGAAGCATAAATAGATAAGGAAGAAGAACAAAGAAAAGAAGAGGAACAACCAAAAGGATTACCAATCACTCCTTTTTCTACACCTAGTTTGTTGGCAAGTGGATATCATTCACTTCCAACCAACTTAGAGGACATGGATGTCACAAACTTGATGATAGTGGAACAACATTTTGATACCTTAGAGGAAGCAACAAGAATACAAGTTGTAGATGATTTTAAAAGATTAAGGATGAAAGATACTCTTGATGAGATCAAGAGTGATCTTAATACATTGATTACCACTGAAAGGGCAATAAAATATTGTCCTAAGGATGAACAAGATCTTTATAAGCTCTGCATAACTTTGCACAAGCATGTGAAGAGTATATCAGACATAATAGCTCATGATGAAGAAGTTTTGATAAAACTCTCTGAGGATTTTTCAAATAAGAAGATACTGGACATAAACAAGGAAAAAAACAAGATCATGGATAAAATCCATACCCTACAGCTTGAAAGGGACAAAATTCAGAAAAAGATTCTTTGAATTAAGAAGCTTCTTGACTCCAAAGATCAATGTCTTGGAGAGCACTCATGAGGACAATCAGATTGACCTAAAAAAATTTTAGGAATTAATGCCCACAAATGTAGAAGAAGCAGATAAGGCCACATATGGTCTCAATGCACTGATTCAGGTGGCAGAAACACTTAAGGCAACTTGGCATGTAGATATGAAGATTCTAAAAATAAACTACAGGGATGTGCTACAGAGAATTCAGTTGTAACTTTGAATAAATTCAACCTTGTTGTTTTGATAGCTATTTCAGATATTTTTGGCACCCTTTTCCATTGATGTCAAAGGGGGAGAGATTGAAAACAAATGTAAGGAGAAAAGAATGTAAAAATAAAAACAAACATAAATAAAAGAAAGGTTCTTTTGAAGAACGTGTGTCAAATTTATGTGTTGTATTTCTATCAATCTTTCCTTTTATATTTTTGTCTTGATGTTGCACTTAGTCATTTTTCTCACTAAGTGTTTCCATCAATGCCAAAGGGGGAGATTGTTGGCAAGTGGTCAACACATGCACACATATGCACATGTAGGCACATGCACATATGGAATGTTATCATTTATGACAACACTTATCAGATTTATGATCACACATATTGGACAACACTAATATGTTTGTATGCAGTTGATAAAAGAAAAATACCTAAGTCCATAGACTATTCCTGTGACCCAATCTGATAGAAAAGGTTAGTGACCCTCTCAGAAACTTCCTAAAGGCATGTGATCATGGCTACATGTTTAAAAGATATGGATGAACACATGTGTAAGGTTACACATGTTAATATTGCAGTATCGAAGAGATATGTTCAGTTGATTGAATGTGAAGACAATAAACATGGTATAACTTATTGGCGATCACTAAGGCCGACTTTGTGAGTGATTGGAAAGTTATTTTTGGATGCGGTCTTGGATCTAAGGTTGACTAAGGATTCTAATTAAATGTGAAAATGTGTATTAAATAATATTATGTTTTGCTAGAGTAAAGCTGAATAGCTCTTGTAATATACCTCTAATAGGGTATAAGTATACAGACACCTTTGTAAAAGTGTAAAAGGAGAATAATGATGATATAGATGAATGTGAACTGTGAAAGCATCTAAGGAGAACATTAGAGATCAAGAGAATGGAGAACAAGAGGAGTTCTTCAAGGAATACTTTGTTAAGTTCTCCTTGTATTTAGGACAACAAATTGATTTTAAGGTCTACCTATTGTACACCCTTAGCAGGGTTTTGATTGCCTCGAACAGGGCTGGACTCCTAATAGGGTCAATTCCTTAATTGGAGTTACATTGTAAAGACTCCTAACATGGTCTGTCCTTTAACCAAGACCTGCCTTTATAATACTCGGCTCCTAACAAGGTCAGAGCTCTTAACAGGGCTATTATACTTATAATGCAAATATTTGTGGGTACCATCCCCACTAGGGTTTTTCCCTTAACATGGTTTTCCTCAAAAACAAATATGGTGTTATGAGTTCTTCAATGTTTATTTATGTTGCATGGTTATTTATCTTGAGTTATATCTTTATATGTTGTTTGAAGAAAGTAAAGAAGTTTAAGAATCCAGTAAAGTACTGTAACACTAATTCACCCCCCCTTTCAGTGTTACCAAATCCTAACACTATCTACATTTCACATATGACAATATACTATATACATAATGATGTGGTGCAAGGAGAAAGTAGAAAAAAGCATATACAATATCAAAATATGTAACATTGCTTTGGCCAAAGCATAGATTTTATTTGCTAGAGATCAAATAGATGGGCTTAAGAAAACAAAGATCAATTACCTATCCTTCCCTGATATTCCACATTTAGCACCCGTCGATAACTTATACATGTTGCCCATCTTAGCTTTATTCTTTTCAAAGGAAAGTAACTACCCCTCACAAAACACTTTTCATTACTACCTTTAGTTAATGTCCAAATCACCTATCATCAATATATATGATCAATATTAAGCACATTGAAATATTATTTATATAGGGATTAGAAAACATAATTAGGCAATCTAAACGAGATCCATAGTACACAATATTATATTTACCTACAAGCTTATGTCTTTAAAGCTTCCCCATGTTATACATTAAAAAAAAAAAAAAAAAAAACTATCCAAATAATGGCAACCCTTCTTGATATATCCATAACGATTTATTGTATTCAAACCAAAGGGTCACAATTCATGCCTTATCACAAAGGAGACCACAATACACCCTTTTAGTTTTGTTTTTATGGGTAAAAAATGAATGCTATCTTTTTTCATATAGTTAAAAAAATATTTATAATTTGAACAAAATGGCTCCCTTTCTAAGTTTGTAATTCTCAATTATACTTTAATGATCTTTATATGACCAATATTCCAATCTTAACTTCTACATTCTTTATTACTTTTATCAAATATATATATATATCTTACAATTTTAGAATGCTTTTGTTAAAATCTTAATTTTTATAATTCTTGTATTATTGGATGGTAAAAGTTAGAAATCTTGTTACTTCCTTTTAACTTTATTTTATGTAAACCAAGAGTTTGAAACACTACAAGATCATATATGTGTACTTGGAAGTATGTTTGTACTTGGAAGTTAATGGTTAGATCTATATTTCCTAGCGAAAGTTTAATTCTTTGGATTGATTTATATGTTACATTAAAAAAATTTATCAATGAGATTTTATAGTGGCAACTTTCTACCCTTATTAAAAATATACTTAATGTATTCTAACCTTTATTATGTATAGATGGTTACTAAGCAAATATATCTTTATAATAACAAAGAAGCATTCCAAACAAATTTGAACAATTTTAATATACATAATTTTGAATATCTTTATATTCAAAAAGATAAATAAAAAATATGTATCTTGCATATACATTTAAAATTGTACTTACTACCATATTAACTTATAAATAATTCTCTGTGGGCGTAACTCTTGCACCTCCTTCTAAGTGCTAGTTTATAAGACTACCAATTTCCATAAATTGGAAAGCTGAGACTTTTAGAATAAGAACTTCACTATAAAAAAATGGGACCTCCCACTTTATAAGCTGAGGTATGCTCCATCCAAAATGCACCTTTGACCAAATTTCAAAAAACTGAAAATACAACAGATTTTCGTGAAATTTTCAGCATCTGTTTTTCATGATCTGCACATTTTGTGATCGAAAACCACAAAAAATCTACTGTATTTTTTGTAAATCTGAAAAAAAAAAATTTGACTTTTTTTAATTTTTGATACATTTTGAATGGAACATAGCCGCCACCCTTTATAAGAACCTACCCTTATTATATACAAAACCATTGCCATTTAGTGGGCATGAGTAGTGTGGGAAATTATTGCCTTAAAAAATTCCAGGCCCATCCCTCCAAAAGCATCGACGGCACTATGGATTGCCCCTGCTTTTTCCTATTTATATCTTCTTCCTGCTCCCTGTTTTCAAAGCTACGCCTGCACATTGAATGAGAATGGAGAGCTCAAAATGGAAGGGCTGCATCAAAGTTCCTGTGGCAGCTCCTCTGCAGATTGTGTGGGAGACCACCAGCGACTTCTGTGCAATGAAAAAATGGCATCCTGGCCTGGATGTGTGCGAAAGAGTGGAGGGCACGCCAGAGAATGGCCCCGGCTGCATTCGCTATGTTTCGTCTTCAACTCCAACCGGAATTCGTTGGGCCAAGGAAAAAATCACCGCCTTCGACTCTGCTCGCCATTCTTATGATTACACCATTGTTGACACCAACATCGAGGGTTTTCAGGGTTACCAATCGACTTTTCAAGTGATCCAGGGAGAAGAGCAGGGGATTTGTCTGGTAAAATGGAGTTTTGAATTGGATCCAATCCCCGGCAAATCTGAAGAGGAACTTGTGAATAATTGGAGCTCTTTCTTATCTGGTATCATCAAAACACTTCAAGATGTTGTTGTTGTTTCTCCATCTTAAGCATCAGTTTATATTAATGTGATAGTTCTCTGCAATTTAAGAGCGATCTGTTGGTAAGGTTAGAGCTTGTGATCTACCTCTTTCTACTGTTTGAGGTTTCCTTGGTGAACCCTCTTGTCTTCTTCAGGGTAAAATAAAATGTTTGCAAGTCATGTTTCAGATTACAAATCATCAGTATTGCTGTAAGCAAATGGGTAATGTTTTATTATTATTGGTATTATCCAAGATGTGTTAATTGAAAAAATCTGTGGATCATGTGTGATATTGAGAGGAGTCTTTATCTTTAGGAAGGATATGTTTAGTCAGTCACGATGCTAGTTCAAGTATTCTTTTTAGATTCTTATTAATTTAATCATTCTTGGATTCCGATTTGTTTAGAGGTATGATGTTTTTGGAGAGAGGAAATGAATGAACGAGACTGAGCAGTTTATGAGACTATGAATAGGCAATAAAGAGATAAGCATGAAATGGTCGTATTAGAAAAGTCCAACAACACCTCTTCTACTTAATTTTTTTTTTTTTTGTGTATCGTGGATTTTCTGCTGTGTATTTTGATAACAAAATTAGCAATTTCTGTTATCTTTTCTTCTTCAAACATGATACTCAAGGTGCTCACATTTGGCGTCTCCATGCAATTAATATGAATATCCTTGCGAGTTGAAAACACCATGTTGAAATGTCATTCTGTCTTCACCACTATTTGAGTGCAATGGCAACATCTTCTATCTGGTCAACGTTACAGATCACACTCCATGATCCATCATCTTCTATCTTTTATCTGCCCACTTTTCTTTGGATAACATCCATCTTTCGGTTTCATATCTGAGTTGATGTGAACTAGTTCTTAGCTACACCATTAACATTTTTACTTTCCATTATATTTTTGCTCCTACATAGTTCGTTTGTGTATGGTCATATGTGGGATTGAAATACTTAATATATTATGCTCTTTTCCTCCCAAGTTGTCATGTCCAAGTGCTTTCTTTGTGCTAATTTCTAAATAGAATTGTTGATATATTAACACATATTGGCTTAAATGATATGATGAGCTACCAAATTCTCTTACCATAAGGCATATGAAGTGCAAAAATTTAAGCTATGATTTTGTTAAAGTAAGAGCAAATGCAACTTTAACAGAGACCCTCAAATCAATTTTATTTGCATTTCAAATACCTTCTAAGAATGTATAGGATGAAAAAAAACCCACATTTTTCTATAATAGTATGCATTCTAGAATGCCAAAAACAAAGACAATAATAAAGGCTACAAATTGTTGAAAAAATACAATTAGAATCTCACTTTAGTCAACATAATTAATGCAAGTCAACATAATTGCATTAATTGTACATTGAGACTTTGCTCTCTATACACATTTTTCCAAACAAATGCTTTTGATAAGCTGCATCTTGTCAACTTGTTAGAAGTCTAGCAATATCTTTTGATCCAAACATGTTTAAGACATGCACATAGGATCAAACTATCATTAATTCACCTAACATTTATAAAATAAAATCTTAAATATGAAAATTATGAAGGCTACGCTAACATCTATAAAATAAAATCTTAAATATGACAACTATGAAGACTATGCAAAACTATGTTTATTCAATCAAATGGTTTTATCACATTTATTATGTATTTCTTATCCGGTATCATCAAAACACTCCAAGATGTTGTTTCTCCATCTTAAACGTGTCACAATTCATTATTTTTTTAGTGAACATGTACCTCAATTTGGCTCTGGCAATTCAAGATTGATTTGTCGGTAGCCAATTTTATAGGTTAGAGCCTGTGGGTCACCTCTTTCTATTGTTTCAGGTTTCCCTTGTGAACCCTCTTGCCTTATTCGAGGTAAAAAATAAATTGCAAGTCCTATTTCATATTATAAATCATCAATATTACTATAAGCAAATGGGTAATGATTTATTATTATTCGTATTCTTCAAGGTGCATTGATTGAAAAAAAATCTACAGACCATGGGTGATACTAAGAGGGGTCTTCATCTATAGTAAGGATATGTTTAGTTAGTTACGATATTTTAAATATCTTTCTTAGTTTCTTATCGGTTTAATAGTTTTTGGATTTCTATCAATTTAGAGGTGTGATGTCTTTGGAGAGAAAATGAACATGAATGAATGTTTCTAATAACATTCATGAGACCAAGCAGTCTATGGGACCCACATATACCCAACAAAGTAGATAAGCATGAAAAGGTCATTCTAGAAAAGATCAACAACCCCACACCTACCTAATTTCTTGTTTTGTTATGTACCTTGGATCTTGTACTATGTAGCTTGATAAGGAAATTAGCAACTTTTGTTATCTTTTCTTCTTCAAGTAGGTTACTCAAGGTGGTCACACTTGGCTTCTCAATGTAATTGATATGAATATATTTGCAAGTCGAACACTACATGATGTAATGTTGTTTCGTCTCCACCACTATTTGAGTGAAATAACATCTTCTTTCGGTCAACTCTTCTTTGGATGTCATCCAACTTATGGTTTCATATCTAAGTTGATATGAACTAACTCTTAGCTGGGCTATTAACATTTTTGCTTTCCATTTTATTTCCACTCCTATGTAGTTCTTTTATGTATAGTCATATGTGGGATTGACGTGTTTAATATTGTATACTCTTTTCCTCCCAAGTTGTCATGTCCACATGCTTTCTTTGTGCTTGTTTTCAAATAGAATTGTTGATATATTAACACATATTGGCTTTGAATGATATGATGGGCTAACAAATTCTCATACCATAAGGCATATAAAGTGTAAGAATTCAAGCTATGATTTTATTAAAGTAAAAGCAAATGCAAACTCAACAAAGACCCTCAAATCAATTTTATTTGCATTTCAAATAACTTCTAAGAATTTATAGGATGCAAAAAATAACCACTTTCTTCTATAATAGTAGACATCCTACAACATGGAAAATAAGAAAGGCTATATGTTGTTGATAAATACAATTAGAAACTCACTTTAGTGAATGCAAGTCAACCTAGTTGCATTAACTGTATAGTGAGACTTTGCTCTCTATTCATAAACTTTTCCAAACACATGATTTTTGTTAAAAGTCTTGGAATATGTTTTGATCCAAACATGTTCAAGACATGCACACGGGATTAAATTATTGTTAATTTACCTAACATCTATGAAATAAAAGATCTTAAATATAAACAATATGAAGATTATGCAAAAGGGTGGTATTCATTCAAATGGTTTTATCACATTTATTATGTATTTCATCCAAATATGCTAATCATGAATAAGCTTACAAATTGTAATACCATTCTATGTAGCACAAACATTGATATGTTTTGACATTGTCATAATAACTCAAAAGTGGCAATCACAATTAATTCACATATTTTCTCAATTATGATAAAATGTAGCAAATTTAAAATTAAATGAAAACTAGGAACTCACCAATATTTTGAATAGATCACCATGGCTCCACTTATAACCAGTGATGTTAAGTTTGCCACTCGACCAATGGAGCCCAAAGGATCCCATCAGGCTATAGAGATGAGCTCATGGATTGTAAATGCACTAATCAAACACACAGGTTTGGCAACACACTATAGAGTGATAAAAATGAAAGAAACATGAGGAAACACATGGAAATTCCACTTTGAATCCTACCACTACCTTTGATTACATGAACTAAGAATAAAAAAACTCACACTAAAAACTTAAAAACCAATACAAACTAGTGTGTGTCTGTGCATGTGTAAATATGTTCATGGTATATTCAACATTGGTTTGTTCTTGGGAGTCCTCTTTGCGGTAGAGTCTTTCTAGTAGCATCTAACTTCAATGGAATCTTCTTATTTGCATCATTTTGTCATCCCTTCATTGGTTTGGTTAAGGGATAAGTATTGATTTATAGATGAGGGGTAAGATGAATGGAGGATTGAGATATATTGAGAAACAAGATAAAAAATTATTATAAAATTTTTCTACAAATGTATGAAAATTTATAATTTTTTCTTAAACGAGGATTACCACGAGTTTTAAATGATCACATAAAGCAATAATGAGAAATAAATCAAAAAACCTTGTCAACACAAGTTTTATGTAGATAATGCTTTAAAAAAAACTCTAAATTATAAAGAGGACAAGTATGTATGCCCCCCCCCCCAAAGCTATCAACATACCTCCATGTAGATATCTTAAGGAAAATAGAGATCCATATCAAGGATAAACACCATTGCCACCAAGGAGATATCCTTAGGCAAAAATGCATGCTTTCCAAGCTAGACAAAATACGATTTTTAAGCGAGGAAGAGATAGTAGTAAAAAGAGATATCTTGCAACAAGCCTACATGGATCCTTATGAAGGATACACAATTATCAAAGGGAAGAGATCTTTCCTAAAGATATCTAACTCTAAAAGAGTGGAGATCATGACATCTTCAACACTAAAAGGGAAGGAGATAAAAAAATATCCACCTTTCCTATATCTGGGAGGGGATTCTTGATGAATGATTACTTTCAACACCAAGGAGAGATCATTTATAAATACATACACTTTCAAGAAATGAAAAGGTCCTAAAAAATGATACACACCTCCAAGCAAGGATAAATCCTCACAAAGGACAAAAAATTCTACGAAAGGAAGGATATCCTTATAAAAGGAGGAATGATTAAAAACTATTCTTTCACCCAACGTGGATACAAGAATAATTAGGCTATTATGTTGCTATCCAAGTACAAGTACACATGAAATTGTAGCACCATGAATGACAACGAGCCTCCAAAGAATAAGCTACCAATGTCACATAGTGAGGAGCAACATAATAGGGCCAAGGAGTGCTAAGACACTATATGATCACTAAGAAAAAATTGAATATTCTTAGTTATAGGAATTAAAGCCTTACTAACAAGTTCTCTAACATATTTCTTAAATGCTTGAAAATCAAAGAGAGAATGCATATACACACAATGACAAATACAAAAAAATTGTCATCACCTATATTAGTGCTATACATTTAGAATGCTAAGGTAGATTATTTTTTCTAGATTCAAACAAGTACCCAAAGGGATAGGATTTGATAAAGGAATTGGTAAGGAATGAGTGGAAATCCTATTCCTTCTCTAACATATTAGGATGAGGGTTCTATAGGGACTTTTATTCCTTGTTCCATCTTTCCAAGAACTTGTCCACTATATCCTTGTTTAGGAAGCATGTTAAGGCCAATATTGTGATGTGTGTGCAACTCTAATGGGGAAACACTTTCATCATAAACCTCATTAAAATTGGTAGTGTAATTTTATTTTGAAGCACCAAAAGGATGAAGAGATAAATAAGGATTGATCCTTGTAGGAGTATGCACATCTTTACTAGTATTATTCATATAAACTTGGGAGGTAAAGAGAGTCCTTTTCCATTAGGTTATTCTTATGAGTTTCACCATTGGTTTCATCATCTTTACTAATTATAATGATGTGAGATATGTCATCAAGGAAATAAGGAACATCATGTTGTATTTAAAAACCTGGATAGGAAAAGTAGTCTCTAGGAGAGGAATAGGAAAGATATTGAACAATAATGTAAATTCTAAGACTAGATCTAGAAATGGGATACATAAAGGAAGCTATGTCTATAATTTGGGTCTGAAAGTGTCATTCTATGTCAATAGGCACCACTAACCAGAAAGTGTTTGAATAAAAAAAGTGTGTATTCTAGATTAGGATGGTCTGAAGATCATCCTCCCAAAATTTTAATGAAAAAGCATTGATCACTGGCGGGGATTAACAGTGACAAGGGGTTTTCACCTATTCAAAATATGAAATTATGTGTAGTCTTCTCTCTATTAGTCTACAATTATTTTTTTGTCAGATCTAAAATCTACACACAGAAAAGAGAGGAAAAGTGTTTAATTTTATAGGGTCTTACCTCAATCAAGCCTTGAGTATGGATTAACCTACACTACACCGACGATAAATAGAAAAAAGAGCTTACCCTTGGTAGGGTAGAGGCTAAATTTGAAGTAAAATGCTTAATTGGAATGATATTACCTCAAAATTGATAATAACGACAATGCAACATTTTTTGGATAAGATCATCAAGGGTTGATGCAATGACGAGACAAGATCAATGATGACAATACACTTGCATGAAGATTGTTTTAACTTGCTACTCCATGATGCTCACCTCTAAAGAAATTCATTCATAATGCTTCCTCTAGGATGTAACCTCAATAATGCTTGATATGGTAGGATGAAAATGATTTAGACATGACCACCTTATATAGGTATCTCAATATATTTCATAAATTTGATTGACTTCCCATGGTCATATTTAAATTTCAGGACCATATCACAAATAACAGGTGTAGACACCCAAAAAATCCTTTAGAAAATAAAAGTATTTTTATTTTTCGAAAACCCCTGATTACATCATCATTTGTTAATTAATTAATTAATATATTTTTATGCCATTAAATCCTGTTATTTTAATTAAACATCTTTAATTAAAGAATCCCTCCCCAAACCACTTAAATCAATTTTAAGTGATTTTCCTCTCTTTATTAAATCAATATTTAATAAATGATGTCACATTCCCTAAATAAATGAAATATTTATTTAAAGCCTCAAAACCCTAGAACCTTCTAGCCTTTCCTAAACCCTTCCAATCTTTCCTAAACTTCCCTAAACCTTCTGTAAACCAATTTAGGAGATGTTTCCTACATTTCTTAGCCTAATCCAAGTCTCATTGACTTTTGGTCAAACCCTTCCCTTTATGAGCCTTACACACTCATAAAGCCTCTTACACACTCTTTAAGGCTTCTTACAACCTCATAAAGAGACCCATGTCTCTTCTTCCACTCTTGTTCCCCTTGCACACTTCCCTAGTGTTGCTCACACATGTGTGAGTGACCTTAACCCAAGGTCAACCTTACCTTACCCCAAACCTTACCTCAAACTTTACCCCAAACCTTATCCCTGACCCTAACTCTCCTTCCTAACCCAAGCCCTTAGGAAAATCCTATAAATACTCCTCCTTCCAAGAGAAAAGTATTAGCTTAGTTCATATCATTTATGCATTGTTATCATGGTAGTTTGCATCTAGATCATCTTAAGCTTTTAGCATAATTGTTAGATTTCATTATTTTCAAGCTTTCTAACACATCTTAGATTAGCATAATGGATTAAACATAGTTTATTTCATTGTTTTTCATAGCATATAGCATCATATCACATCTCTATTTGGTTAAAAACAATCTTAGCATAAGCATCATGTAGCTTAATCTGCATCTTAGCTTCATTCTGGTTCCTTGGGCTTTAGGGGCAAATCAGGTCTTCTATAGCTGATTTTGTGCCAAAATAGAGTACCCATGGTCCTTGAATGATCCCAATCCCCCCTAATCATCATTAGGGACATTCTACATGTGTTTTGAGAGCACACCCACATCTCTAAAGCGAGAGCAAATCAAACAGTGCAATGGTGCTCCTGTTTAAGCTCTATCTGAATGACCTTGCAAATAGTTTTTCTATATGTTTATTATATGCTTCTAGGACTAATGTTTGAATATCTACGCATGTTTTGAATAGGTTAGGTTTGCACTGATCACAACAGGAACTGATACACTAACACATTTGAATTTAGGCCCTTTTGGGGGGATTATGGTGCTAGATGCCTTAGTCCACCCAAACCAAGGCAAACAAAAGGTGGTTGTAGAGTGCACTACTCCATAACATAGGATTTGGTCACCAAATTAGCATATGGTGACAATTTGGTAGTGATAAGGCTAGAAATAGACTTGGAATGATCTATGAGAGGGTACACTAAAGCAAGGGCCTCAAAAAGAGTGAAATTGTAAAGGGTTAGAATTTACGACACTACAAAGGTATGACATTCATATGTTTCATCCCAACATCCATATCACCACATGTATGTTATTGTGAATTGACATAATAATCATCTAAAGTACCATTATCCATGACAATTGAATTGTATACACGAACATTTTGGTGTACCTAAGGAATGGTTTCATATATATTTGCAAGCTTTGGTTTGGAGGTGTGGCTGAATGGTTTTCACCATAATTAATACCTTCAACATGGATCATGTTATTATCAATAAGATCTAGCTTTTACCTTATGCTTGAGATCATGCCAGATTAAGAATTATGACCCTTGACTCTAGAAATATTATCAAGTATTTACTTGTTATGATTTTGGGAAGTGTTTTAGCTAGGGTATATTAGATGAATAGGAGGAAGATTTAAAAAATTAGAGTCCAATAAAATTTGAAGTACAAAATCCAAAGATTTTGACAATTTTATATATTTTCTAAGTAGTTTGTTGAAGAAAGGAATATTGTAGGTAATTAGCAACTTGATGATTATTTTCCTTCCTATATTTGTAATCATTCCCTTAGAGAATGATGTGGTTTTAAAAAAAATTTGAGGGTATTGAGAAGCTTTGAAGTGAATGATCCATACTTGAAGACATTATTTGTTATTATCTTAGCTTCAATTATATTCACTTGTGCATAGAGAAATATAAAAGAAGTAAATATGTTAAGGTGTATATTATTGACAATTGGTTTGATCAACACTTGATAAAAGTACTATACAACTCCAAATCATGCAAGGGATGGTTCAATTTGAAATACATATGCTGAAATCGTATCACACACACACACAAAAAAATAGTAACATTATTACCCATATTAACTTCGAATTGCTTCAAGATTGCATTGCTCAAATTAGAAAGTATGTGCATGGACCCATGAGAAAATGAAAAAAAAAACATTCAATAGAATAATATGTTAAAGTCCTTAGAAATATTCTTCATAAATGAAGTCTAAATATGTTGTAGTCAAAGAGCATAAATGTGTATTTGGGTCGTCTTTTCCATTATATGTCTCAAAGTGAGGTGTTATATCAGCAACAATTAGAGAATGTGTAACGACCTAAAATGATAATAGAATATGTTTAGCTTCAAGTAACATGCAAGGCTTGGGAAAATATAGGGGTGTATGTAGAAGCCATAACATAAGAGATGGAATGAGAAGGGTGTGGACATAAAGAGAGGTAGAATGAAGAATGGAATGAGACATGAGTATAAAGGATGATACATGTGATAATATGTAAGTAATGAAATGAAAGTAAATATTTTAATGACATCTACAAGGACAAGTAGTCCAAGGGGTCGAGAATCACAACCTTAAGTTAGACCTTCAAACTTCTTTTTTGTCAAACCTCCTACTATAGATCTTGACTAGGAAGTTAACAATTTTGTTAATCTCCACTTCCTCAAGTAACTTGTACAAACTACCGAGTTTTAAGTTGTTAGGGAAGTATGAATAGAATGAGGAAGGTAATGAGAATAAACCATGGTGGAAGAAGAAATAGTAGAAGTGAAAACAAAACTAGTTAGGTTTCATTTAGACTCAAGTTCAATCATTGTAGGCTGTAGGGTATGGATGCCTCTTTTGCAACATAGTTAGGTGCCTCGTATTAAAAAGACAAGGTAGTCTCACATTACTATTAACCATCTGTGGACCCAAAAATAGATCGTCCAATATCATGAACTATTAAAAGATCAATTTCCATTTAGTGGGCATGAATTGTGTACAAAACTATTGACTTCAAAAAATCAAAGCCCATTCCTCCCTAGAGGATCAAAGGCTCCACTATAAATTGTATGTTTTGAAGAGAAGTCTCCACCCCCCAATTCTTTGGCCTAGTCTTTATTCTATTTATCTCGCTTTTCATCCCTCTCTTTCCAAAGCTACGACTAAATAGTGAATTAATAAAGTAGTTGGGTCTCATTTAGACTCAAGTTCTTGAATCTTGTAGGGTGGAGGGTATGTCCATCTCATTTGTAGCATTGTTAAGTGTCTCCTGTATAAAATACAAGGTAGTGTCATATTACTATAAGCCATTTGTAGACACAAAAACATATCATAGTGTGATGAGCCTAACTGGCTCTCAATTGGAAACTGGTTCTTTTCCCAATTTAATTTGCAATTTAAGAGAAATTTTGAATATTTATAACTCACTTGCAAATTCTAAATTAAAAACATAGTAGTAAATTCTTTGTATTTCTCAATAATAATCATTTAACCCACAAACAATTACAAATTTGCTTTGGTTATTCAACATGCATCGAAAATAACAGATAACAACAATTTAAATGTAATTCTTTGCTTGAAGGAAACAATACATAACAAGATTTTTGAATGATGTAGAATTTAAAAGGACAACACCTTGCAAAATCAAATCCCAATGTGTTAAGTCTGAAAATGTCAGCCTGGAGAGAGAAGCAACACCATTACGGTTCCCACTACTGTATAAACGTTGAGCAAGGAGACTGCTCACTACACATGTGCCAACCTTGAATCAAAACATAGGCCCTTGTAATTTACACATAACACTAATAATCACTACAATCTGCAAATGCTCACACAATCCACACGCAAGACATCATTTTTAAAGTGCGGATGCAACCTAGCTGAGACTCCGTAACCTTTCCAGCATGCACACAACAATTCTCACAACCTCAACTGTGTAGAGCCCTAGCTAATTCTGTATGGTCGTGGTTAAAAATGTACGGCCTCTACAAAAAATTCATACAACTCAAAGTCAATGCAATCTGCAATCAAGTAGCTCAATGCTTTCTCCAAATTGAAGACCAAGCATGAAAATTTCATAGAACTCTCTCCAAATTGAAGACCAAGTTCAAACCCTATTCCTTCACAAGAAAAATTGATTTTCTCTCAGAAACATAAATTTTATCAAATCATCAAAGGTAATGTAAAGTGCTTTTGTGAGTTGTATATATAGCTTTTTGAAAAAAGCTTCAACTTTACATTATTCATTAAAGAAGCTTCTTCCTTACAACATCACTTTATAACATTAAATTTATAAAGTCGTAAAGTTATTAAATTAAAATAACTTAATTTAATAACAATAACTTAAAATAAGAAGCCACTGAAACCCACTGACTGCAACAAACTCATTTTTGACATTAGAACCTCAAACTCCAACTGCCCTGCTAGAAATAGCCAACTGCCAAAAATAGACTTATTATAAATAGTAAGTCTCTCAAACTGGAGAGCCCCTGAAACTCGATCCATAAACATCTGACACCCTGTGCAGATGCCCTGCTAAACCTGACCATACCCAAAATACCACTTACTAAAAATAGTAAGTTGACCAAACTAACCCGAACGAAGAGCAGACCTAGTAACTCGAACCTCCAAAATAGAATCCAAACACTAGCTCTGCCAACTGACCCTCTCTAATCACCTGATTAGCTTGCGAGGGTCGCCAAACCAAGCTAATCTCAGAAGACTGAAAAAATGGGGACATTACAATCCTCCCTTCCCAAGATTTCTTGTCCTCGAGCAATTAGGAAAAACAAGCAGCATCACAATCCACTCGGATCCCAAGGATGGTCATGAGTAATGTCCCGATCAACCTCATACTCTTGTGAAGAAGTAAATAACATCAACAGTACCAACATCAACAACTGGAAAACTGTACTCAACACCCGAACTGATGATGTTGTAGCTAGATTGCCTCGTGGGAGAAACTCAACCGAGAGTAACTCACACAAGAGTAACTCAACCAATAGACTGGACTTACTCCCATTCTTCAAACTAACCAAATAATCATACCAAGCATCAAAAGGATGCCCTGAAGAATTGTGTGACCGATAGATGTCCTAAACGTGAGGATAAAAAATAAAACTATAAGCACTCCTCATGATGTACACCTCTATAAACTATTCGGCTAGGCTTGGTTGGCCCCCTGTGTAATCTGCCTAATGAGTAGGTGTACACATAGGATCCCAGATGTCATCAACATCATGATCATACAACACCTGTAAGATATCATCACTTAGCTCAAACAACGGATTGTCATAAGTCATAACGATATCCACGTCAAATAAGGGGTTATTCACAAAGTGAACAACACCCATTTGCTGATTTGAGCCATAAAATGGTGAACTCTAAGAGACATGATGTGTAATCTGCTCTACCTGTAAGGACTCATGTCTCCGTATATCAGCACTATCTACTACACAAAAAGATAGTGCGTAGACTCCCCTCAGCAAGGCCCAATAATACATACTCTCTGCCTTGGTACTCAAATTTGATCTACATCGGGCTCACGCTAAGGCGGAACTCCTTAATCTCCTGTATCCACTACATCCCTAACACCACATCCATCTCCCCCAAATCAAACACATAGAAATCAGATATCAGCTCATAATCACCAAGAAACAAGGAGAGATCTTGGATGCGCCTGGTATAGGTAAAATTGTAGCCAACAACTACCCTGACTCTAAACCCTGCAAACTCCTCTACTTGAAGCCCACACTGACTAACAAGTCACTCATGAATAAAGTTGTGCATGGCTCCAATGTCTAACATAGCAACACAAGGTTTTCCTTCCACTAATCCCTTAAGTCTGAAAGCATAGGGAAGTGGCACAGAGGTGGACAACACAATCAGAGATAGTTTGGCATTAGGACCAAACTCTGGAGTAACTCTCTGCTCCTCCTTTGTATCAAAACCAACAGCCTGATGAGAATACTCAGTCTCACTCTCACCAGAATAAACCCACATAGAGCAATTTGCCCTGCCCTTGGGCCTCATAGTAAAAGTCTTCTCTCTATCATAAGGCTCTTTGCACCAATAGAAAAGTTGCCTCCTCCTCAAATCCTCTCGTGTGGCATCATCAAGTCTACCTGCAGACTTCTTCCTATCAACAACTGGTGGCGGTACATCATCTGCAGGAGGAGTAGTAGGACTAGGATTAGACTTGCCTCATGAAGCAGAAGGCTCAAGATTCATTTCCTTCTTCATAGCATCTCGCAAGGTAGGTGGATCAAGGGACTTGAACCACCCTTTGTACGGCTCTGACAAACCCTCTATGAAAAGCATAACTCTCCTCCTCTTAGAGATGTCATATACCATAATTGATAGGCGTTGAAACTCACTGATGAAGGCCTCAAGGCCATCTATCTATCTCAGTTGAGCTAACTCTCTGAAGTAAGTCTCAGGATCCTTCTTGTCAAACCACTCTATCAATCTATCTACAAACTCTTAGTACTGCACAATATGATCATGGTGAAAAGATACTAACCCATGATACCACCAATCATGAGCTACCCCATCCAAATGAAGCACGAAAAATTGAATAGCATCCTCCTTAGACATAGGATGAAGTGATAGATAAGTATCTAGCTTGTGGACCCATGCTCTAGCTGTAGTCTTCCCACTTCCATCGAAGTGGTCTAATGTCAACTTGTTGGTTTCCTGCTTGAGTTCATTCTGCCTAGGTCTCTATCTTGTGTCAGGAGTTGGCCTGCCTCTGGAATGCTCACATTTCTGTGTCAAATATATGTCAAAATTTAAATTTCTCTTTAGTGTCTCAGGAAGAGCATCCCACTCTGCAAAATGTGCCACCATTTCATTGAAAAATGGTGCTGGCTCTGACTCCACACTAACTGCATCCAACTCTGGCCTCAAGAAATTCAGATAATGAGGCCTGTCATAAGTACCAGTATGGTCAACTCTATAATCTTGCCTGTCATCAGCTCGTGACCTGTGTGAGCTGACTGAAGCACTCCGCACACCTTTGTCTCTAGCATAATCACCTGGTAATGTCATGCACTGTAGAGTGTCTGAAAGTTGTTGCAATATAGTTGCAACATGATGTTGACCATCTACAATATTTCTGAAGGCATCTCTGGCCTCCCTGTTAATAACATTTTTGATATTATTCTTGTTTCTAGCCTGTTCATTATGTGGGCTCTGTTCATTACCTTCAGAAGGTGGTGAATTTCTACCCCTGCCGGTATAGTACCCTCTTGGTATAAATTTGTTTGCCATTATTTTATTTTCATACCCTTCAGGATGGCAATATCAGTGCTCTAATACCACTGTGATGAGCCTGACCGGCTCTCAATTGGAAATTGGTTCTTTTCCCAATTTAATTTGCAATTTAAGAGAAATTCTGAATATTTATAACTCACTTGAAAATTCTAAATTAAAAACATAGTAGTAATTTCTCTGTATTTCTCAATAATAATCATTTAACCCACCAGCAATTACAAATTTGCCTTGGTTATTCAGCATGCATCGAAAATAACAGATAACAACAATTTAAATGTAATTCTTTGCTTGAAGGAAACAATACATAACAAGATTTTCAAATGATGTAGAATTTAAAAGGACAACACCTTGCAAAATCAAATCCCAATGTGCTAAGTCTAAAAACGTCAACTTGGAGAGAGCAACAACACCATTATGGTTCCCACTACTGTATAAATGTTGAGCAAGGAGACTGCTCACTACACACGTGCCAGTCTTGAATCAAAATGCAGGCCCTTGTAATTTACGTACAACACTAATAATCACTGCAATATGTAAATGCTCACACAATCCACACGCAAGACATCATTTTTAAAGTGTAGATGCAACCCATCTGAGACTCCATAACCTTCTAGCCTGCACACAACAATTCTCACTACCTCAATTGCGTATGACCCTAGCTAATTCTGTACGACCCTAGTTAAAAATGTACGACCTCTGCAGAAAATTCATATAGCTCAAACTTAATGCAATCTACAGTCAAGTAGCTCAATGCTTTCTCCAAATTGAAGACCAAGCATGAAAATTTCATAAAACTCTCTCCAAATTGAAGACCAAGTTCAAATCCTATTCCTTCACAAGAAAAATTGAACATAAATTTTATCAAATCATCAAAGGTAATGTAAAGTGCTTTTTCGAGTTGTATATATAGCTTTTTGAAAAAGCTTCAACTTTACATTATTCATTAAAGAAGCTTCTTCCTTACAACATCACTTTATAACATTAAAGTTATAAAGTTGTAAAGTTATTAAATTAAAATAACTTAATTTAATAATGATAACTTAAAATAAGAAGACATTGAAACCCACTGACTGCATCAAACTCATTTCTGACATTAGAACCTCAAACTCCAACTACCCTGCCAGAAATACCCAACTGTAAAAAATAGACTTACTATAAATAGTAAGTCTCTCAAACTGGAGATCCCCTGAAACTCGATCCAGAAACATCTAACACCCTGTGCAGACGCCCTGCTAAACTTGGCCATACCCAAAATACCACTTACTAAAAATAGTTAGTTGACCAAACTGACCCGAACAAAGAGCAGACTTGGTGACCTGAACCTCCAGAATGGAATCTAAACACTGGCTCCGCCAATTGACCCCCTCTGATCACTTGATTAGCTTGCGAGGGTCTCCAAACCAAGCTAATTTCAGAAGACTGAAAAAATGAGGACATTACACATAGATTATAGAAAAATCCATTTCTGTTAAGTAGGCAACCTGCATACATCATGTGGGCAAACTATTGACTTAAAAACCAAGCCCATGCCTCCTAAAAGCATAGATGACTCCACCATGTATTGTTTATTTCAAAGACAATTCTCCCTATGTTTCCAAAGTTTACATATGTGCATTGAATTGATAAACTAGTTGTATCTCATTTAGACTCAAGTTCAAATCCTACATAATATAAAGTATGTGCATCTTACTTGTAACATAATTAAGTGCCTCTTATATGAAATATAGAATGGTCTCATATTATTATAAGTCGTTTATAAACCCGAATACAGATCATCCATATATTGTTTGTTGGAATTAGATTGGAAATGAGATTGTCAAATCTTCAATGTTTGTGTCCAAAATATGAAATTGGAATAGGGATTTGTTAATTCCCATTTACCCCCAAAACCAGCATTTGAATCTTCCATCTAAATAAGCGGAATTAGAAAATCAATTCCAATTCCACTTAAATGGGAATTGAGGGTAAAACAAAATTTATAATATTTTGAAATTCATATGCAAACAACATTTTCCATCTTCTCATTATGAATTCCTGGTGAGCCAAATGATTCGAATCATATTCCAAAAACTATTTTCTGAATTTAAAACTTTCAGAATTGTCAAATACTATAATTTTTGACAATTCCAACATTATTTAATTCCAGCAACCAAATAGACTTATATATCTTTTATAACCCATTTGCATATATCATGTAGGCAAACTATTGACTTAAAAAAGACCAAGCCCATCCCTCTCAAGAGCACCGAGAACTCCACAATAAATTGTCAGTTTCGAAGCCGAATCTCCCTCCCCACGATACCTCAACCCGCTCCTTATTCTATTTATCTCGTCTTTCTGCCCTAAGACTACAGATAGATTGAATGAGAATGGATAGCTCAAAATGGAAGGGCTGCATCGAAGTTCCCATGGCCGCTCCTCTGCAGGTTGTGTGGGAGATCATCGGCGACTTCTGTGCAGTGAACAAATGGCATCCCGGCTTGGATTCGTGCGAAAGAGTGGAGGGCACGCCAGAGAATGGGCCCGGCTGCATCCGCTATGTTACTTCTTCGAGTCCAGCAGGAGTTCTTTGGGCCAGGGAAAAAATGAACGCCTTGGACTCTGCTCACCATTCTTATGATTACGCCGTTGCCGACACCAACATCGATGGCATTCGGGGTTTCCAAGGAACTTTTCAAGTGATTGAGGGAGAAGGGCAGGGGACTTGTGTGGTAAAATGGAGTTTTGCAGTGAATCCAGTTCCCGGCAAATCTGAAGATGAACATGTGAATTTTTGGAGCTCTTACTTATCTGGTATCCTCAAAAATCTCCAAGATGTTGTTGCTTCTCCATCTTAAGCGTATCACAGTTGGTTAATTTTTTTTGAATGGATATGTGTATCAGTTCCTGAAGTTTAAGGTTTGTTGGTAACCAATTTTATAGGTTAGAACTTGTGGATCTACCTCTTTCTACTGTTTGGGATCTCCCTGGTGAATCTTCTTCTTCTGGGTAAAAAAATTGTTGCAAGTCATATTTCAGATTATAAATCATCAGTATTGTTGTAAGTAAATAGGTAATGATTTATGATTAATAGTATTATCCAAGGTGTTTTAATTGAAAAAAATCTATGGATCGTGTGTAACAGTGAGGGGTTTTTATCTTTAGTATGGTTATGTTTAGCTAGTCATGATGATTCATAGGTTCTTTTATGAGTTGAATTATTTTTAGGTTTCTGTAAGTTTAGATGTGTGATATTTTTGGATAGAGCAAATGAATATTTTTAATAATATCTATGAGGTCAAACAGCTTATAAGACTCATAAATAGCTAGCAATACATATAAGAATGGAAAGTCTACAGTAAAAATGTCCGGCGACACCATGCTTGCTTAATTTCTTTTTCTTTTTGTATCTATTTTTTCTATTGTGTACCTTGATCAAGAAATCGACAACTTTTTGTTATTTTTTCTTCTTCAAATAGGTTACGCAAGGTGCTCATGTTTAGCATCTCAATGTAATTGATCTAAATATCTGTGTAAACCAAACACTCCATTACGTAATTCCATTCTATCTCAACCACTTCTTGAGTGCAATAGCAACATCTTCTCACTGCCTATTCTTCTTTAATCATCCATCTTTCATCTTCACATATGTATGAATAGAAAAGAGAAATCATTTTTTTCAATTACTTGATCATAGTAAATTAAAATTCAAAAAGTGTTTTTCAGTTGGACTTTTAAAAAATTGACCAACAACATCCAAGGCAGTGCAAAAATTTCAAGGTTGGAATTGGAAATGCTTTTGAAAAGAGAAAAAAAAATGGAGATAAAGATGATTAGAGGAACTGTTAAAAATAAATAAGTGTTACTACTTGATAGTAGAAAGGATGCAGTTGATACCAAAAACTATGCACCACTAATAAGTGTGTTGCCACTTGAAATAGGGACCTACCCATCAGGTAGTGAAAATTTATTTAATGCACTTGCTGCCTCAATGGAGGGAGTAATAGGGATCACTTCCTTGTTAAAAGGGTATCTGATCATTCGTTCCATCTTTCAACATTTGGGAGATAATGGGGATTTATCGACAATTTGGGGGCATTTGTAGTGGTCATCATAATTCTCATATTTACTCTGCAAGTCATTGAGACAATGACCAAAGTTGAAAGAAAGAAAAGGAAAAATAAGCAATTTCCAGCTCTATTTTCATGATAGAGTTTTAGGATAAAGTGTAACAATCATGAAGGTGGCATCTACTCCATCCACTGAAACTTTTTTGACACTTCATTTGGGGCAATATTTGTGATGGAAAATTTGATCACATGACCTGTCACCACTTACTACATTCCACTCCACTATCACCACCTACCACTCACCTACTAATAATTTAACTACCACTCTCATTTTCCCTTGACCTCCAATTGATATAAATAAAGGTCTTGTAAGCTCATTTGAGGCATCACATATGTCATCAAGTCTTCTAGAGTCTAGGATCTTAAAAAATCTACAAATATTTGTGTATGCTTGCTCTTGCATTCCCATACAATCCTGAGCATCAAAATAGAATATATGCAATGTTTGTTCTATTTGTATTTGTTAAGGTTTGGAATCGTTGCAAATGTAATAGCATTCTAATTTTTTGTGTGTTTCAAATGCAACAATCTCTCTCACATTTATATTGGGAATGAGGCAAGGAGAGACATGTCCCTTCATGGGACATGTCTATTCATCATTATGAGATTAATCTAATAACAATTGATTATATATATATATATATATATATATATATATATATATATATATATATATATATATATATATATATATATATATATATATATATATATATATATATATATATATATATATATATATATATATATATATATATATATATATATATATATCTTCAATAGTTTAGTCTTAATGGATTTATCTGACATAAGCTACAAAACATCAATACTCCCTCTTAGCTAGGGAGGATAAACACATAATATAATATTACCTTAGCATAATATCAAGAATGACATGTTTAAGAATATCCTTGATCAGAAGATATTCACCATTAGATATCATCTCATGATATCAGGAGTAATGACCTCAAAATATCAAGTCATGTGATATTCTCCAAGTACTCTAAATGTCCATAAGGTATGTGCACATGTATCCTCAATGATACTTACCATAGGAACATTATATTCATGGTATGTTTAAGGAAATTAATCCACCATGGAAGATATAATCTATCATGATCTCCTTAGACATCAACCATATGATATCCATCATGATAGAAAATTAGACTATTGTAAGATGGTCACCTTACTATAGTAACCACAAAGTCATGTAGTAACTCACATGACATCCACCATGCCTCAGTGCAGAGGGTGGAAACAAGGGATTTCACCTCGAACTTCTCTCACAGAGAAGAACTCATTGAGAAGATATCAATTTGATGATTTTTTCATCCAAGATTGCTTATGATAAACTGTCAAACTCCCTTTGAATCTAATATCATTCTTCTTTTTCCTGCAAGAGCATCCTCGAAAAAGATCAAGGCAAATAGCTCTTATAGTCCATATAGAAATACAAATAAGAGAGAGACTACAATGAGTAGATAAATGTAATACTCAAGGATAATAAATACTTATCTCTGCATCAACATCCTTGGTTCAAGTTTCTCCAATGAGGGTCTATATGCAACAAATTACAAAACGTCTCCATATAAGCATTTGTCAGCAATATTATGATTCATTTCCTTTCTTAGCTCTTCCTCGTGAAAAGTAAAAAATATATATTTTATATTTTCTTATTCTTGTATGCTTGATTGTTGAAGTCTATATTCATAGATATACCTTGCAACCCCAAGGATCGCATCCCTTCGTATATGATGAGACACCATCCTTAACAATCAACTTGTCGTTTCGTAACTCCAAATCAGTTTGACTGCAATCGCTAGTATCATAACTTTGTTTCAAACTTTCCAAGAAAACCTGACTTACCAATTACAAGTCGGACTTCAAACTCATTAGATGTCCTTCAATTTCACTAATCGGGTCCATATTTGTCTTTGGGGCTTTCAAAATGGTGGGGAAAATGGATTCCACCAAACATTATGATGTACTCCAAATACCTTGAATTCCGCTTAACTCACTTACCATGCTCGGATGCAATGTATTCTCCATATTGTCAATAGATTCTCTGCGCTCATGTCTTGTGATTAGTCACGTAATCATTGTCTTTATTTTATCACTGTTTCAAATTTAATTTGTTGTTGAGGAAGTCAACCTTTTGTCGTTGTTTATCACTATACTCGATAATGATAAAAAAACATTCTTAGATTGCTTTCTTTAATGAACCGCTAACTATCAAGATTTCACAAAACTTGTTTGTTATCATTCTTAACAATGATTGCACCAATGAATCACTTCTTCCCTTGTGACATGGTTGCTAATCTTTCTCACAGATAATCGCAAGAGTTGTTAATTGCTGGCTTTTCCCTGTTGAAGTTTGATATTCTTCATTCTACTTGTTGATGTTTATAACACATGAAGTCGGTTATTGTTCTGTCATTAATTATTTCTTTGTGACTAATAAAACTTATTTGAGTGACCCACACTCTTTGAAGAATAGTCTCCGATCCAAACTTGTTGCTTTATTCAGCTATTTCTAAAATGAATCTATCTACTATTCCTTTAAACACTTTCTTACATTTGCAGTCTGGCTCTAATACCATGTTAAGGTTTGGAATTGTTGCAAATGTAATAGCACTCTAATTTTTTGTGTGTTTCAAATGCAGCAATCTCTCTTGCATTTATATTGGGAATGAATCCAAGATGGAAAAATCCATGGAGAATGCTAATTCTCAATTATGAAACATCGATTAAGGTGACACTGGTTAAGGTGATTTTTTAAAAGGGTGACTCACTGTCAATATGCTCATTGTATGTAGGCTCATCGTTTGTGAGCTCACTGACCGACTATCACAACCAACAGAAAAAAGATCACTGCCAAAAGAAGAATAATGAAAAGTAAATCCATCATTGAAATAACTGTCATCAACTGCAATGCCGGAATAACCCTATGGTCTATTGCCTCCAATAGCACACTTTTGCATACACAACAATATATAGATTTATCTTTTCAGATTTGCATCCTACACGCACACACACCAAACAAAATCATCCTTTACTTATACCATTACATGCCTTCATAATCTTAAAATTCAGCCAAGCACAATTTGAATTAGGCCACCACAAAACATTCCCATGATGAAAAGAATGGAATGTGAACCACACAAAAATTCCTCACTCAAAACAACACACTACCCAATTACCATAATATTTAGAGCCAAAGAATAGGATCTATATGTTACAATGCATACAATATTTCTTAAGCACGTTAACCAATATCCAAATCGATTTGAACCCAAAAGAGTGTATCTCATTAAGTTGCAATATGGATCAACACGACCAAAGATAGACCATTACATCACAACATCTGTAGCGCACCAATTTCAGATTACCAAAGAACAAAATAGAACCTCATCCATTTAGCCAAGGTGTGTTGACATCAATGACAACCATTAATGACAACATCATATTCCAGTAGAGTGTAACCTTTGGCATTTCATTGTTGTCTTATTCTTTCCATTTGAGTACCAAAATGGAGGGGAAAACTAGTAAATTTTGGAAAAACAATTAATGTATCTTCATTTTTCCAAAGAGCATGATTTGGTTCTTTCTTTTTTTCATTTTTCAATTGCTTTTACAATATCAAGTCATTGGATGTAGTTTAGTAAGTTGGGGAGCCATATTTGGAAGCATTTAACGAGGAATTTCAAGCATTTATATAGGAATTTTCAAAATCAAATAGAGGAAAGTGAAAGGAAATATTTTTGTGCCTTTTTGTAATGCATTGAAAAAGCTTTATAAAATCTATAAAATTTATTCTTTGATGATGTTAAAGAGAGGCAATCGACAACAAGAAGGTTGGAGAAAGAACTTGCAGGTTGCTCTAGAGAATTGCATAAGGAGGAGCGTTGGCAATTAGTTTTCCAAAAGGAGAAGAATAGAGAAAATAGAAGAATGATTTTGTAGGTGTGCTAGTGGTGTTTAAGGAAGCCATGCGAGATGTAGGACGAAGATAAAAATCAGATTTTTAAAGAGGAGTTCTAGTGGTGTTTGTTGAGGTGGTGGTTTGACCACAACTATCATTTGTAAATGTTTAGAATCTATAACAGCTGTTGGTTCCCAAATCAACATATTGGAAAGTTCTAAGAATATGCCAAATTCTATGATCAAACCTTCCAACTAACTTGGCTAATGAACAAGATTAACCAGACTATGGTTAACTTCCTCTACACTTTAGGCTCTGTAAGACCTAGGTAGGTGCACCTATTCGCTAACTAAATCTTCAAGCTAATGATTTTTTATAAAAAACTATATCTCCTATTTGTATCTTACTTCTAATCTCTTCTCAGAATGACATGTATCTTTGAAACTAACTAATTTACTGATTTCTTGATCACTTCTAACTTCTTGATTATCTTCTTTCCTTCTATTACTAGTTTTGTCTATCTCCTGCAACTATCTTGATATCTGATTTTTTTTCTTCTATTTATACTTCTAATTCTCCTACTGTAATCTGATTGATATTTTGAATGACGTTAAATTAAATAGACTAGTGCCTTCCTCCTTTTGGGCTATATAGTCATTCCCCTTCTAAACCTTCATGTATAACCCTATGAAATAATTTTTAAACTCATCACTTGGATGAATCTATCGACTAATCTAACCCTCAATATTATTTAAAATTATTATAAGCCACCGCAATCAACCCAATTGAATTTAAATTCTACTAGAAAAGACCAATTAGATAATAATCATATGGACAACAACTTCTCAAATGAATCTTGATTTTCAAACTACTATGACGATAAATAATTATTTCATAAGAGGATTTAAGATAACATTCATTTAATTGAAATGAAAAACACAGACAACTTATCTAAAGAAAGAATTTTCCGGCACAACACAATTGGAAAGAGAAAGCACTAATTTTTATTGCTTATAAAAGTATTTCACTGCTTCTGAAAATAAAAATGTCTTGCTGATAATGATAAATTATTACATTTAAATTTCATAATATATGAAAACTAGAGAGGTCACGCCTCTTCATCAAGTCCTTTGGAAAAGTAACTAACTAAATTAACATAAGAAAATAGACAAAGACGAGATTAACCCTCATCCAACCAAGAGTAGTCTTCTTACAGATTCTCCTTGTACTTTTTCTCTTCATGGGTATCAACATCATGAATTGTGTTCCTTTCCTTGAACTCAAACTTGATCATCTTCTCCATATGATGGCATCTTCCATCAAGAGATAGTCCATCATTTCTCACAGTGTCCAAGGCATTCTGCATTATCTGATTACGTCCAACCGCTTTGATCTTTTAAGGCTCCATCTATGGTACATAATGCAGGTAGTCCCATCTTTATTGTGCTTTCAAATCCTTCATATTTTGATTCTAAAGATTCTAAATATTTGTCATGATTGGCAATCAGCTTTTCAACAAGATGGATGGAACTAGTTCCTGATGCTTTGTGAAGGCGAGTATCATGAAACCTTGTGTCTTATATGTTCTTTAACCACTGATGCTCTAGTATTGCCACAAAATTATTCTAAGAGAAACCCAGAAGTTGTCAAGACACACCATCATATTTGCAAATCTTTTATGAAGTAGAATTGATACTGCCTCAAATTTGAGATCTTGCATTTTAACCAATAGTTGTTGATGTTCCTCTTGTAAATCTTTATATTTATGTTTCAACTCCACATCCTCCCCAAAGGTGATCCTCATGTTATTGTTCCTTAGAGTAGCATTTTCTAACAGTAATATTTCAGTCTTTAATTTAAAAGCATTCATTTCCTTCACTAATAGTTTCATCTAAGCTTTGTTCAACTTTTCTATGATGATGTAGGAGCATCTCGATTCCTTGACAATCACGTGTCACCAAAAATAAGTTAGAAGTATTAGGTTTTCTCGGTAGTTTCTTTCTGTCTCTCAATTATGTTTTCCTATTTCCACCAACGGGCTCAGTTTTTTGCTTGGTTCCTTCGTTGACTGAGTTGGCTCGGTTGTCTCTCGGTTCTTTCAGTTGCCAAGTTATTTCCTGTTGCTCGGTAGTCTTGCTCACCTAGTGGTTTATTTTGATTTCCTGTTGAGGCCAACTTGTGCATTTAATTTTGATTTCCTGTTGAGGCCAATTAGGTTTTCTCGGTAGTTTCTTTCTGTCTCTCAATTATGTTTTCCTATTTCCACCAACGGGCTCAGTTTTTTGCTTGGTTCCTTCGTTGACTGAGTTGGCTCGGTTGTCTCTCGGTTCTTTCAGTTGCCAAGTTATTTCCTGTTGCTCGGTAGTCTTGCTCACCTAGTGGTTTATTTTGATTTCCTGTTGAGGCCAACTTGTGCATTTAATTTTGGTCACAGAGTTAATGTTGGTATTGATCATTGGGAAGCGTGTGGACCTAGATTCCTTTCTCCAATGATAGATCTGAACATTGACTTGTTTCGGTAGCCTCTTGTATAAATTATAAAGTAGTTGGTTGTAGTTTTAGGTATCAGTTTTAGGAGGTAGAAGATAGTCTCTGAAGGATGAATCCTCACATGTTGGAGGACTATTGTAATCAAATATGAATGTAATTGGTCGTAACTGAGAAGGCCTTATAGGAGTTGATGAATAAACAACCCGCATCTACCAAGAACACCTGCACGCAAACACCTGTCACAAAAAGAGAGAAGCAAACAACTATGGAGACCTAAACGTATGAATCCATGAGAGAGGAGAAATCCTTGATGTGCAAAAAAAAAGTTGCAATCAATAATGAAATGTCAAAAAAGGTTACAAAGTGTTATGAGATCAATCCTTATAAAAGGAGATCAGAAACCCTAAAAAAGGGAAAACCCTAGGTTGCACAATAATAATTAATAAACAAATTAATTATTATATGCCTAAAGTTTAGCTTAAGTCGAAAGAGGTAATAAGTGACTGAATAATTAAATCAACATGATTCAATTAATCAGTAAAACACTTTATTACTCTAACACCGCCCCTTTAGATGAACTTTGGGAGAAGCTAAAAACCTAGAAAAAATAATTGAAAGCAAATGGGTCCCAGCAACAAAAAGCTTGATTAGGTACCCAAGTACAAAAGAGAGTCTCTATAAAGCGGGGAAATAGAGAAAACCACATGGGAAAAACTCTACTCCAAAAAGAGACAAAGACTAGTCTGAAGGACTGAAGAAGCCTCCAAAACTAGGAATATTCTAGAAAATAGGAACAAAGATGAACATGTACAACATCACTGAAGTATGAAACTGTAAACTTTGTCAAGAAGAAACTAATGATCTGAAGATCCTCTACTAAAACATGACCAAGTAGAGAAGACTGTAATCTACATGAGTGCTCTCAAATGACACTACTCAAATCAGGAGGCAAACAAAGGCGAACACCTGAACTCAAAGTTACAAATGGCATAAACACCAAAAGTCTGAAGATATTATCAATCAAAGTTGGAAGAGTGCATCCAAAAAATAGGAAAGAAAGAGTATCCATATGGTAAATGATCCATCTCACCGGAATGCATAGGTACCTAGCCACTGCAACTGGCTAGTACATAGAATCAAATATTGAATACATAACTCACACTATCAAACCAAGGAAGTAGTAGAACCAACAGTAGAAACCCCCCCATACTGCGGACAAGGGAGTAATGATAGGTACACTAAAAAGATCATCCAATATGAACTGCATGATGAAGAAGAATCTGAAACATCGAATGTGCAAAGAGAGTACAAACACATATAGAGATACATGAGGCTGATGTCATTGGAGGAACGCTCACATGAAAAAAGTAGATGGAAAAAAAGGCAAACATCAAAAACCCCCCTGGCACTTTATAATGGAGTGCGAGTACATAAAGCACGAACATGTGCAAGATCCCATACATACAATAGATTGTCACTTTATCTCAGTGCGTGTGCATAAAAGAATGCTAAAAAAGTGAATTATACACTGCTCAAAGAAGAGCGAAGGCTTCTAAAACAAAAGAACATCCTAAGATGAGTCATCCCTCAAAGGGAAGAGATCCCATGACCTGTAACATCCAAGATATCCACCAGACTGCAAAAATGAAAGAACCTGAATAAAATGAACCTGAAGCAAAATCTGAAAAAATGACTCACATCAATGGAAAACTCACAAAACAATCTTTCCAACGATATATCATTTTCTAAAAATGAAGTCCGGATGTGCAAGATAGAGCTCCCAGAGTGTAGAACTGAACATCTGGCTTTGACAGTGAAAAACACCATAAAAAAAGCAAAAATAGAAAATGAAACCTACATATTTGGAAATATCTCGGAATCATCTTTTCGACGATATCTCATTTGCCAAATTTTGACACCGTATGCTCAAGATATGAGCAAAAAACTAACAGATGCGCTGGAGGGCCCAAAGAAGGTGTCTAGAAGGATCTGAGGATGAGTGACATTAGAAAAAAGAAAAAATCACACTTGAAACCATCAGATATAATAAAATCTCAGAAAGAGCTTTCCGGTAATATCTCGTTTTCCAAAAACGGAGCCCGGATGCAAAAGTTATCGATCTCGGAGCACAGGCAATCTGAAACACTGAGAGCCCAAAAAATGTCTAACTGTGACAGAAAAAAATAGCATCAAAATAGAAAAATCACTAACTATAACATCAAATTTAGATTGGGCTCAGAACCAACTTTCCGACGGTATATCGTATGCCCAATTACTATCCCAGATGCCCGAATTATGGTCAAAAATCTGCCTGCCTGTCTGAAAAAATGTCTCCACCATGCAAGAGGCAAAAGTTAATGCTAACTGATGTTAACCACCGGCGGTCATGTTGGTGATGACTTCTAGCAGTCACCATAGCAGGGTCACTACTGGAGCCACCCACGGTGGCGCCCGGGTGGCCGCTCGGTGGTGCTGCTACTAAAAAAAATTATTTTTATTTTTTAAAGATCTGTGCTTGTCTCAATTCGCGTGCTAGGCCGTCACAAAAACATTTTTGCATCTGAGGCCAACTTGTCCAAAAGTGACAAGTTTTATATGGATTTTGGGTATCTCAGATGCTCTGAATGTAACCGTGAGGTCCATTTGGACCAGAAGTGCTCCAAAAAACACTGATCACCTCGGGATCTGTGTCAGGGCCAGTTGCAAAAATGTTTTGCCATAGATTCTAACTTTGTCCAAATTAGACAAATTTTATATGGATCTTAGGGTTCTTGGACACTGTGAACACAATCGTGAGGCTTGTTTGAAGCCAAGATGACCAAAAAAATAGGTTCTCCCCAGATCTAACAAGAAACCCTATGAAAACGCAGATCTAACGAACACGACCGAATCTCTCAGGAAGAGGACAGGGGCAAGCAGATCTGAAGCTCTAATACCATATATGAGTTGATGAATAAACAACCCACAGCTCCCAAGAACACCTGCACGTAAACACTTGTCATAGAAAGAGAGAAGCAAACAACTATGGAAACCTGAACGTATGAATCCACGAGAGGAGAAATCCTTGATGTGCAGAAACAAAAGTTGCAATCAATAATGAAATGTCAAAAAAGGTTACAAAGTGTTATGAGATCAATCCTTATAAAAGGATATCAGAAACCCTAAAAAGGGGAAAACCCTAGGTTGCACAATAATAATTAATAAATTAATTAATTATTATATGCTTAAAGTTTAGCTTAAGTCAAAAGAGGTAATAAGTGACTGAATAATTAAATCAACATCATTCAATTAATCAGTAAAACACTTTATTACTCTAACATATTCCATGTCTGCAATGATTATTCAGGTGCAATAGCTTGGCATAATTTATGGATTACCATGCACGCAATAAAAGTTGAGATGACATTATGCGAATGCCTGCAGATGGTTCAAAATTTAAGGAAATAGAGGAAACTTGACCACTCTTTAAAGAAGAACTTCGTAATATCAAGCTTTCATTGACAGCGGATGGTGTCAATCCATTTGGAGAGATGAGATATGTTTATTCGGTGTGGCCTGTTTTTGTTATCAACAATAACATTCCTCCTTGGATGTCCATAAAGAGGGAGCACATAATGTTGGCAATGATTGTTCCAGGTATTTTTTTATTTAATAGTCATCTAAATTAATTTATTATAAATAATCCATCAAAATGGTCATAATAATTATGTAATATTTTTGTTCATTCAACTAGGTAAGTACCAAGTTAAAGATATGAATGTATATATTGAACCCCTTATTGACGAGTTGATGGTGTTATGGAATGGAGTTACTATGTATGCCATCTCTAGGCCAATAGGACAAAGACAATTTCAATTCCACGCAATTTTTGTATGGAAAATACATGATGCCTTTGGGCTAACACATTTTTGTGGTATGTTCTCTTCTTAACCTCTTTTTTTGGTATGTTATAGTGCAAACACAAAATTAACATATTTAATCCAATTATACACGATCTTGTAGGTCTTTAGACAAAGGGAAAATTTGCATGTCCAGTTTGTGGTCCAAAGATGAAATCTCATCATTCAAAAAGTTTAGAAAAGCAGGTGTTCGATGAGCATAGACACTTTCTCCACAGAAATCATAAGTATTGAATTATCGAAAAATATCTTTTCAATGGGAAACAAGAGACTACATCAAAGCCACGGAGAATGACACCTCACCTATGGAAGTTAGAATAAAATAAAATAAATCATTGAGATAATGTCATTCCATTTGATGGTTTTTGTTTGAAATTTATATTTTGATATTGTGTTTTGTTTACTAGTGATGTAATTGATGCTCATGAAGGTCATCAAGGCATTAATGATCAACTTCCAAAAGGACTAAAAAGTTATCCTACACAATTTAGTAGGTTGTCGTAGTACGAGCAACTCCCAATCATGCATTTGTTTGATGCTATGCATATTGGAAAGAATGTAACAAAGACATTATGAAAAATATTGGATGGAAGGTGTGACAAAGACAAAATTGTCAAAATTTGTAGTGACATTGAAGAATCCAACCATGCAATGAAAAATGTCATTCGATCAAATAACAATGGAGACCAGATTGATATAAGTGTCCTTACTTGGTTATTGTCAAAGCAATAGACTAATGCTATAAAAGAAATAAAAAAATATGTTTTCCCACAAGATTTGTTGCAAACATAAACAATCTCATATAAAAAAAAAGTGAATTTGGGCCAGGGATGAAAACACATGATTTCCATATATTTATTAAGGTAATTCGTGTTACTTTGTATTCACTATATATTTATATACAACATGTAGTTTTCATTGTATTATTTTATAAAATATTGATAAGATCATTTTACAAATATTACAATATGTTCTACCTTTATCTCTCCCACACTACTTCGACAATAGTGTCAAACAAGTTATATATGATCTTGAAAAATACATGAGGTGGTTGTCATCAAAAGAAATCAATAAAGAAGATATAAAATATTGGAAAAGAAAAATTCTTCATCTTATGTGTGAAATTCAAAAGTGACTACCTTCAACTTTTTTCAATGCACAATAACACTACCTCATACATCAAGTTGAGGAGATTGAATTGTGTGGACCTGTACAAACTAGGTCAATGTGGATGGTTGAGAGACACTAGAAATTTTTGAAGGGCTTGGTTTGACAGAGAGCACCCTGAAGGTTCTATGGTGGAAGGATATATGGTATACCAGACCATGGTGTACATTAGTGAATATCTTCTTAAGTTTGCAACAAAGATCCATGTAGATCGTATTTGGGATCCCAACTCCATTAACAAATTCGAAGTGGAGTACTTGATGGGGAAAGGTAGATTGATGAAAGTGAGGTAATTATAAGATGTTATTGTAGTTAATTAATTCTTATAAATCTTCAATATAAGTTATTTGTAATTGGTCTATTTTTTTTTATACAGTTGGTCGAGAGTGGGATGCAATACATTTGTATATTGCAAAATATCTTGATTGGATGACGGTATGGATTGAACGATGTCAACAAAATGGTTTCTCATTAACATGGGAAGGTGTTGCTTCATTGGTTAGAGAAGTTCATCGTAATGGAAATTCCAATGTTATGCCAATGGTAATTGATCTAGCATATGGTTTAAGAAGTAGAGAGGTACGTAAAAATTTATTAATGATCATGACCCATATGTTTCATATCAACTCATGATGCAAATAATTTTCACACACTTGAAAATTTGTAGGTCAAGCACCACAAAGCTATGTACTATCATGACCACAAATTTTGCATAAAAAAGTTGGATGACACGAAAAAAACTTGTGATTCTAGGATAACTGTAGTCTTCAAGGTCACTAATATATCATCTAGAAATGACATACATCCTCAATAATTTCAAAATCAATACTATGGCATCTTGGATGATATACTTGAGTGCGACTTTAACTCCTTCAAATTAGTTCTATTTTTCGTCAAATGGTACATGCTACGACTAAATTAAAATGAACCTGATAGAACCATTATTCAACATGATAATAGTTTTACAATGATTAATACAAGGTCATTTGAGTCATTTGGAGATGATCCCTATGTTCTTTCAAGCCAATGTGAGCAAGTGTTTTACTTAGAGGTTCCACATAAATTAGGTTGGTCATTTGTTGTTAAATATGATCCAAGAAGAATGTTGATAAAGTATAATGTGATGGAAGAAGAAGATACTAAAGATGATGAAGAAGAAGAAGATGATGATGAAGATGGTGGTGGTGGTGGTGATGGTGATGATGATGATGATGATGATGATGATGGTGGTGGTGGTGGTGGTGATGATGATGATGATGATTATCAATTTGAAATGTACAAGGTATGTGATTTAATTATTTATATATATTTATATTGATTAGTATACATATTTAATATTGATTTATTGATTTCAATTCTAATGATTACATATTTATTGTGTTCAATTATAATGATTACAACATATGTGATTTATAATTAATAACGCAGGGGCAGGGTAGATACAAGCAGAATTGAATCCACTTGAATCCACAAACAAGCCCTTGCTCAAAGTTACACAACAGAAGAAATATAATATCACATGAAAGCAATAAAATCACAATGGATATGAGACAATCAACTAGCAGCAACAACACAAAATTTATATTATTTCTTTCAACATGCCTGGTTGTGAGGCCTTCCAGGTTTCGGCCTTATACAATGAGAATTATGAATTTAGAATTATAACTTACATCCTATCTTTCTCCAATGATGTATCTCATCAATCATCTTTCCCTTAGATCTCCTTGATTTTCTACTACATCAATCTAGACTCTTTATATAGCCAGCTAAGCCACAGGCCGGCCAGTCAAGCATTTAATTACATTATAGGTCCAGTCTGGAAGATTTAAACCAAAACTAATGCTAGAATTAATATAAATTGATGCACTTTTGGATTGAGGTCCTCACATGACCCAGTAAAATTCTTTTAAGGGCACAAGGTCCCATTTGATCCCACAGAACATCACAAGAAGAAACACCACATGTTTCACCTGAAAACTGGCAGAAAATAGGTCCCCGAGAAAAATGGGCATAACTTTTTACTCATAATGAATTAGGGCTTGCACTCTTAGGAAATGATAGTACTTTAGGTCCTCTTAAAGTTCTTAAGAGAGAAAAGGCTGATTCCTTATGGATCAAGATCGCCACTATGAACAATTAGCACCAAAACTGTAAGAAAATGCGGTTCTGATGACAAGGAAAACAACTGTAACTTTGAAATAGTCCATCCAAACTTTATGTGCTCATAAGATAAGGTTCCCAAATAGGTCCTCAACATAATGTAAGCTTCACACACCATGAAACCAAAAAATACAATAATTATAAAGAAAACAACAGCAAACAGGTACAAAAATTAGGAAATATTTTTGGTTGATGCAAGATTGCTCAAAGACCCAAGATGCTCATTCATCAGACACCTAGGGTAAATAAAGAATTGATGTCCACATCAGGCACTACTCATATTCTAACCTGAATCATAAAGATCCAACTCAGCTTGTGTAATCCATGAACTGTCTTCAACTGGCTTGTCTTTCCACTGAACTAGATATTCAATGTAGTCTTTTCCTCTTGTACTCTTGCTCACTCTTTTATTCAAGATCTTCTCAATGTTGTCTCTGTTCTTCTTAGGATAATCCAGATCATCTTCTATTTCATCATTTGATTCAAAGTACTCAAAGATATCAGTGATATTGAATATAGGTGATATATCCATGTCCTCTGGTAATTCCACTTTATAAGCATTTCCACTGTCAAACTTCTTCAGAATCTTACAAGGTCCAAACTTCTTCATTTTCAGCTTGTTGTAAGTACCAAATGGAAATATATTCTTCTTCAAATGAATCATAACCTCATCTCCAACTTCAAAATATTTATGTCTCCTTCTCTTGTCAGCCCTTTGTTTATATTTTAGATTATTGTCCTCTAAATTTTATTTAACTTCATCATGTAAAGTTCTCATGTATTCTGCAAAATGATCAACTTCAACACTTCTTTTTGTCTCAGTAGGTAAATCTCTCAACTCTGTGGTTCCCTTAGGATGAATTCTAGTAACAATCTTAAATGGTGTCTTCTTAGTACTTCTATTCATAGAATTATTATATGCAAACTCTGCTTATGCCAAAACTAAATCCCAATTAGTAGGCTTATCTCCAACTAAACATCTCAACAAGTTTCCCAAACTTCTATTCACAACTTTAGTCTGTCCATCTGTCTGGGGGTGAAATGTAGAACTAAACTTCAATTCAGTATTCAACTTCTTCCAAAGTGTTCTCCAAAAGTAACCAGTAAACTTTGTATCTCTGTCTAAAACAATAGACTTAGGCAAACCATGCAATCTTACCACTTCCTTGAAGAATAATTCAGCTACATGCAATGCATCAGATGTCTTCTTACAAGGTATGAAATGAGCCATCTTTGAAAATCTGTCAACCACTACCAAAATAGACTCATTATGTCTCTGAGTTTGAGGCAATCCAAGAACAAAGTCCATACTCACATCTTCCCAAGGTCTATTAGGTACAGGAAAAGGTGTATACAATCCAACATTCTGACTAGTTCCTTTTGTTGTTTGGCAAATTCTGCAACCTCTAACCATTCTCTGTACATCTCTATAAATATATGGCCAAAAGTATCTTTTTGAAATCAAATTCATAGTCTTATCAATCCCAAAATGTCCAGCAAGTCCACCACTATGTTTCTCCTTCATTATATTATCTCTCATAGATCCTCTAGGTATGCACAACTGAACTCCTTTAAACAACATATCTTCTTGAATGAAATAATCAGTCCACTTATCACTCATTATGTGTTCCTTACAAACTTTCCAAGGTTCTACAAAATCAATGTCAGTCTCATACAAACACTTCAAATCATCAAAACCAAGTACCTCAACTCTCATCTCTGTTAGCAAACTTCTTCTTCGGCTTAAGGCATCAACAACCTTATTTGACTGTCCACTTTTATGCTTCAATGAAAGGAAAATATTCTATTCTTTCATTTCTCTTGCAAACTTTTTACCATCAACCAAGCATACTCTGACTATGGTACAGTGACTTTCATCAAACTTTTCTATCAAAGGCAATAATACTTGTTTCTTTCCATGCATCCAAATAGTATATTGATTCAATCTACCATCATGCAAAGCTTTCCTATCATATTGCCAAGGTCTACCCAAAAGAATATGACAACAATCCATAGGCATAATATCACACAAGACTTCATCATGATAATTCCCAATTTTGAATTTAACAAGGCATTGTTCACTTATAAGTAATTTATGCTCCTTCTATATCCAAGCAATATGGTAAGGCTTCAGATGTTTTAATCTCTACAACTACAATTTGTTAACCAGCTCTTCGGATGCCAAATTATCAGAACTTCCACTATTAATGATTACCTTGCAACATTTTTCAGCGATCTTACATCTGGTTCTGAACAAACTTTTCCTCAAAATAGGTTCCTCATCAGCTTCTTCATTCCACAAGATCCTTCTTAGCATCAAGTTCTCACAATGTTTAGGTTCATTAGACATTTTCTCAACTTCTTCACAAGACAAATTATTTCTACCATTACCTCCAGTCTTCTTTCCAGAGTTATTACATTCAAAAGCTCTATGTCCTTCTTCACCACATTTGTAACAAGTACCTCTAAACCAAGACTTCTCTTCTCTTTTACCATTATTGTTATTCCTAGAGTAACTAGTATAGCTACCTCTAGAGTAATTACCTCTTTTAGAAGGTTCATCTTTCCATCCTTTATCTTGTGCTGCATTGTCAGATCTGCTACTTTCTCCATAAGATCTTCCTCTACTTCTGTGAAATCTACCACCTCTTCCTCTTTGTCTTTGATGATGTCTTTTTGTTAATCTCTTTTCTGCCTTCAAAGAAAATTGGTATGCTTCTTCCACACTATCAATCTTCACATAACTAATCTCATCTTGAATTGATGTCCTCAGGCCATTTAGATATCTAGCCACTTTCTCAACTTCATCATCCACATGTCCAGATTTGATATCTAATTTGTAAAATTCCTTAGTATATTCTTTCACACTCATGTCCTTTTGTCTCAGATTTTGCATTTTTCTCATCAGACTAACTTGGTAGTCAGCTAGAAGAAACTTCTTCTTCATCTTTCCAAGCATCTTCATCCATGTCTTGATCTTTTATTTTCCTCTCTTTTGTCTCTCAATTTGCAAATGATCCCACCAAAGAGATGCATGACCTTTAAACTTTGTAACTGCTATCTTAACCTTCTTATTATCAGGAGTACCTTCATACTCAAAGTATTTATCCATCTCAAAGATCCAATCCAAAAGTGCATTGGTCTCAAGTCTTCCATCATAGCAAGCAACTTCAACTACAGGTCTGGAGTTAGCCTTAGACAAAACTCTCAAAAGTCTTTCCTCATCTTTTTCAATTTCAGGTTCAACATTAGGTGCTTCTTCTTCTTCATCATCACTAACATCTTCAAGATGTGCTCCTCTTCTCTGGGATGTCTCTATAGCTTCAAGCCTAGTTGCAATCTATCTCAACATATCCATGATAGCATTATCATTTCCTCTACCACGAACCATCTTGACAATCAGGTTCCAGCAAGATTGTAAACTTCTACAAGTTATAGGTCAGATCTTAGATCTGCCACCCTACAACCAATCCAATAAGGTTCTCCATGATCCAATCCACAAGAAAGAACTTGCTCTGATACCACTTGACGCAGGGGCAGGGTAGATACAAGCAGAATCAAGCAGAATTGAGTCCACTTGAATCCACAAATAAGCCCTTGCTCAGAGTTACACAAGGGAAGAAATATAATATCACATGAAAGCAATGAAAACACAATGGATATGAGACAATCAACTGGCAGCAACAACACAGAATTTATATTATTTCTTTCAACATGCCCGGCTGTGAGGCCTTTCAGGTTTCGACCTTATACAATGAGAATTATGAAATCAGAATCACAACTTGCATCCTATCTTTTTTTCCAATGATGTATATTGATAATCATCCCCCTTAGATCTCCTTGATTCCCTACTACATCAATCTAGACTCTTTATATAGCCAGCTAAGCCACAGATTGGCCAGTCAGACATTTAATTACATTATAGGTCCAGTTTGGAAGATTTAAACCAAAACTAATGCTATAATTAATATAAATTGATATACCTTTGGATTTAGGTCCTCACATGACCCAATAAAATTCCTTTAAGGGTACAAGGTCCCATTTGATCCCACAGAACATCGCAAGAAGAAACACCACACGTTTCACTCGAAAACTGGCAGAAAATAGCTCCCCGAGAAAAATGGGCATAACTTTTTACTTATAATGAATTAGGGCTTGAAATCTTGGTAAATTATATTAATTTAGGTCCTCTTAAATTCCTTAAGAGCACAAAGGCTGATTCCTTATGGATCAAGATTTCCACTATGAACAATCAGCACCAAAACTATAAGAAAATTTGGTTCTGACGACAAGGAAAACACCTGTAACTTTGAAACAGTCCATCCAGACTTTATGTGCTCATAGGAGAAGGTTCCCAAATAGGTCCTCAGAATAATGTAAGCCTCACACACCATGAAACCAACAAATACAACAATTATAAAGAAAACAACAGCAAACAAGTACAGAAATCAAGAAATGTTTTTGGTTGATGCAAGATTGCTCAAAGACCCAAGATGCTCCTGCATCAATTACCAATGTACTGCTTATGATGCTCAATTAATTGTTGTTGATATATGTATATCTTTTGTTTGATTGTCACCCTTTCTGGTAATAGGCAATTGACTACACACATTGTCAGCCCTTTTGTTGACGATCTTGCATTCCATATATAAGGTAAAGGTAATTTGTTCATGTTTACGATCTTGCATATTGTTCATGTTGTCTTTTACGTAATTTTTAGCATATGTATCATGTAATTTTTAGCTAACTTAAGATAAATGATTCACATATGCATTAGTGAAACTCCCTTAGTTTAGTTATAATATATGTGATTTACAATTACCAATGTATTTCTTATGATGCTCAATTAATTTGTATTGATACATGTATATATTTTGTTTGATTGTCACCCTTTCTGGAAAAAGACAATTCACTACACACATCGTCACCCCTTCTGTTGATGATCTTGCATTCCATATATAAGGTAAAGGTAATTTTTTCATGTTTACAATCTTGCATATTGTTCATGTTGTCTTCTACGTAATTTTTAGCATACGTATCATGTAAGTTTTAGCTAACTTAAGATAAATGATTAACATATGCAGGAAATTTAACCCCTTTGATGGGGATCCTACACAGTGACATAGATCAGTAGGTATAAGTCAATAAACAGACATAATTTTCTTATATTCTTCTTGTTTATCACTGATCACGTATGTTGCTTGCGTGCTATGCTAAGGATATGACTTGTCTTTGTCACTTTTCTGATCCTTTTATATGATTCCTATTTTTTTTGTCTTTCCTTCAATTTCAACTTACATTTTATATCTCCCACATATAGACAAAGAAGAACCGTATGGGTCACGACTCTATTCAAGACTTTATTATTCTATATATACTATTTAATTATTATCAAAATTCTATTTGAAGCAAGGACATGGCAATTTCTCATTTGATGGATTGCAGGACCCACTAAATAGGTACTTGTTAGATCTATCTTCCTCGAATGATGAAAATGCAGGAATGGTAGATGAAAGTTCAACATGTAGTACGGCTAAAATAGGGAGATCAACTAGAGGTCAAAAGATTAAAAAAAAATTCAATATTTTTCCTTTCATTCAGGCTTTTTCTTTTACTATATTCAAGGTACACAACTTTAGTTAATTTTTCTATCTAACAATTTTATGCTTTTTCTTAAAAGGTGGAACTTACAAGAAAAAAAATTAAAAGATCAGCTCATAAAATATTTAGAGCATGAGTTTGGTAGTAACATTTTTTAGGAGAAGAAATTTTAGAAAAAGCTGCCAAACATCTTAAGACTATGAGGGACTCATATAGGAGTCTCGTCTAGAACCCAAAGTACGAGCATCCTCCCTTTATTTTAGTGAGAAATTGGAATGAGTTCATTTTGGATGCAAAGGAGAAAGGGGATGCTCAAAGAGGAATTACACCAGCAAATGAGAGAAGAAGGTATGCGATAGTATTAACTACTAGTACAATGTAATAATGCACTAATTACTGATCTTTATATCTATATCATCTAACATATTTCAAACTTTTCATAGGTTGCAGGATACATCAAAGGCAACAAATGCTAGACTACAAAAGATTGGGCAGCACAAACTTGGCTTGGTGGATATTCAAAACTTCAAGCACAAATTGTAAGTAGCAGCATATGAATTCCAGATCAAAATTATTTATAAATTGCAAATAATTTTGTTTAATCAAAAGATGTAGGGCTCATAATTTGATTTAGAGGCCATGACAGAACATGAAGAAATTGCCTTCAAGGAAGGCTATCAAGTCGTGGTTGAATGCCTATGCCAAGCTTCCACTGGCCCAACCCAAGAATCTCTTGCATCAGTTGAATAGGTAAATATGCCAAAAAAAATATATTTTAAATTGAATACTTGAGCAACAATCTATTTGATATTAATTTTGAACATAAATTGACTATTTTTGTTTTTAAAAAGCAAACAATGATAATAAAGCGCATGACATTGCAATGCAGCCTCATAATCCTAACACAAAACCTACGCCGCATGATGAAGGCCCTGATGTGCATCATAGTGTCGATGGAGGTGTTCATTTTCTATTGAAAATTAATTATGTAATTATTAATACAATTTAACATCTTAAATTGAAATTGGTGTAAACTTTTTTGTTTATATTTTAGAGCATACAGAACGTCATGCTAAATGAGTGGAGGATGTTCAGAGTGATCACCATGTAGATGATGTGGCACATTCAAGTAAAAAAAATCTATGTTTTGTTCTTTTAAATTTCTTTTTTTATTTATAGTTATTTTAATTAATGAAATACTTGTAACACTAATATAAAATGGTGTGAATTTAACCCATGATGTAGTTATTATTGTAGCGGACCCCCCTTTGGTGCAGCAACCTCATGTTCCTGAAAAGATGATGAGGAGACATGTGTTGAGATTAGAACCAATAGAGGGGAATGACAAGGATATTGATGCTCCGCTTAGCCTTTACCTTAGAAAAATGAGCAAGAAACAAAAAAAGAAATGATTATAATTAACATTTTTTGCTAATGAAAGAATGTTGTCTTAATGGATGTAATTTTGTACTAGTAAATGTTGATGAATGATGTGTTAATGAATTATTCATGAATATTGTGTTTTAATGAATTTTATGTGTTAATGAATGTTATGTGATTATAATGATTGAATGTTATATTTCAAAAATGGATGAATGAGAATGAATGAATGTTATTAGATGTTAATGGGGAATTTAGAGTGATGTTAGGGGGGGGGGAGGGGCCAAATAAGCTTCCACCTTCACGTGATTGGCCTTGTTAAGTAGAGAATATTAAACTATTCTTGAAACCAAGTGAAGCTCAAACTAAACTAATGACGTAGATTCTGTTGGCACTTGAATTTTTCAGTATGTCAATCCTATGAAATTTTTATAAAATTGAAGTGTGCATAAGTGTTAAAAGATTGTGATAATTTTGCCACAAAAAATCTTGCAAAATTATCAAGTTTTTCCCCCATATCCGGCCAGCCCTAGTTAAAGTTCAAGTTTGAGGAAATCCCTAAATATTTGCCACTTTCAGAAAAACCCTAGGTCGCTCTTTTTATGATCTATTTGAGCGTTACTTTTCTGAATCACTTAAGTTCCTAAAAAGCATGTGCTCCATTTTTATCACCACGCAGAGGTCATGTTTTTATTTTTTCCCTAAGTTTAAAGGCCCGGTGATATTAATATTTCCTAAGTCCTTAATGCCTTATCTTTCTAATGTTTTAGTGTACTTTGAATCTTGGAATCCTCAGTTGATTGACGGTTGTCGTATGTTCATGTAGAATATTTTAGCTCTATGTGATCATGCGACCAGCCATCGATCTTACTTTATAGCACAGTGTTTCAAGCGAAGCGGGTCCACTGCCACGTATGCACAAATGCTTGTCTCTAATTTGTTGATATGGATAGTGATATGGCGGTTCTCGGTGGGACCAGTGTCAAAGAGATCTTCAGAGCTGAAAGTAATGAAGGGAAGATCCGATGGTTGTTGTATAATCTCATAGAATCTTAGAGGCCTATGCGATCATGCGACTAACCACCGATCTTGCATAAAGCTTAGTGTGATTCTCAGGTGGGACCATTGAAAGGTGTACATGACTGGCAATTTCTCATTGGTTAAAAATAGTGGGACCAATGTTAGTTTTTGCATATGGTTTTTCTTTGATTGGTTGATAATACTTGCTGATGTGGAGGATGTCAGCAACACTGGCGCTCAGAAAGAAAGAAATTCAATGAAAACTTGCCAGGTGTTGCAAGCATGGATTTTCATTGTTAACAAAGGTAAAGTGGGACCATTAACTTAAAGAATAAATGACGGTGATTGAATGCTAATGGTTTGTTGCATGTTCGCATGAGCTTCTTTCAAGCTATGCGATCATGCGACTAACGTTTTATTTTAACAATGAAAGTTATAAGGGATTGCCACCAATGAAGGGACTGACATGATGACTTGTTGTATGTTCACATGAGTTTCTTTCAAGCTATGCGATCATGCGACAAACCATTGGATTATTTTCTAAGTGAAAATCAATGGTCAGAATTTAAACTGGAGGTGAAGTGGGTGAAAAGTTCGGACAAGTGACAGTTCAATCTCCTTGAAAATTAATGGCAAAATCATGTGAAGTAAATTGCTGAAATAATTGCTGAGATGATTGCTAATATACTGAAAATCTATGCTTCCTCGAAAGCCACAAGGAGATAAAAATTTGCAGAGGATTGGGCGAAAAGAGTTTCAGAGATTGATTGTTGTTTTCTAGAGATTTTGGAGGAAAGGTTGGTTTCTTTTTCTGCACATACTTGTTCTTTTGAGAGGTATTATTTTGCTACTATTCTCTTTTTGCACCAATTATATGAAGCTATAAGCCCTAGAAATGCCACCTAGGAAGGAGCTATCTGGTGAAACCGATTATCTTAAGAGGGGCCTACATGAAGACTTATTACAAATTTTTCCTAGCTCAACAATAAATTTGGTAGAGGTCAAACAACTAACACCAAAGGAGCCTAGGGTAAAAGTAGCAGACGGATTATATGATACAGGAAATTATATCAGGGATGCTAAGATTGGCTTTCCTAATGCAAGTGGTACTTCTGACTTCACTAGGCTAACATTATTTACAGTAGGATTCAGCCAGAGAAATACCCCTATTCCCACCTATAATGTATGGGAAAATGACTTAGGCAAGCTTATGGTACCCGATGTCTTCTTAGATGCAGACCTAATGATTGAAGTTGCAAAAAACTATGACCCTATTACTAGGGAGATTAGGGGTGTTAGGGGCCAAAAGCTATTAACAATTTCTACTGAGGAGATCAAAATGGTTTTTAGATTGAGTGACCCTTCAAATAGCCTAGAACCAATTGATTTCAAAGAATTAAGAGAGATATATGATGCATAGAGACATCTCCTTAGAATTGGTCTTGTAAAAGACTTTTGCACTCAGATTGGAAAGATGATTGTTATAGGACTAGGTGCACAAGAGCCATTCAAAATAGAATATTTTGATGTACTGGAAAGAGGTGCCTATTGGTCATTATATCAGGTTTTTGAGGAAGATGCTAATGAGAAAATGCCATAGCACCTGATGTATATGGTGATCCAAATATTACATCCACATCTGTCAATTACTTTTGATTATGCCCCCTTCATTGCTGACTTAATCCATGATGGACTAATAGGGATTCAAAAGAGTAAAGTTGATAAACCATTATGTTGGTATTCCTTTATGATGTACATGTTTTTGTTCAAAGGTGCTGATTATTTTGCAAAAGAAATGGAATTATCCAAACAGAGAGATGGAGAGGACATGCCTGTTCAGCTATGGAACTCCAATATGACATGGGACAGAAAGGATAGTAGTTATATACGGTTTAACAAGTGTTTTGCAGCAAGATTGAGACTATTCTTTGTTCACGATAACCCTAGAGTCCCAGTTGCCTTGGCTGAAATTGTTAGACCACAACAATTTGCAAAGGACCTCAACATAGTGCACAATTGGGGTGATTTTGTTTTCTATCCTTATTCAACTATTATTAGATTGTATGGTTTCAAGGGGACTCCTTTTATTTTTCCCTTCCAAGTTCCCATCAAGATTGGCATTGCGGAATTTTTTAGACAATTAGGGGATATTGAGAAGAATAATATTGCTAAGGGTAGAGGAACTTTGTTCCCAAATATTACCATTGCTCACTAGTTTATAATCACAAAAGGTGGGTGGCTTCACATGCACAAAATCCTAGAATGATATCATTTGACAATCATAATTGCCTGGACAATAGACCCAGAGGGTTTCTATAATGAATTGTTCAAAAAGAGGGTCAGATGCTCATCAATAAACCACATTTTCAATTTCCTTGAGGACATTATCAGGAATACCCCAGGATTACAGGAGCAAGCAGTCAAGAAGGAGAAGTGGTTAGTGTACAAGAAAACTTTTGATTTTGTCAAGCAATTTGATCCCAAATATGACCCCATAGGCAGTATAAATCCTATGGGAAAGAGGATAGATACTCTTATGAATTGTTTTCAAGAAATTTACAAGGCTCTGGAAGGGAAGAAGAAAAAAGCCATGGAGGACAACCGAGAGAAGGCTAAATCATTATTGGGCATGGGTGCATTTGCAAAGATGTTGCCTCCTGGAAAATATATGTTGCAAGAAAGGACTGGTTATGGTGTTAATAATCCCTAAATCTGACATCAGGAAGCAGCAAAAGAAAAGGGAAGATCTCCCTTCTTCATCAAAGTAGGTGGGGAAGCAAAAGGAGGTTGAAGAAATTACAGTTATACCACAAGACCAGCCAGGTGAAGACATCCTTGATTTTTCACCTCCCACCAAGAAACAAAGGATGGAAGAGAGGCCTCATGATCCAGAGGAAGAATACTCTCCTTCATAGTCACCCTTGAATGTTAGAGATGACCAGGAGATCATAGAGCAGGTTTAGCAAATGGGATCTCAAGGTCAAATATTCATGACTCAAGATGAAATAAATGAAGGGATTCCAGAGCAACCAAAGGAGCCTGAGTTAGGCTTAACAGTGGGACAAATTGCAGGGATAGAGTTGGATCCTATAGTCAAACAGACATGTGATGAATTTCTAACTGATGATGCTTTTGTGAAGACCCGGGCCTTTATATAATTTTTATGGAAATTGAACATGAGTAGATTTGAGGAAGCTCGTGAGAAGAAGAACAAGGAGAATCCTAATAAGGATTTTAAAACTATTGAAGATGAAATAAGAAAAGAGATGATAGAGAGCTTTGAAAAGACTACTCCAAAACATGGGAGAGAATTGGTAAAGAATGTAGGAGTACTTATCCTACCTGAATGGGACATAGCTGATGCAATGGTCCTTGATGTAGTTATAAAAAAAATTACACGTGTACAAGACCAAGGAAGAGGTAGAACAAGCTGTCAAAGGAGTTGCTTTCAGTAATGACCACCAAGCATTGGTCATGTGGTCACTAAAGAAGAATGAGAAAAATGAAGGAAAGAAAATAATTAAGGATAGTCTCTCTGGTGGTCTCATAGTCAAGAGGGTTCTTGACACCTTAGCAAGAAGCATCAAGTATGGTGGTAGCCACAGCTCACCTTACAGAGAAGGTGGTAGAAAGGGAAGCAAAAGAGAAGGAGGAACTCATAAGAAAATTCAAGGAAATGATGAGGGCGTATGGAGAATTGAAACAAGGATTGTTTGAGAAGGATAAAATAATTGCAGACTTGAAGAAAAGGTTGGGGGAGGAAAGCTCAATCCAAGCACCACAACAGTTGCAATTTCCTTCTTCTACTGCTGGTCCTTCTTCCTCAAGCCCCATTATTGAGTTTCCCATGTCTCCTCTTCCCCCTTCCCTGAGCAGTGAGGATGTAGAACAGAGAGAACAACAAAAATTTGAAAAGAGAATAAAGGACACCATTCAACACTTTGTTAGAAATGTAAAGCCGAGGGAGGTTTATAAACATGCAGAGCAGTTATTTGACATTTTTCTTTCCTTTAGAAAAGAAGAAGACACTGTAGGCAAAATTTTGGATATGTGGGTGCCTAGGGAAAATGTTTTAAAGACATTCCTTGTTTCAATTAAAGATCATAGTATTGTGTATCCCCAATTGGCAAATACTTATAAAATTGTCAAATCCTTTCTTGATTTTGAAGTAACTAGGGAGGAAATAAAAAGAAAGGCAACTCTCTTAAGAGTGAGATATCTTCAGAATGATTTTCAAATATTCTCGGGTCTTGTCAAAGCAAATGGAACTATAAAAGAGAGGGAAAATTGGTTGAAACAAATAGAATATGGGGTCTCAACCAAGATAGATGTTGCTTTAGGCACTGAGGATACCCTTCCCTTCGTACAAATAATTGAAATGTTGTAGGATGCCAGGATACATTTTACTAAAGTGATAACTAAAGTGCATCAATTGGTCACTAGCTGGAGCAAGATTCTATCGAAAAGGGATGAGATTTTGGTGTTTAATTGGCCTGATGAAGATACTTTTGCAGCCTGGGAAGCAGCGTCCTTGTCAAAGGTAAATAAAGAAGAAGAAACATCTTCTAAGGAGGCAATAGATGGCAATGCCCCAACTCCCTAAAGAGGCAAGCATGGACATAACACCTGGCAGAAGCTGAACTACCTTTGGGAGTTGTTGCAGTTTTTGGCGCTCACTTTTACGAACCCTTTTTGTAACAAGAAAGTTTCCATTTATGTGTTTTGTCTTGTATAAGAACTCCTTTCTTGTCTTTTCTAAGTGGATCCGAAGCTTGTTTGCAATCCTTGTTTTCTATAAAAGGATTACCAGGATCATTGAAAAAGGACCGAGAACTTGATCAATTTAACTGATAAGCTTCTTGAGTCTGGGATATCATAGACTGTATTTAGGCATATTTCTGTAGAAGAACAATATTTTTGGCTCAAGTTTATTTTAGAAGGGTTGCATTTTAAAGCATTTTGTATGCATGAATACTGATATAATATTTGAAATAAATCCATGGTTTATATCTCTCCTTGAGTGTTCTTGTTGAATTATGAATTGTTCCAATTCATTACATAGATAAATCTTTACGTGTATGTTTATATTTCTCAGCTCTGATTCATGATCAAATTAAATAATCTTTGAATATGACATAAATTCTTGAAAGTTTTACTTAAGGATACACCAGTAAGTAGTGTAAACCTAGGGATCTTTTGATAAAATCCACCAAAGGGTGATTAGTATTTTTAGAAGGTTACAATATTTTGGATTTCAATATTTTGTTCATATATAACAATCTTGCAGTGGAAGTGCTTCCCAATGGATAAGACACTGGCCATCAGTGGTGTCCTTCTTACAAAAAGTAGTGTTTGAAAAGGTTTACTGGTATTTCCATCTTTAAATACAAAATTGTCAAAATTCTTTGAATTACAGTGATTTGCAGAGCAGTTTACTACCTAGTGATAGTGAAAGATCTATGAATGAATGGTTATCATTTAGGTTTCTCTTATCATTTATCTGTTACATTTGAATCTAGTTAATGATTATTAAGATAAGTCTTGTGTTACTGGATTAGGAGCACCCTCCTTGGTTTTATAGAGCTAGAAGTGTAGAGGGAAATCTTGTCCCTATAGTTGGTCCAATCATCTCTAGAGCTCAATATTTGGATCTAACCCATCCCAAAAATCTGTAGATGTATTGGTTTCTTGTTAGAGCATATAGTCTATTATGGGAACCAATAGATTCAATGGTCAAAAACACCTACTTCTTATTCCATATTATTTCTCATTCACTTTAAGAAATATTTTACTTCTTAAACATGTTCATCAACCAATCTTCATCACCATGTTCATCAAATTAGATTTATATATAAGAGAGTGAAAATTGCAAAGTAAAGTTCAATAGAAAATCTCAAATATACGTCTAACAAAGAATAACATTTTATAAATTCTATGGCTCACTAAGGTTGATAGGACAATGGATGGGTAGAATTGTATTAGGGATGGTGGAATTGATGTTATTAACATCAAAATATGTTATATCCACCTTGGGTAGACCCTAGGAGTAATTCTGTCAAGTTTTGCACAATATTGCAAAATGTTGTCAACAACATTTGTTGCAAAAGTTGCTAAATGACAACTACTCTCCACCCATTCATCTAATCATCAAACCCTTGTTCCTAGGGTCATTTTATCTAGGGCCTATACAAAATCAACTTCATAATCATCTCCAGATCAATTCGCTGGTTCTAGTACATCATTATGGATACAAACATCCATATTCCATCATCCAATGTAACTATTCTTAATGGAAAATGTTTCCCAAGCGATTGGTGTCAAACTGGCTCTCCTTCACTTAGAAAATTCCACCATTATGTGGTCTTCAACATCAACACCCCTTATCCTTGCATAGAAAATTATAATACAAGGATAATATACATCGTTTAAACCTCTCCCACCAATCACAGTGGCCACAAGGGTGGGAGAGTTACATCAACTTAAAGGATTTCAACCCAACAATGCTGACTGTACCCAAAAATCAATCACAGACCCAAATACCAGTTAATCTCTTTGTCTCAAGAATAATCCAAACATGATATAGTTGCTTAAACATGTAAATAAAATACTAGTCCATGATTCTACATTATCATCCCATCAAGATCACGTTTTAAATGAACATGAGAATTCACTGTTACCTTGTTATGGTGGACTGTACCCATGGGCAGAGATACAGTTGCAAGAATCACTAATGTTTATTGATTTCATACATTACAAAAATGTCCCCTTACATCACCAACTCTACATCATGTCTGCAAACCCATGGATCAACATTGATATAGACTTCTAATTCCCTAAAACCAACTACAACCATTTCTAACTATCCCTAAACAATCTAAAAATGACTGTCTCAATACTATGTGATTTAAAGATGTTTGAATTTGATCTAATATGCACCACACATGTTGACAAAACTCCTCAGGTATGGTTTATGGAACTCCATATTGATATTAATGCTTTGTATTGACTCATTTTTCAAATAAATTGGATAGTTTTAAGTTATACATAATGACATATAAAAGTTATTTGAGTATTATTTTTTGCATGCAGAGAACATTTTGTTCTTGACTTGCCAATTGCAAAGTTATGCCTAGTTTTAAAAATGTTTTACACTCTAGAATGAATGAATGATTTTAATGACAATCATGATTCTAAGGAACCAAGGAATAACAATCTTAAACTATCTTCATACTTCTTTCGATGTTGAACCTTCTAATAAATCTTGACTAGAAAGCTAGGAGGCAGGTTGATCATATTTTCATCAAATTAAATGGTGCATGTTGTTAATCTTCATTTTGTTTTATACTGAGTACAGATAGCCTCATAAGTTTCACATTCCATGAAAAAGTGTCATTCTGTCTCCACTACACCCTTATTGCAGAATATACAAGTTCTCTCTTCTCAAACTTCCTTGGGCCTCTTACACCCACCAGTCTCATACCTAAGATGATGTGATCATGTCCACAATTATACAAATAACAACCTTTCTTTTCCTTTAGAATCTTTGATTCTATTTTGACTAATTGTTTTGATGCTTACGCTCTTTTTCTCTTGTATAACATTGTTACCTAATATTTTCTAATTTTTGCTTTTTGATTGGTGCGGGAGACACAAACAACAAAAGATTAGACAAATGGATATAAGTTGGACAAAGCACACATTTTTGTTGTTAACATGTTTGATTACTTTGAGAAATAAATGAAAGTATCAGATGAATGGGATCCTCCTGAAACCAAGACATATTCTCCCATTGTATGTACTCCTTTTTATTCTTTGTGTTTGAGTGTGAAATTAACAACTATGAAGTTATGAACCACTCAGTTGGTTAGATTACATGGTGAACTACCATTTAACATGGTAGGAGTTCTTTGGAACTTAATGGCTTTACCTATGCACCATACAGTTTGGTAGGTTTTTAAGTATTGTTTTGGTGAGTTGTTGAAAATTTTGACCAATATTTAATTAGAATAAACAAGAGATCTCTGCCACAAGTTAGTGGATGAGATATTTTAATGATGTTGAAACTACCACGTAATATTAACAAAAGTCTAGGCTAAAGTTAGATGTTACTGCAACTCAAAACTATTGAATTTGGTGAAACTTGTTCTACCTGAATCAAGGGGTTCAAGTAAGGGTTTGTGTACATAAAGTAATAGGCTTAGAGTAACTTATGTTGAATTAAAGGTTGGGTTTTTTTTTTAAATAATCAAATAAGTAGAACTTTTAGATTTAATATCTTCCTTTTTTTTTTCGGTGCATGAAAAATATTAAGTTATTTTTAGATCTAGGATCATATGTTGTTCCTCCCTTCTTTCTTTTTGGTCTTTGAGGAATTTGCGATCAATATTGATTTATACACATCTTTGATATTAATATATCTTTCTTACATGTTTTATTTGCCTTTATTTATAATAGGTGACAAGTCAATTAGAAACACCCAAATAATTAAAAATGAATAACAATACAAATGAAAACCTAGAAAAGCAACATGCTACTCATAATACAAAGGACAATGTATGTTCACAAAACACTCATCGTAAACATAAGGTTTCTTGAGCTAAACTTACATATTATTGCAACTCAAAAGTATTTTTAATTTGGGAAAATTGCTCCAGCTTGAACTAAGGGGTTGAAGTAGGGTTTATTTGGGGTTGTGTAGGGTTTTACATAGATGAAACAACTTTCTTTGAGTTACATATGTTGAATTGAAGGTTGGGGTCTTTTGTAGAAAGTGATCAAATAAATGGGCTCTTTAGATTTAATATCTTCTCACATTTTTAAGTAGTAAGAAAAATGTAAGGTCACTCCCAGATCTAGGGTTACATGTTGTTCCCTCTCTATCTCTTTTAGGGCCTCTAGGAAAGTTGCAATCAATATTGATTGTACACATCTTTTATATTATTGTATTTTTCATGCATATTTTATTTGCCTCTATCTATAATAGGATGAATATCAGTTGAAAACACACAAACTAAAAATGAGAATAAAAATACAAATGAAAACCTAGAGTATAGATATACATATATTCTACTCTTCTCTTCTCTACACTTATTTCCAGCTTCAACTGCAAGGGTCTCTTCTATGATGAATATTATGTGTAACAATGAAGTATAATATTTTTTCTTTGGAATTGTTGAATCTAACATGAAATTCTCTTCAAACATTTTGTGCAGATATTGTTTCAGCGTCTGCTTCAAAAGCAGGTAGGTGATAGATCTGTGTGGGAATATCCATTCGCTATAGCTGGTGTAAACATAACATTCATGCTTATCCAAATGCTATATCTTCAATTTGGTGTGTATTCTTCTTGTTCAACTGCATTTCCTTCGTGTTGATATTTGAATAAGTAAGCATGAATGTCTCATCCATTTTGTGCATCGAGTCCAAATTATTTATAAAATAATTGGCTTATATGTTATATGGAAAAATATATGCACATTGTATTATTATTTTGAACATTTACTAATGTAACTTGAACACTAACTAATGTATGTATAGATGGCACCCACAAATCACTATAATTAGAATACAACACATTTTTAAAGAACATTCATGCATGTGACTCTTAAGTTTGTCAATATCCATCTTCTCTATGTAGGTACTCAATAAGGACATAGTTCATGAGCTTGAAATCCCCCACTCCCTTATGTTATCTCTTAAATTCTAGAGAAATAATTATGATTGACATCATAAGAATTTCCTGCACTAGATTAGTATGAAGAGGTTCTTTATTATTAAGCCTTATTCTTGTTTGATGAAAAATGTGACCACAGTTATGTAGCAAGAATCACTTTAATTCTTTACTTTGATACATTGTCTTCAATATACCATGCTTCCCATTATGTTTAATGCACTTGATTGTAGTACAAGAAATCACATATTGCATATTAGATTTCCTTTGCTCTAGCATTGATAAGTACAATCATTGAAAGTATTTCAAAGGAGTGGATTGTTTTGGCATGGATTTAATTCATAAGTATAATTACAATATTGAAATTTTTTTTGATAATGCAAGTTGTCTGAGGATCTAAACATATCCTCCAAAAAAGGTGTATTTCCATTATATGTCCACTTTCACATTCCTTCACATATGTGTGTGTTTTTTGTTTCTTAAGCAGACTAGCTTCCTAATTATACCCTTTGTTCCACAGACCAACAACACCATGATCCACCAAAGTCCTCTACTTGACAACCTTCATGCTCTGTTATGCTATGTTGTGGCTAGATTCCCACCTTCTCATTGCAAATTCTACTCACCACCTTGCTAGTAATCTCTACTTGACCATCACCTTCCCTAGAAGATCATTTATCATAGTTTCTTAAAAAATTCATCCACGACTTCCTTAATCTGATTTTCCTCTTATATGCTTGCTTCATCTGTCATAATGGTTACCCTTATGGATCTTGGTTGATTTATTTGAACAAGTGTTGTACTTAAAATATTTTACTGATGGAAATGCATGTATAAGAGTCTTATTGTTTTAGAATGTTTGTTGTCAGATTGGCATTGGATTGCTTGTATTGTAGCAGTTGATAGAAATAAGTGGCATCATGTTCTACAATGCTTCCATTTTCAAATCCATTGGTGTGTTGTTTTATTAAAACTTATTTTTTTTTACCAACCAATAGCAGTCCATACACAACCATGTTAGAACACATGCATTGCACATACCTCAACCTACAAAAGATTTGGAAACTACTAGGGAAACAATGTACAATCCAGAATGAAAATGAAAACTAATTTCTAATTAATCCTACATGCATCTCAGATGCTGAAGTTGCCTCCCTTGGACTGGTTGGAGTTTAGGTGATTGTGAAAGCTAGAATTTCTTCAGTTAATTGCTTGACAAAATATTTGAAATAAGGCCTTTATTGTTTTTAATATAGAACTAATAGCCTTGATCTTGTACAATGATGTCATATAGGTTCTAATGACAGGATTCATTGCATGGTTAATGGACAGGGCTGGTAGGTGTCTTCTCCTCATGGTAAATAAATTAAATAGTGTAAGATATAAAAATATATGAAGATATATTTTTATATCTATTTATGTATTTATGTGTGTTTGTGGGGGTGTGATGGAAAATTTTGTGGACATATAAAACTTAATAAAACATAAACACTTATCTTGAAAGGTAGCAGATTCGGAAATCACTATTTTCTGGTGTCTATACTCAGTTTCAAAAAATTTTGCAACCGAATTTGGCCTAGAAATATAGAGACAGAGAAAACCTAGAAACCTTTTTCTTTTCTGAGAAAGGTCGACCTTGACCTAGGTAGAAAGTTTGACCTTGACCCCTTTATGTCAAACTTGACCTGCGCTGCTTTGACATAAATTCTATTCGCGGATCCTAAAATTTTGTCGAAAAAGGTGTCCAAATCAGTACTGTAATTCATTGTTTCATACCTGTTCCTGCAAGAAAAATGGTTTTTTTGTTTGGATAAGGAGTTTTCCTTGGTCAAACCCTATTTTGGAATCAACCTAAAAAATAGAATTGGAATAGAGAATGCTATCAAGTAGTAGAAGTAGATCTAACATGAAGCTATGATATTCAATAGATATGCAATTGTATTTGAAATGTAAACAAGTATGTTAATATGAAAGCTTAGACTCAACACTAATAAATGTAAATCAAAACCTCCATGATTGTATGCTTGGAATCCACCTTGAAGGGAGAATGAATAGATATTAAAGATGAACAAAGGATCTTGAAGGAAGATCACACCACCATGATGGATAGATCTTGGGTTTGAATGATGAATCTTGAATTCTTGAACCAAATCCCTCCAAGGGCTTGAATTATTGAATCCTTGATCTTCAATGGATAACTTGAATGATTGAATGTAGATGATTACTTGAATGCTTTCTTGATAATGCTTGAGATCTTGGATGTTGCTTGAGTGTGGATGGATTGCACACTTGATTGACGATTGAAATGAGAGAAGGCTTCCTTTTTATACTAGTCTAGGGCACAAAATTCTAGAGAGGCCGAAATAGGAGAATTAAATTCTCAGTTAAGCCTTTACCCCTAGAAATGGACCTAAATTAAATATAATTTAAGATTTTATCATTTCAAAGCCCGAAACAGCTGACCCGGAAGCGGGAAATAAATCTTTCTGAAACCTGACATCCAGAAACTTTGGGATTTTGAAATTTGAACCCTAGGTCAAGGTCGAGGTCAACCTTGACATAGGTTAGGGTCAAGGTCAATCTTGACCCTAAGGTCAAGAATCTCATAATTTCAATTCAAGATGCCAGAGTTATGCAGAAAAGAAGTGGAAAGTGGGGCAGAACAAGGGAAAAACCCAGAAATAAGTTGAAGACCTGTTCAAGGCATTTGACATGACCCCAAACCACTTACTCGAAGGGCTAAACTAGTCCTAAATGGAAGTTCTTCCATTTTACAATGCTACATTTAGCCCCCACTTTAGCAAGAGTATGGATTCAATGCAAAATCTGGGTAAAGGAGGAGAAAGATTCCAATGGATTTGCAATGAGATAGAATATCACTTAGTTGAGGACATGAGCCCCCAAGCCAAGGATTCTAATTCAACATGCACACACGAGGGTGAAAAAACAAAGAGAAAATAAAGACAAAGCTAAAAGACACAAAGAGAGGGGTTAGTACAAAAACAAACCCAAATCAATTAGCAAAGGAAACCTTGCTAAGAAATGCTTCCTATACTAATATCATATTTGGAAAGCTATCATAAAAGCATAAATGATTACATAAGAAAGACAAGAGAAACACTATAAATAACATAGCATCATGATCTAATCCTACTAGCATGAAAATGAAAAGAGAGAAAAAGAGAGAGTGACTACCTCTCCTAGTAAGATGCCCACCTTATCGTGAATCACCAAGGAGGGAGAGCCCAATAGGTAGCAAAACCTAATAGTTCACCCAAAAATTGTGTCTTGTAGTTGTAATGCATCTTCTGATAGCTTTTAAAATACCCATAGATCTACATTCTTGTATCACTATGGAATATAAAATGCATTTCTCTTCAAGATTTAGCAACTTATGTGTGTTACCTTCCGAGAATTTAGCATATTGAAAATTGCAAAATGTGTCTCTTCAGGATTTAGCAACTTATGTGCGTTACCTTCCAAGGATTTAGCATATTTGAAAATTGAAAAATGCATGTCTCTTCAATATTTAGCAACTTATGTGCGTTACCTTCCAAGGATTTAGCATATTTGAAAATTGAAAAATGTGTGTCTCTTCAGGATTTAGCAACTTATGTGCGTTACCTTCCAAGGATCTAGCATATTGAAAACTAAAAAATGTGGCATAAGGGAGACCCTATATATGCCCCCCTCCTTATCATGGCTACCTACTAGACAAGATAAGGAAGAGAAGGAGGATACCTTCTTCACAAAGTAAGGAGATATCCTAGTATTAACAATGTACACTATATTCTTAGCAAAGGGTATTGACCCTTACATCAAAGAGCATAGTTAATCATGAAAAAGGATATGTCACTTATGGAAAAAGGATCCTCAAAGAGAAAGAGATCTTACCAATAGGACCCCCATCATAGAGGAGTTCTTTAGATGAAATATCATCTTTCAAAGAAAAGCAAAGAGGGACCAAAGATTCAATCAACAAGCCCCCTGCAATCAAGAGGAAGAGGAATCTTGGAACAAAGGAATCAAACTCTAACCCTACAGCAAGGGCAAGAATTTATAAAGAACATAATTTGCAAAATAAAGAAAAGGTGATGACCTAGGACAACAACTTCTCACAGAAAAGGATATTCATAGCCAAAACCTCAGTCAATATAATGAAATAATGTTACAGAATAAACAAATGCCACTAAGCTAGGGAAAGAAGATCCCTAGACAAAGAGAAAGAGGGAAGAACCTTACCCCCAGAGATGAAAGTAAGGGATACCTTTGAAAAAAAAATGTCTTTAGAAAAGATATCTTGAATAATAAAAGAGAACTATGGATGATTATGATGATAATACAAAACCATAGGGATAGAACATAGAAAGAATAACCAATTATGCTCAAAACAGAATATATGCTAAGAGCATAATGGATTCTAGAGAACTAGAAGAAATACCTCTTTCCACCCATTCAAAACACAAGAGGAGAAAAGATCTACATTATAGAAGAGTGAAGGGGATACCCCTTATCAAAATTATGAAAGAATTGTAAAACCGCACGAGAGTGGGATATAATTCCTAAAGCAGCTCTTTCTCCAACATACAACTTGAAATGCACACAATCAACAAGTAAATGTGTATTATTATAGTGAAAAGGACATTTGTACTTTGAGAGAGCATCTTTTGGCATAGGTTTAAATATTTCTTTCTTAGAATTCATTAACTGAACATATACCTTCTTAGCCACATCTTGAGGAGTATCTGGATAATCTAAGGTAGGTGTTGGAAGGAGAACATGAAGAGGAGGACGATGATCAAAATCAACCACCTTAAATTGAGATCATGGAAAGCCAAGTCCATGCATATCTTGTTTAGGGGATATATGAACTGGATACTTAATACCATGTTCATTAACACCAAGCCCTAAACCCTTATAACCTTGGTTAGCCATCATATTATATCATGTAGTGTACATATCTTGTAAAGCTTCTGTAGGAGGTGATTGTTTATTGTGATCATGAGAAAAGGTTGTATAAGGTGGAATAATAGGTTTAGAATAAGTTGATTTTCTCTTCCCTTTAATATCATCATGGATCGGATAAGAAGGGGAATATAAATCCAAGAATTCTTGCACATCTACATCATGAACCCTAGTTTGAGCCTCATCATAAGTGTGGGAAGAACTAGGAATAGCAGATGGAGAATTAGGAATGTTAGGAATGTTAAGAATCAAATTAGGAAGGATAGGATTAGGATTAGGAAGATTAGGAACTAGATTAGGAAGGATATGATTAGGATTAGGAAGATTAGGAGATGGTGTATCATCTAACAAATTCTTCACATAATCCAAAAAAGTAATAAGTCTGCCACATAAATCTTTAATGAAAGTTTTCAAAGTAGGAAGACTAGTATTAGTCAATCTCACACTAGCATAAGCAAGTGAAACATGAAGAGTGACAAACATAATGAAATGGATGATACTCTCATAAACATCATAAGTATGATAAAGAGATGCTAAGAGGAGAATAATAAGGAAAATAGCCACACACCAAAGCATCTTAAAAATCTTGATAGTAAATGAAATGCAAGAAATATTTTTGTATTTTGTAGAGTATATAGATTATTTTTTGTTTTTGAATTTTAAACTACAAGAGCATAAAAGAAATCTAATCTTAAGGAAAAGAAGCAAAACATCTAACACCAAAAGGAAAGAGTTGTCTATCGCGGGCTCACCGAAATGTAAGATATGAAGATATATTTTTATATTTATTTATGTATTTATGTGTGTTTGTGCGGGTGTGATGTAAAATGTTGTGGGCATATAAAACTTAATAAAACATAAACACTTATCTTGAAAGGTAGAAAATTCAAAAATCACTATTTTCTAGTGTTTGTACTCAGTTTTGGGAAATTCTACAACTGGATATGGCTTGAAACACAGAGACAGAGAAAACCTAGAAACCTTTTTTCTTTTCTATGAAAGGTCGACCTTGACCTAGTTATAAAGGTCAACCTTGACCCCTTTATGTTGACCTTGACCTGCACTGCTCCGATGGAAATTCTGTTCACAGATCCTGAATGTTTGTCGAAAAGGGTGTCCAGATCTACGATGTAATTCATTGTTCCATACCTGTTCCTGCAAGAAAAATAATTTTGTTTCTTGGATGAGGGGTTTGCCTTGGTCAAACCCCGGTTTGGAATCAACCTTAAAAATGGAATTGGAGTAGAGAATGCTAGCAAGTAGTAGAAGTAGATCTAAAAATGAAGCTATGATATTCAATAGATATGCAATTGTATTTGAAATGTAAATAAAGTATGTTAATATATGTTAATATGAAATATTGGACTCAACACTAATAAATGTAAATCAAAACCTCCATGATTGTATGCTTGGAATCCACCTTGAAGGGATAATGAATAGATCTTGAAGATGAACAAAGGATCTTGAAGGAAGATCACACCACCATGTTGGATAGATCTAGGGTTTGAATGATGAATCTTGAATGCTTGAACCAAACCCTTCAAAAGGATTGAATGATTGAATCCTTGATCTTCAATGGAGAACTTGAATGCTTGAATGTAGATGATTACTTGAATGCTTCCTTGATTGAGAATGCTTGCTTGATAATGCTTGAGATCTTGGATGTTTCTTGAGTGAGGATGGATTGCACACTTGATTGATGATTGAAATAAGAGGAGAAGGCTTCCTTTTTATACTAGTCTAGGGCACAAACTTCTAGAGAGGTTGACGTAGGAGAATTAAATTCCCATTTAAGCCTTTACCCATAAAAATGGACATAAATTAAATATAATTTAAGAGTTTACCATTTCGAAGCCCAGAATAGCTGACCCAGAAGCAGGAAATAAATCTTTTTGAAACCTGACATCTGGAAACTTTGGGATTTTGAAATTTGGACCCTGGGTCAAGGTTGAGGTCGACCTTGACCTAGGTTAGGGTTGAGATCGACCTTGACCTTGAGGTCAAGAATCTCAAAATTTCAATTCAGGATGCTAGAGTTATGCAAAAAAGAAGTGGAAGATGGGGCAGAATAGGGAAAAAGCTAGAAACAAGTCAAAGACCTATTCAAGGCATTTGACATGACCCCAAACCACCTACTCAGAGGGCTAAACTAGTCCTAAATGGAAGTGCTTCCATTTTACGATGCTACAAATAGTTATATTAATGCTACCACATTGGAAAATTCACAGATTTAACTGGCTCCTTGTAAGAAAATTACATATCATTTCTTTCACTTTCTCAGATCTCATCTACAGGAATGACAGCCAACCTTTTTCTCACAGGCATTGCATTCTACCTAAAGGTACTCTTTTTAACTACCACAACATTTATTTTGTCACAGATGAAAGACATTTGCAGGCATTAATGTGTGCATTTGCTATGGACAAACAAGAAAAAAAAAATTCTTATTGTTGGAACTATTCATTTATTTTAATGACCTGAACTATAAAACTTAAGTAATTCCTCACTTTTAAGTTTGATCTCATGCTTCATTCTTGCAGAATCATGTGCTGGGATCTTCTTATCTTTCTAGTATTTTGGCTTTAATTGGTTTACTAGTAAGCTTGGGGGTCAAGTTACCTCTTAGGTTTTCTCATTTGAAAGCAAATGATCACTTCCATTATAGTCAATGCCCAGTGATCAAATTGAATGATGGTTTCTCTTTGACATAGGCTTAAATTATGTCCTTCTCTATTTGTATGGGGGCCATCCCATGGATTATTATGTCTGAGGTATGTCTTCTCCAATTTAAACTTGAGAAATATTTTTGGAAAAGACTCGGATTTTGGGCATATTTTGTAATTCAAAAAATTGAGGTTTACCCAGTATAATATTTAGCATTAAGGAAACAATTTGAAAATTTTGAGGAAGTGGATGGGATCTAGTGGCTAAAGTTGTCATGATTACCATCTCCAAAGTAATCATACTTCTTGCAAACTCATCAATATAAAAGCATGTTGGTATGTTTGGTAACGTAGAAAGTGGGCTTCTATAATGCTCTGAAACTTTGATCTTAGGTGTTGACCTTCTTGGTCCGATTTCCCTACATACTAGAAATCCCATCTATGAAAGATTCCATTCAAATGTTCTAATTTTTGGTTTTATATATGCTCAATTATAAGGTGCCCACTCTATTTTACTCTATAACTACAATACTTCCTATCAATGTTAAGGGCATTGATGGTAGCATTGGCGTCAAAACTTAAGGTAGTGGCGTCAAAAAGGTAGGGGTCTAGAAAGTGCCCCACTAGCTTAGGCTTTTGTTTGCTACTTGTCAATCATTTCAACTTTTCCAACTTTTAGCAATTAATTGTTTTACTATTTTGTATTTTATTACTCTGTTGAATTGAATATGCTAAAAATAAAATTCATGAGACCACCAGCTTCCATAAATTTTAGAGCTTAAACTGCACTACAAAATTCATGGGACCATTGATCATGAAATTTTGTTTTTCAATTAGGTTGTATTTTATTGGTTATTTTTTAGGATAATATGCTTGATTGAGCCAAATTTTATATATATTTAAGATATTATCTTTCAAATTTCAATATCTAGTCCATATTCAGAACTGTCTTGGAGGAATATTGTGACTTGATCAACCCATTCTCAAAACAAGGATTGCATATCATCTGGTTCTCCATGCTCTAGCTCTGAATTGGGACCATACAATAGTCACTTTGATTTATTAGGGTTTTTAAACCCATAGCATTTATCTTTGAGTTTTTCATGCAAAATGAACAAGATAGGTATAAAATCAAGCTACCTTTCTATTTTTTACATATCAAAAGTTCAAATAAATCTCATTTTACTATAGATCTTTTCAACTCTATACAAGTGCAAACTTCAAGGAAATAGAATTATCCATAAAAGTATGCAGCAATTTATCACTAATATATAATAATAATGTTTAATAATTACATAAATTACAAGAGGCATTGGTGAATGTTCAAGAGAAAATAAAATTAAGGGACAATTTTATGGACCTCTTAATCACCCTCAATATTACTATGGTCAAACAATAGCATTACACTACCAAATACGATGAGTGTTATGTTCTAATGAGAAACTTAGTTCTGTATATTCCAATGACACTACTAGAAGTCATGAGAGAGCACTAATTTTTTAAATGACTAGAGTGGCTAAGAAGTGGAACACATTAAATAAGTATTCACTATTTAAAAATGAACATGGAAAAATTATTGTTCAACAAATAATACCACATAATTGTATAACATAAGGAATATGACTATTCCATTTAACATGAATATGTATCTGACTAATGTAAGAAGAGTTTTGAAAGCTTACGACCTTGAATATAGAAAGATATAAAATAAAAACATACTGAAACATGAAGAAAACATTAGATGGCACCCATAAATCACTATAATATATTAATAGATTTCATAATTTTTTATTTTAAAAAAAAAAATTGAATTTGTTGTTGATTTTTTGACCAAAAAAGACTCTAAATTCAACGAGAATGCTATACTCTCGACAAATTTTCTGACCATCTGTTGTTGATATTTCAATGCCGCTACCTTAAGTTCGACGACAATGCTATACAATTGATGTATTTCATCAATCAATTTTCCAACCATATGTGGTCGAAAACACAAAAAGATATGTCGGCTATTTACAATTATTTCAACGAACATTATACGACTATTTTGACCAACATTGGTCGAAAGCGATGAAAGATATGTCAAACATTCTTGAAGATTGAAGTGATTATTTCAATGTCAGATTAGTTGATAGTTTGACAACTATAATGGTCGAATATGCGAAAAACATATAATGTGTCGAATAATCGATGCAGAAAGTTTGACAATAATGGTCGTTTGGTCGACCAATTTGCATTGAAAAATTGACTAATCATCGTAAAAAATCAAGCTAAAATTTTACTAGTGTCCAATTGCAAAATTTCCAGAAACTGAGTACAGACATTAGAAAACAGGTATTTCCAGATTTTCTACCCTTCAAGTTAAGTGTTTTATTCATTTCTTTATAATTAGATCCCCTTTCCCTCTTTATCCATAACTAGTTGATTCATTTTTGCATTGATCACATCCTTTTAGTTAATCAATTGGGATCACTTTGTCTTGGATTAGGAGGTGATTTATGTCCACAACATTTTCCATCAACACATTTACACACACACATAAAACACATAGATATAAAAATATATCTTTATATATATTTTTGTATCTTACATAATCAAATATATATCAAACAATAAAGACTTGAACCCTAGTTGGGGGAGTAGAAATGAAGAAAATAGGTAGATCTAATGCCTAATTAAATCTGAAATGATAAATGCAGTCAATTCAAATATTTCAATTAAAACACTAATATAGAAGGATAGATGTTTTAATGAAAAAACCTAGGAGAATGCAAAGATATTAGGTTCACCAAATATAAAATGAGATGTAATACTTCTTATGTAAATATCATAGGTGTATTAATTAATCCACAGTGAATAGAAAATTGACCTAAGACGTAATGTTTTTATTGGCTGTATTATTGAATTAAATGTATGAAATTTGAATAAATAAAATAATAGTTCTTAGCTCTAGATTTAATGAAGTTATTTTACATTGATGTTTCCAATTGATTCACAAATATGCTAGAAAATGCTTCAATATTGACAAAATTGTTGTTAGTGGCTTTGGTTCACTTTCACAATTATGGATTCAACCTCTATGTGTGTTGATTTGAACCTAGTTTGTATATTTTAACTTCACTAATTTTGGGGCTTAAAATAGATATTCATCTTGATGTCTATAACCTATGTCTAAAGGAGGGGTGATGTTGCTGAAAACATTTAGGAATTTTCCAGAATAGGATTATAACCTATGTCCAAAACAAGGGTGGCGTTGATTAAAATTAGGACCCTTCTAGGATAAGATTGTTCTCTTTTGGTGAAGCCTTTGTTAGTAAGTTAATGACATGGAAAAAAGATTGAAAATAAACACAACCATGCAATATGCCTAGAGTGTTGTTGCAATGGTTTTTATTAAGATAAGTAGGAAACAAGGGTTTTGATCTCTATAAATAGAATATCCTATGGTGAAGCAAAACTAGTCCAAGAATGACCAATAACACAACTTTAATAGTTTATCAAAACTATAATAGTTTAATCAAAACATAAGAAAAAATAACAAGAAGAGAATAGATCTCACATTGTTGTTGATCCATGACAAGGGCATTAGGGGAATACTTGGGCATTGATGCAATGTTGATATAATGGCCTGATGATAATAAAATATGTAGTGAACCATTCTAATGATTTATTGATGTCTAATAATAAATTACAGGTTGTCCTTTATACAACATATTGGTGTGTAATTTGAAATATTTGACACTTTAGTTAGTTCATAATGACTAGTTATAAAAATAACCAAGATCAATTTTAAATTCAAAAATTTAGGGGTCACTTCACACCACAAATTTGACCTATATCAATTACATAACTACAAGTATGCCTTAAGATAAAGAATGGATGGAATAAACTTTAGGATTGGTACTTATGGATGAGAAATAAGGGAATTAAATTAGAATTGGATTATGATCCAGTTACCTTGTAAAAATATGTCATTTTGTATTCTAGTCATTGTAATAACTTGACAAATGAGTCAAAGGGAGTCCAAAATGAAGGGGAAGAGTGATGATATCCCTTTTTTCCATTACATTAATAAACTCCATACACAAAATTTATTTATATATGACTACCAAAATAGGTAGAGATGATTCAAAATGGAGTTTTAAAATTGTATACCCTTGCCTTTTCTCTTTTTTTGGGCCCATGAAAATTAAATATTGTATTCAATTGATTGACTAGTGCATAAGTCAACTTATTTCACATGGAAGTTGATAAATAATATTTTTTGTCTGTAAATCTCATTTTCACTCATCCTATAACTTATATCATTCTCTTTCTATAATTCCATTTTCCTACCTTGGGTCATATATGCATGTAGCGTGGGCCTAGATTAGTTCTATGCCATAGATTTGGTATGGGGGCTTCACTTAGTGAACCTGAATTATATCATGTGCATTCGAGGTATACTAAAGAATCTCTCTATTTTTTAAAATATTCCCCCTAACTCCTTTTTTGTCACCCTGTCTAATACCCACCCAGTACCCATCACACTCCTTTTCCTATATAAACCCCCACCCCCTCCCCCCAAAAAAACCCCCTCCCCATATTTATAAGGCAATATATTGCCCCCTTTTTTTCCCATTTAAAAACCTCCAATATGAACACACATGGTATTGTATTGCCCCTTCAATGAAGACCTCATGGATTTTGGACTCGACATTTTGAAAATTCTTGATTGAAATTCAAATATTTACTCCCTCATTATTTATGAGCTGACTAAAACACAAATTTTCCAAATTTCACACTAAGGTGACGTCTTTAAAGACCAACTCTAATTTAAAATATTTTCCTAGCAATCTATAGAGTACATAGACAATTTTCTTGAAGGCTTTTGGATTTTAATGTCTCTGACATGTAGAATACTATTTAAAAATGGATAAATATGCTACATCAATATTACATCATCATTGTAAAGTAATATTGTGCTTCTTACTATTTACCTTAGTTCATTATTGTTGAAATCAATCCATCTAGGGGTTTAACTAAGGAGAGAGATCCTAATATCTTAATCCACAAATATTAAAACATTGTAAGTCTTTATGTATAATTAAAACATTTATAAGAACACATACAAGTATCAAACAATAAGCATTTTCTAAATTAGGTCCACTTATTACAAGTTCAAATTCATGTGTCAAATTAATTTCTAACTCATTAAAGTCACATCCATATTCATGAAAGTGAACCCAAAAGTTATATAACTATCACTTGCACCTTTGAGGGGTGCAATGGTTACGCCGATAGTAAAATATATATAAAATGATGATATTGTGGTATATTTATGGATCTCTATCCCTCTCTATTTTTATATCCATGGGTTTCCTTCTGACTCACACACTCTCTCTATCTACCTCTGTATCCCTACCTTTATATATTTCTTACTCACACACATACACACTCCTTTCTCGCTCCCTATCTCTATCTTACCTTATCCCTCTTTACATTTCATCTCTCTCTATATATATCCCATTTTCTCTATTTCTCTTTGATCTACTCTATCTATCTATCACCTCATACACACACACACACACACACACACAACATCATCTTATTGTAAAATTGAAAAAATAAACATGATTAAATCTATTGATTAATATGAGCTCGGGCTGGTTGGCAACAACATTCAATACTAATAGCTTTTAGATAAATATAGAAGATAATATATAGAAAAATAATTTTTTCCATTTTTTTAATTTACAATAAATCTAAATAGATATTAATAATTTTCTAGCTATACCTTGATAGAAATCTTGATATATGAAAATCCTTGTAAGGTTCTCCTCTTCTTTCAATCATGAAATATACATCCTTAGATACAAAATAAGAGATGATATCATCCTAATTCAAATTTGTATTTACCTTTATTTATCTATTTATCATACTAAAGTTTTTTTTTAAATATATATCTATGAACACTTCTTCTTTCTAGAACCAAAATAAATTGAAATTTGCATTGCTTCATTAAACCATAATCTCTACTTCATCCTTAAGCCAACTAAGAGAATAAGACTAAGGGTGATCCACCACTTGCAACCCTAACTCATCTACATTTTTTAAGAAATTAATGTAGATTAGGAAAGTATTAAAATCTACCTTCTTAACCATGATGGAGGTCTTCATATTTTTGTAAGCTTTCCTTCTTTCAAATAAACATATTTTAAAGAAAAAACTTAACATTCTTATTGTAATGTCCCCAATTTTAATAAAGTATTTTAATTAATTAATGGTCCCAGAATTTAAATAATATTATAAATGGACCTTTAATTAATTAATAAAGGGGCTCATTTTTATCAATTGTTGTCCATAGGTGTTTTTTGTGTCAACAGTCTTTGTAAACCCTCAAGAATTTCTCCAAAGGGGTATTTATGATCGACATGTAGGAAGTTGTTAGTATGTGATTTGGATTTTATCTTTGTATTGTAAATTCTAGTTAGAATTCTTGTCTGCCATTTTAGAGGTGAAAGACCCTCCCTATTTGGTATTCATAGTTTTGGTGGGAGTAACTCCTCACCCTATTTTTATTTGCTCTTAGTTCAAGATTTTGTAATCTAAAGTGCTATCACAATTTAATTTGAAACTCTATTTGTGTTGTTGTGTTTTGGTGACTATCTATTCGGTATTCTTATGTGTCAATTTATAAACCTAATATTACATTAATAAATCATCTGAAGGGAACCTCACAAGGTGACCCACTACTACTATACGGTTTGTATTTTAGTTCTATATGACCTGCACCAAGGCACTGTATGACCTATAAGTTGGCACTATATAACAAACTATACCTAGACACTGTACAACACACCCCCTCTGCATTGTACACACATCAACTCCCATTCATATGAATGATGACCTTAGAAAATTGTAGTGGCGTACAATGAAATTAGTATATTGTACGGTCATACCTGTACCATCATACAACCCTTCTTAGCACACCGTGTTGTCAATTTGTCTACATCGTACGAACCATAACCCAATAGCATATGGTTAATCCTTCATCCATACGATTAGGAATTGATATCATATGAAAAGATTCATTCATGTGATAGAGCATATTGGTATGAACAAGGATATACAATGGTTGCATAGTGCCTTCGGCTAGAAAGGATAGCTACAAAACATTATAGTAGTATCAAAGTTGGTGATCTTGCCAGCCTGTTGGGATGTTTAATAGATTTTGGGATTTGAATCACACTATGGTGCCCAACAATGATGGACAATGGTGGTTGAAGGAACTACAAAAGATAGGGAGAGAACTCAGTAATGGTATTGGCATTCGTCTAGATATATTAGAAGTATGTTTGTGTAAGGTCAACCAATCACCTTCAAGATTCATACAAAAGATCCTTGCTTTGATTAAGGTTGTCTTATGACAACCCATTTTGTTGAGACACTGTGACAAGGAAATCAAGTTGGCAGTTGCATCATGTCTAAGTGAGATCTTGAGAATCTCTACTCCTCAAGCATCGTATGATGATGACACCTTGACAAAGATATTGCACATGATTATTGATAGCTTTCAGAGCCTAGATGATATTGGTAGTGATCCACTTGCGAGGAGATTTACCATACTAGAGATTTATTCAAATATAAAAGTAAGTAATCTCCTCTTGGATCTAGGATTGTAAGATTTGATCCACAATATGTTTCATCATTTCTTGGTCATGATAAAGGAGCACCATGTTAATAAGATTTTCTCTTCCATGGAGAATATTATGATTTCATGTATTGAGGAGATGTATATAATACCCTAGCCTATCATATCTATGCTATTGATTGTTTGTAATCTATAATGTATCCCTTCAATTGTGACAAGTAGATCAGTCAATAAATTTATTCAAGCATAAGCATTGTGAAGAAAAAAAAAGTTGCATTTGCACAAGTATGAGGAAATTGGTGATGAAAATAAGAGTGATGCACTACATGAAGAAGATCAAGGGCCACACACAGATATGAAAGACTATGTTGTTACCCCTACAAGTGGAGAAAACCTAAGCCTACATGATAAAAGAAAGGTTGAAGAAGATGTTTTCAAGGAGCTTGTTTGGAAGACAACATTGATCAATTAGCTACATGGAGAAATTGACACTACCAGTGATCCCTTTTATGGGCATGACCTCATGAAGATCTTGGATCAAATCTCTCATGTGTTTTAAGATTGGATTATGTGGGATGTTGATGACTCCATACATGGAAATTTTTATATTAGAGTAGAAAAATGAAATCTTGATGGAGAGTTACTCTTCCCTAGTACGGTGGCAGTGTCAACTGACATGGGTATGGTAGCAGTGTTGACTAGCATAGTACAAGTGCCAATGGTGGTAGTGTCGACTGATATGGGTATGATGACAGTGCCAACTAGCATGGTGGAAGTGGGGACCAATACATGTATGGTAGAAATTCCAACTGGTATGGTGGTAGTGATGACTAGTATAGGGCAGTATTGACTGACATGGTGGTAATATCGACTAGCATTGTGGGAGTGTGGATTGGTATAGTGACAATGTTGATTAATACAGTGACAATGATGAATTATGATGCATTTGGTGAAATTATTGGAGTCATTTTGATGCAAGACCATCACCCATTTGTGTTTAATAGTTGGAGGCTCTCATGATTCATGCATGTGTTGGCCAAGTTTAGGTAGTTACTTGTTGGAGCAAAACTTATTGTGTAGACAAACCATAACTATCTAAGGTATTTCCTTGAGTAGAAAGACTTGAACGAGTGACAAAAAAAATGGATCTTGATAGATTGGAAGGTACATTTATTAGTCAAGTACTCCAAAAATTCTTTTGTAGGAAAAGTGATGGAGGAGATGCTCAACCACTTGACACAATCAAGGACATGAAAGGGAGATTCACGGTGGTACAATACAGGGCCTATGATACATCACATAAAGAGCCTATGATATAATGTAGGGCTTATGGTACATCATAAAGAGGGCCTATGGTACATCACAAAGGGCCTACAATACAACATAGGGCCTACAATACATCATAGAGAGGGTCTACAGTACAACATAGGGCTTATAGTACATCACAAGAAGTCCTATGGTACTATACAAGGAATATAGAGAGAGCCTATGGATACCCTTCAAACTAAGAGGGCCTATGATACTACACATGGCATAAAAAGAGGGCATACGGATCCCCTTTGGGTCAAGATCCCCTTCGGGTTGAGATTTCCTTTGGGCCAAGATTGCCTTCAGGCCAAGGTTTCCTTTAGACCAAGATCCCCTTTAGGTCAAGATCACCTTTGGCATGAGATCTCCTTTGTCTTGAGATTTCCTTTGGGTCAAGATCACCTTTGGTTTGAGATCCCCTTCAGGTCGTGATCCCCTTCAGGCCAAGATTGTCGTTGGTTGAGACTAGATCACCTTTGAACTAATATCATCTTTAAGTCGAGATCCCCTTTAGGATGAGATTGCCTTTGGGCCAAGATCCCCTTCGAGTCAAGGTTGCCTTCGGGTTGAGATCATCATTGGATTGAGATCTCGTTCAGGATGAGATTGCCTTTAGGTTAAGATCCCCTCCAGGTTGAGATTGCCTTTAGGCAAAAATTACCTTTGAGACATTATTGTGGTGCAATATAGGGCCGACAATGTCAACCTTCCTTCTAAGTATCAAGAAACAAGAATTGGATAGGCCCACTTTGGTTGAGTCACTAAAGGAGATCAAGTAGAATTGGGTCAATGGTGAATGGTAGATTGGTGTTCTTGATTGCATGAAGGTTTTGGATCGGAGCACCGATGTGTTTTTATGATTGCCTTCCATGGGATCCTGGTACCTTTGGACACATAAATGTTTATATCAGAGTGGTACAATGGAGGCTTGGTGGTAGTCCACTCATTTGGAGTGAATCCAATTATGCACATGTGATCCTAAAGTAGTATGGAGCTTTTAGTGGATATAGCTATCAACATTGGTGCTTGGTTTGGGATCCTGGAGTTTAAATATTACTTGAGGACAAAGAATCTTTAGGCGAAAAGGATTTGTAATGTCCCCAATTTTAATAAATTATTTTAATTAATTAATGGTCTCAAAATTTAAATAATATTTTAAATGGACCTTTAATTAATTAATAAAGGGGCCCATCTTTATTAATTATTGTACATAGGTGTTTTTCATGTCAACATTCTTTGTAAACCCTTGGGAGTTTCTTCGAAGGAGTATTTATGACCGACATGTAGGAAGTTATTAGTATGTGATTTAGATTTTATTTTTGTATTGTGAATTCCAGTTGGAGTTCTTGTCTACCATTTAGAAGGTGAAAGATCCTCCCTATTTGATATTCATAGTTTTGGTGGGAGTAACTCCTCACCTTATTCTGCTTTTCTCTGAGTTCAAGATTTTGTAATCTAAAGTGCTATCACTATTTAATTCTAAACTCTATTTGTATTGTTGTATTTTGGAGACTATCTATTTGGTGTTCTTCTATTTTAATTTATAATCCTAATATTGCATTCATAAATCATCTAAAGGGAACTTTCGAAGGCGACCAACTATTATCATACAATTTGCATTTTGATTTTGTACATCTTGCACCAAGGCACCATATGGCTTGTACCTAGGCATCATACAATATACCCCCTTGACATTGTACACACATCAATTCCTATCAATGCAAACAATGATCTTGGTGAACTGTAGTGACATACAACAAAATCAACATACCATACGGTCAAACTTGTACCATCATATGACCCCTCCTAACTCACCATATGGTCAATTCATCTACACCATACGACCCATCGCCCAATAACATAAAGTTAGTCCTTCATCTGTACGGTCATGCATTGATATCTTACAACAACATTCATTCCTGTGACATAGCATATTGGTATGAATTGTTAGGTACAACTTAGAGGGGGGTGAATTAGTTGTATGTTCTTAATATAAAATTTATCTTTTCATATCAAAACATTAGACCCAAATTTGAAACCTTAAAAGTAACACAGACTAGAACACCAATAATTATTGTCGAGGAAACCCTATTAAGGGAAAAACCCTAGTGGGGATGAAACCCACAATATAATGCACTAGTAATAAATTATCTTAGTTACAAGACCTTGCCCTATTAGGAGAAGATAAATACAAGCAGTACAAAATCCCTATTAAGGGACATACTCTTTTCTTTGAGTCAACCAGCTTGTTAGGATTTGATAAGATTATCTTTTCTTTTCTCAGAGCAACTTGTCCAATGTGAAGGTTAAATCCACCTTCTGAAAATTAAACCCATCTTTTGTAACCATTTTCCAAATTTAAGTATATAAATATATTGATAACTGATAATGAACTGACTAACATCAACTCCTTTGCTAAAATAGTTCCAATGAAGTACAAAAATCACAATGCCTTCTCTAAATCTAGCAGTCCTCGCATCTACACCTTCTCATCCACACACTCTTAGCATCACTTGTTTCACTCCTTTATACACGATACAAATGATTTATTAGGTTGGCACCAAATTGGACTTTCCTAATAAAAAAAACATAAAATCTTGTCAAGATACACATGAGATCTTGGACAAGAAAATAACAAACATCAGTTGGCCAACATAGTCCATAATCCACAAATTATATTTGCATAATGTAGAACATGCCACATCCCATAGGTCAGCACTAAATAATACCTCACAAGGTCACACACTATAGCTGACATCACCAAGAGCACAATGATTGAGGAATAAGGGAGATTATTCCTTAATAAGCCTTTTATCATAACCTAAATGCGCATAACATGAACCCATCTTGCATCCAAGTAAACACAAATTCAGAGACAAACTCTACCAAAAACCTTCGTTTCTATTCCTACGACCAGTCTGTACCAAAACTATTGTAACTTATTCCTTTGATTAAATTATTGGATACGATCTTAGATATAAGATCTAAACCACTTCTGAAACATACATCCAAGCGCACAGAGTTAGACATATCATACATAGCACATACAACCATGATGATTCTTCATGTTCCTGTCTTAACCATTTTTATTGCAACATTAGATACAATCAATCTTCTAAAACATATGTTGACATCAATGACAACACATGTCAAGAAATAATTCCAACAATCTCCCCCTTTGGCATTGATGACAACATATGTTAAAAACCATCAACCCAACAACCATCTCAATATCCTCCACACAACTCCCCCTGAACCAGTAAGGGGTTTTCTTGTATTACTCCTCCTTTCACATCAATAAAAAAGGGTTACTTTTCCTTCTAAATATCCCACTATTGCAAGGTGTATCTTTTTCAAATATTCATGCCTAAAAACAAGTGCCAAATCACCTAGATAAGTGTTGTTATGTCCTGCAATCACTCCCCCTAAGGAGTGCATCCAAGCATCAAGTCTAGTGAAGAATAAATCTCTGATAGCTACTGGATTGATGCATTCTTACATCATCTAGTTCTCTCAAGGAGGGGTTTTCACCCCAAGCACACCGTTGAGATACTCAAAGGTATCTTTTGGAAAAGTTTTAGTGAATATATCTTCTAATTGCTCCTTTTTACTAATATACTCAACTTTGACTTCCTTTTTTACAACTTTCTCTTAGATAATGATATTTGATTGAAATATGTTTGGTTTTTTAGTGCATAACATGATTTTTTGACATATTGATTGTGATTGTATTATCATAATGAATCAAAATTGGGTCTTCAAAGCTTATTCCAATATCTTTCAGCATGTATTTTATCCAAACAACCTATGAACAATTTAAAGCAGTAGCCACATACTCTGATTCAACAGTAGATTGAGCAACACAGTCCTGCTTCTTTCTTAACCAAGAGACTAACCTCTTTCCAAGGAAGAATGCACCAACATTGGTGCTCTTACTATCATCAATACATCCTCCCCAATCCACATCAATGTATGCATGTAGGGTAAAGTCATCTGATTTAACATAACAGAGCCCAAATTACAATGTACCTTTCAAATACCTAAATATCCCTTTTACTACAATATAGTGAGTCTCTTTTGGATCTTCTTGAAACCTCACAACAATTCAACTGCATTTTTAATATATAGTCTAGTATGTGTTAAATATTATAATCCTTCAATCATGGATCTATATTTTTTTTGATAGACACTTTGAGTTTCATCATTTTTTGTAAGCTTGCACCTAGTAATCATAGGTGTTCCAACAGGTTTGCAATCTTCCATGCCAAAAAAATTTAGTAGCTCCTTGAGATACTTGGTTTGAAAAATAAAAATGCCATGATTACTTTGTGTAATTTTCAAACTAAGAAAGAACTTAATTTTACCAATCATAGACATTTCAAATTCATCTTTCATTGCATTAACCCATGATTCATCTTTGCAAGCCTCATTAGTAGATTTAGGTTCCACTTGTGAAATCATACACAATTCCTCTCTAGCTTTAGACCTAGTTAACATGCCTTTATTCCTATCACCACTTATCTAAATTTTAGGATGATTTCTTGGTACATACCTTGGAGTTTTAGGAGCTTCTGATTGTTAACTCAAACATATCTTCCCGTCATTATCAAATTTAACTAACTCATCTACTTTAATAGTATTTTTGAAGTTTTGGTCACAGATTCTTTCTTGAACTTGAAACTTCTCATCAATTCTTATATTAATGCTCTCAACCATCTTTCTCAATTTCAAGTTAAAACGTTTCTAAGCTTTACTTTTGGTAGAGTAACCAGAAAGATACCTTCATCTCTTCTTGAATCAAACTTTCCTACCTCATCATCTCTTTTTGTTGGTGTAATTAAATATTCCTAATTGCACTTTACTTAATCTTACTTAGGATAATGCATTGCATCGTAGTTTGTCATTGAGACACCTAGAAGTTTGCACCTTAATTAAGCACATGATGTAGGAGAAATTCCACTTTACGTGTGAGATCCACCTTTAGTGCACATATCAAATTATCATCCTCATCTTATGAACATACTTCATTGCATAATGGAGGATGATCCACATTTGGTAGACATGTGATTACACCTTGCATAGGTGATAGCTTATCAGCTTCTTATCATTGTCTCTTATTTCCTTTCCTATATAAGGAGACTTATTATGTATATTTTATTAAATCATTCAATCATTGCATCATTAATATTGTATGCACGCTAAAATGGTCACCTAGACTTTGGGCCCCCATTTAGCAATTTATCAAATCTCTGAATCAATATTTTCAAAAATCAACATTTTATCAATTATATCAATTTTCTTGATCAAATCCTATTTTATCACTTTCAATTATTTTCTATGGGCTAACCATTTTATCCTAAAGTCTTTATTTAATTAAAAGGATTTTCCTCCTCTTTTATTAAATAAAAATCCCCCCACTTTTCATCTTATCCTAAGTTGCACAAATAAAGCATTATTCTTATTTTATAAAAAGAAGAAAAATATTTTTTGTCTCATATGGACACAAAAGTCAACTCTTATTTTCTCATTGGAGGATATTTGTGCACATGGATTGCTCCTCTTTCAAGCTCCACCCTTGATTAAATCTTTTGCCTCTTAATCTCCATGGTCCATTCTTTCTCATTTCTTATAAAAGGAGAGCTCCCTTCTCATTCTTAGATCCATCTTTTGAATACTAACCTTATGCTACAGGATTGCTTGGAGACTTTGGAGCTTTTGGAGATTATTTCTTATATTCTAGTTTCATTTCTTGCATCATAACTTTCATGGCATCTAGCTTAGTCTCCTTTATGCTTTAGATTAGCTCACATAGCTTAATTAGCAAGGGTTTGTAATACTTTCCTTTCATAGCTTAGTTTGCATTCCCATTCTTAGCATAGTTGCATTGCATTGCATTTTCATTATTGATTCTTGAGGATATTGACATTCTTTCCCTTGTCTCTTTGAATCTCCCATTGTGTGGTTTACTAGCAAGGTTGCATGCTTCAATAGCTCTAGCTGAGAGCAATATTCAAACAATCTTATGACTCCATGCCTAGGGAGCTCTAGGTCACTTTCTCAAGATTTCCCATTCATGGATTTCTCTTGGAAGTAATGATTTAGAGAAGTGCACTATTTAGTGTGTACATTTTTGGCACCCACCATGGGGCAGAACACTCTTGTTTTGTCCTTCATTTTTATGTATTTCCATAATTTTTTCGTCACTTTTTAGCTTACTATTTTCGACAGATTTTTTTTGTTTTTTTGGAAGATTATCATATGATACTTCACCAGTGTCATGTGATAATTTTTCCTATACTAGTGCGATACTTTACCAGTTAAAGTATTGCACTCTGTGAGAGATTTTGTTGCACTGATATTTTGTATTCTATCGCCGGCAAGTAACGCGAACTGTCGCACAAGAGGAAACTATCACATGATATTTTTGGTAATTGTACTATCGCTTGTGCCTGGAAGAGAGTTGTTTATTAGCTTTTTCTTGCCGGGTTTTGATCTAATTAGCTTGCTAGTTTAGTTTGATGTGGTTAGGTAGAGTTTATTTGTAGATTTCATTTGGTTTTTGATGTGCTAACCCTTGTAGGGCTAACAAGTGGTGCTTGTAGGTGCTCCTATTGCTTGATTATTTGCTTAAAAGAACGCATGTCAAAGCTTCAAATGCACAAGGGCTACTAACAATTTTTTTAGGGCTGCCCAAAGCACAAAAACAAATCAAGTGCTTATTTAATTGCTTTCTTTTGAGTGTGGCATATACTAGTTGCTTCATTTAATAGGCACTTAATATCTTGTTGTAGGAATCTTTGGGTGGTAGGAGAAGTATGCTCTTCACCCTTGTGGTGAACCAGAAAATCTTGACCCATCTTTAGATTTTGAAAGCAAGAGGGTAATTGAACCTTTTCTTGGTGTGTTTGGGAGATATTTTTGAGCTAGGAGATTATGCTCTTCACCCTTGAGGTGAAACATATATCCTGACACTCAAAGGTTGATCCACTCTTTGTTTAGCTCTTAGAATCTTTTAGCGGGCCTGCTCTTGAGCAATCAAGAGGAACGACCCAAGTGGGGACAAGCTTTTCACTGGCTATTCCAACCCACTATAAACTCAAGACTATCAAGGACACAAAACCTTGGTAGATGTAGTACTTGTCTTCGCTTGATGTGAGTACTTGTGGGATTGTGACCATGAGGAAAGTTTTGATCAAGAATGCTTAAGGTACTCTTGTGGCCGTGAGTTCCTAGTCCCTTTTGGGGAGCAAGAGGGGTATTACGAATGGAAGCCCTTATTAAGAACTATAGATAGAAGCCACCCTATTTTTCCGCTTAGCTTCTTGGTGCAAGGATTGATCCAAGTGGAATAACCCAGATCACCCCAAGATTACTCACCATCTATGTTTCTTTGGTTGTGTCATTGGAACTTCCACAACAAAGCCAATATCTATTGTGGGTAACCACTTTGTGTGAGACAATGGGACATCAAGTGTGGGCCAAGTTGTTAAGTATTGAGTCATTAACTTTTTAGGCTAGTAAGTGCTTGAAGTGTTCTCGTTGTGATCTACTTGTATAAACGTTCTCAAACATCAAACATCACAGTAGCATTCATAGGATTTTATTGCTTTGATATCACAATTGCTTGTCTTGGAAAGGTTGCTTTTGCCCTTGTTTCAAGTGTTTTATGACATGTTTGATCACCTACTATTTGCAAACCTGTCTATTTACTGTTGTCACTATGCTTGAAATCAAAAAATCCAACCTTCACATTGAAATTTTGAACAAACTGCCCTTGAAACTGAGATTTTTAGCATTCACTGGTCAAGAGTCATACGATCCTGAAATAGAATCGCGCACTGTGCTAAGAAATATCATGCGATAGTTTGTCATTGGAAGACTATTGCACCGCTTGCCTGGAAACTATCACGCGGGATGCCTAGAAATTGTCGCCCTGCTTACTGAGAACTATCGCCTGCTGAGAAATTATCGCCCTGTTAGCCTAGAAAATATCACACATAACCTTTTTGTTGTCTACCTGATTTATGCAATTTTTAGTCTTTTCTTTAGTTGACCAGATTTTAGAAGGTGACCTACTCTGCTGCTAGAAAACTATTTATACCTTGGGTTCCTGATTTTAGGCCCCTTGAACTAGTGTTCTTTGATTTTACAAAGTAGTCTTGTTTGACATCGATAAGTTAGGAATTATCCTTGTTGAAAAAGTACACCTTTAGATTCTTTGGTAACACGCTTGGAGAGTTTTAGTACTCTTTTGTCCAATTCACTTCCATCAAAACTCAATTTCAATTATATATTTGGTTAAATCCATTTTCTTGGCCCATATGTGTTAGGATACTCATCCTTTTATTATGCACCTCTATGGCAGGATTGGTTTACACCTTTTGCAGCTTTCTATCTTACCATTTCTTTTTGGACAATTGAACACTTTCAGTATCCTTGTTTGGTATTGACATTTCATAAGGTCATCTTATTACCAAGGGTCTTTTTCTTTCATGTTGGTTACGACAAGGTACCAAGTTAGTCAAGGAAAATGACCTCAATTTGTCTTTGAACAATTACCCTTAGTCCAAACTTGTCAAAAGTGAAAGGGGAAGAAACCCATCTTTGATCAATCACCTAGGAGCGAGTCTGAGGCTTGGTTTGACCCAAAGAGCAATCCTAGTGAGTTGAGTACTATATACACCCTAAAATGGTCACCTAGACTTTGGGCCCCCATTTAGCAATTTATCAAATCCTTGAATCAATATTTTCAAATATCAACAATATCAATTATATCAATTTCCTTGATCAAATCATAATCAATTCAATATTTCCTAAGGTTTGAGCCTTATTTAATTTAAAAGAGAAAAAAAATAAAAATCTTATTTAATTAAGAGAACATGCTCCCTTTTAATTAATTAAAAATCTCTTTTAATTAAATAATAAAATCACTTTATCCTAAGCCTTTATTTAATTAAAAAGAATTTCCTCCCCTTTTATTTAAATAAAAAAACCCCACTTTTCTTCTTATCCCATGTTGCACAAATAAAGCATTATTCTTATTTTATAAAAAGGGAAAAAAACACTTTTTGTCTTATGTGGGACACAAAAGTCAACTCCTATTTTCCTATTGGAGGATATTTGTGCACAAGGATCAAGCTTCTATTTTTCTCCACCGTTGATTAAGTCTTTTGCCTCTTAATCTCAATGATCCATTTTCATCTCATTTCTTATAAAAGGAGAGCTCTCTCCTTCATTTTCATATCTTAGGTTTTTATGCTAATGTTATGATGCAGGTTTTCTAGGTCATTTAGAGCTCTTTGAAGACATTCTTGCATTCAAGCTTTGAAGACATTGTTGTTGCATTTCATTTAGCTTATTTTCTTACATCATAGTTGCATAATCATGGCATTTTTAGTATAGATTTCCTTTATGCAATAGATTAATCTCACATAGCTTAATAGGAGGATTTGTGACACTTGTATTTTCCTTTCATAGCATAGCTTGCATCTTTCATTCTCATAGATTAGTTTGCATTGCATTGCATACATTTGGATTTCATTAGAGATATTGGCATTGTTGCCCTTGTCTTTAATTTGGAATCTCTCATTGTGTGGTTGACTAGCAAGGTCATGAGTTTATAGCTCTAGCTGAGAGAAATTTTACAAATCTTGCAACTCCATGCATAGAGAGCTATGGATCGATTTGTGAGGGCTCATTGTTGAGTTTTCTTGCATGTAAGGATTCATAGAAGTGTGGTCACATTTTCACCATTAAAGTACTTCTTTACCATCCTCTCAATCAAATATGGACATGAGCTACACTTTGACTAGGAGACAAAGAGAAGCAATGGATCAAACTCTTGATGACATTTTCCAAAGACATAGGGGTAACATGTCATTTGGTGATGACAATCAACTTGAATCACCCCCTATTAACTCAAGATATCTAGATGCTCATCAAAGAGCTGAAAGACACTATACACAAGCTCACCAAGATGCATGGTCACAACATGAAGACCAAAACAATGAATCTGGTGATGCTCATGTGAACGCCGCATTCACTAATGACTTGTCCAAACACTCAAGGTCCAACTCTCCACTCAAAACAACCTCAAGATATGCTAATGAAAGGCTTAAAATAATTGAGTGTGAAAAGAAAGCCTTCTTGGATGAACAAGCCGCTAAAGAAGAAAGGTTTAGACACCTAGAGGAAGAGCAACAAGCCTTTTTGGAATTAAGAAGAAAAGCATTCCAAGAGGAACAAGATAGGTTGTTAGCTCAACAAATTAACAACCAATTCAACAATAGGGGTACCAACAGTGGAAACAACTCTCCACCCTCTACTCCCTCAAGAACCCCAAGAAGTAGAAGGTAGTCAAGGACTCCTTCAAGATCTCCTAGTCCTAGAGGAAGAAGGATTTCAAAACATAGGAGATGAACACCTCCTAGGAACTCAAAACAACCCTCCCAATGAGCTCATCATGGCTCTCAACATGGAGAAAGTAGTACAAGTTTTGATGATCAAGACTTCATGAGAATGCAACAAGAACCACTATTCCAACAATATGTGGAGAAGTACCTTGATCAAAATAAAGATAGGTTCCTAGAGAGTTTGATTAACATGGGTGCTAGAGTACCTTACAACTTTGATGTGGATAGGAGGATCAAGAAACAAGGGCCCTCTCAAGAAGAGGAAATCAAGAAACTCAAATGAATGATGGAAAAGGTGTTGGCACCTAAAATTTCCTTTTCACTTGATTCTATTTGTCCCAATCCTTTTGACAAAAGTGTGACTATGACGGATTTTCCTAGGAAAGTTGAAATTCCCCAATACAACAAGTATGATGGCAATGGTGATCCACATGATCATGTGCATTAGTTTTATATCATGAGTTTTGAGTTCCACCAAGATGACTCTTACCTTATGAGATTATTTCCAAGAAGCCTCAAAGGTCAAGCCATGGAGTGGTTTACCAACATAACCCCTCGCGTAAAAACTTTCAAAGAACTTGTCCATAGATTCATTCAACATTTTGCATACAACTTATCAAGATCAATCACTATGTTGGACTTATGAAATTTGAAACAAAACCAAGGGGAATCCTTTGTGACCTTCTTGCAAAGGTGGAGACGATTGTGCTCCTGCTATTCTAGGACTATTCCTAAGCATGAAAGGATTGACATCATTGTTAGTAATTTGGTGCTTGAAATGGGTTATGAAGTCCAAAAAATGGTCTTTGATTCCTTTGATACTATGGTTGAGACAGCATGTCAAATAGAGGATGTCTTAAAAGAACAAGGTATTTTGACCAAAAACAACAACAACAACAATAATGGTCAAAATAATAACAATGCTAATAAGGACAAAGGCAAGCACTTGCACTGGAACAAGAATAAGCAAGTAGTCAACGATGGAGTTGTGGACTCCTCCCAACCCAAAGATCAAGGAGTCCTATATTTGTCTAGTGCAGTCCAAGCTATGAAGCTCAATACATCCCCTAACCAACAAGAGAGTAAACCTAAGCACCAAGAAAAAGTTGAGATAGTTTTCTAAACTGGGTGACTCCTATGAGGATGTTTTCAAGACCCTTATTGCCAATAATCTTGCACAACCACAAGATCCAGAAAAATTTCACATACCTGATGTTAAGCCACATTGGTGGAATGAAAAGCCTTTCTGTAAGTACCACAATGGCATTGGATATGACATTGAACATTTCTGGAAGCTTAAACACCTCATTCAAGATCTCATTGAAAGTGGTAAACTTCAGATTGATGGGTTGAATACCAATGTAGACCACAAGGCATTCAAGGAGCCTTTGCCCAAATATGAAAAGGGAGAAAGTTCTCAACCCAAGAATGGCAAAGCTGCAATCAACTATACCTACATAGGTGCAGAAAATGTGGTTAATATGCTTGAGATTGTCGAGGAAAATGTCAACATGATGCGAAACAAAGATTCTTATAGTCATGATATGGGCTCTCCTCCTATATTTGATGAAGATCCCATGGTGGTGCTTAGGGGTCCTCACTCTCAAAGTCATCCCAAGCTCTTAATGCTATCACCAGAAGCCAAGGTCAAGGTCCTATGATCATTAGAGGTCCTAATTCCAACCAGTCTAGCAAACCCAAGCAAGTGACAGCCAAGAATGTCACCACCAAGTTAGCAGTCAATCTTGAAATGAGCTACAATCTTGTTGACCAATTACAAAGAACATCGGCTCAAATATCAATTTTTGAACTTCTAGAGTTGTCTCCAAGACATAAGCGTGTCCTTGAGGATGCTTTGCGTATAGCCAATGTCCCTAACAACATAGATATTGACCAATTCCAAAACATGGTTAACCACCTTGCCAGCCCACACTACCTCACATTCTCAGAAGAAGATGACAAAGCCTTGATCCATCCACATAATCTTTCCCTTCATATTGAAGTCATGATTCACAAGACTCGTGTTAGGTGTGTGTTGATTGATGGGGGTGCTTGGCTAAATATTTGTTCCTTGAGTTTGTTGAAGATACTGGGTTACTCAGAGCAAGTTATTGTAAGAAAATCACCATCAAAGCCTATGATGAGGCAGAGAGAAGCTCCAAAGGCTTTATTGTCCTTCCTGTTAGGATTAGCCCCATTGAAAATGACATTTTGTTCCAAATTGTTGATGCTGATCCTTTAGCCTATAATATTCTGCTTGGTAGACCATGGATCCATGACATGCAAGCAGTGTCATCCACCTACCACCAATATGTCAAGTTCCCCTATAATGGAGTAGAATTTTTCATACCCAGGGATAGCACATTATCTATTAATGCAATTTCAGCAGGGACTCATGTTCCTCTTAATAGGGAAGAAGAAAATTTTGATGCAACTCTAGAGCAGTGCAAGAACAAGTTTAAGGCCATAGACCTTGGTATGGGGGGTTATCAAATGGACTTCTTTACAAAACTGCCAGTCTCACCTAGGTCTTATGGTAAACCCTCACAAGAGATGCATCCATCATCTTCAGCAATGACTTTTTTTGATACATTTGTGGAGTCTTTAGTACCCATATAGGATGAAAAAGAAGAGGTAGCTGTTAGAGATTGGATTTACAAGGAGGAAAAATACAAGCATAATGAAAATTTCTCCCCATCTCCTAAGGCTTATGGGAGAGGATATACTTTGGTCAAAAATATGGGCTACCCAGCTCATGGTCCTCTCAGTCATAGATTAGATGCTAAGGTTGAACCACTGAATCATGCTCTCTTTTGCTGTAGAGTTAAGACAACAGTTGGCCTAGGTTTTGAAAGTCAGAATAAGAAAACTACTCCTAGCCTTACTACGATAGATAGTGATGATGAATCCAGCTACATTCCTAATTTTCAAAATCAACAAGATAGGTGTGAAGATTGGGTCCCTTCCACCAATCTCCTTTGGGGAGATTTAGATGCTCTAGTTATCAATCCAATAGTTTCAGAGCTAGAACAAGAACAATCCACCATTGAAGATTATGTTGAGGATCCTATTCAAGAACATCAATACACATATGGCATTCAAGAAGGTGTTACCCTTGGTGACATCAAAGCCTCTACCTCAAGGCCTAAAAAATGTGCTTGGTGTAAACATCCCAGCTGAGATTCAAACACAGACTCACATGAGTATGAGTGGGATACTCTTTTTGATTGTTCTACAGTTGACATGGACATTGATATCATCCATACATATGGTTCCTAACCCGAGGTAGCTAACGAGTCTAGTGTAGGATTAGAAGATTGGAATCTACGAGTCGCTTTAGTGGATGATGCTTCGCTTGGTAGGATAAGTCCTGATTTGGGTACCTTAGAGGGATACTTGATGGATCCTAACTCTGCAATCACTAGAGATGATGCCATTTGCATACACAACATTAAACCAGTCATTGATCTACCCCTTTCCAATCCTCACTTAATTGATTGGTCTCAGCGCTATCAACAGCCTCCTCTCCTAAATTTCCAAAATGACTATGAGATAGCATGTTACCTAAATGCCCTTGAACCTGTAGTCTCTTCCACCAGTGAACCAACTACAAGCATGATAGAATCAGATATCAAATACCTTAGTCACAAAATGAAAAGAAAAGAGAAAAAGAATAAGAGTTCTGATGGCGAAAACCACTATGTGGCGGTGTCAAAACTGAAAAAAGTAAAAATAAAGGATGTATTCAAAGGTGAAAACCTCTCTGAGGCACCTAAGGATGAGGTACTTGATCATCTTCCAAGCTATTTTCAGGACAGATCTTTAGTACTTGTTGAGCCTACACAACCAGTTAATCTAAATACACCAGAGGCTCCGTAAATTATGCATTTAGCTCAGTCTCTATTGACACAAGAAAAAGAGGCATATACCAAGTTCCTACAGAGCAAGAAAATTAACTTTGCTTGGACTTATTCAGATATGCCAGGATTGGACACTAGTCTCATTATGCATCACTTGTCCATAGCTCCAGGTATCAAACCAATAAAACATAAATTGAGGAAAATGCATCCTCACATAGCTCTTCTTGCCAAAGCTAAATTAGAGAAACTTCTCAATGTAGGATTTATAAGAGCCATTGATTATGTCAAATGGATATCCAATATAGTACCAGTTTCAAAACATGAAAAGTCCATTCGTGTCTGCACAGATTTTAGAGATCTTAATAAAGCATTCCCAAAGGATGATTTTCCACTTCCAAACATAGACATGATAGTGGACATGACCGCGGGCTATGAGATCTATTCTATGATGGATGGCTTTTTCGGGTATAATCAAATCAAAATAGCTCCTGAAGACTAGGAAAAGACTGCATTCACTTGTGCATGGGGAATTTATTGCTAGAACATCATGCCATTTGGACTAAAAAATGTTGGAGCTACTTATCAAAGAGCTATGACTACTATCTTCCATGACATGATGCATAAGAATATGGAAGACTATGTGGATGACACCTTGGCAAAATCCAAGAAAAGGGATATACACCTAGGTGATTTGGAAGTAATTATAGATCGTATGGAATAGTTTCAATTGAGATTAAATCCCAAAAAGTGTGCATTTGGAGTCACCTCTGGAAAACTCCTAGGATTTATCATTTCAGTTAAAGGAATAGAGGTGGACCCAGAAAAAGTTCAAGCAATAATGGATATGCCACCTCCTAAAAACATCAGTCAAATGAGGAGTCTTCAAGGATGCCTTCAATCTATAAAGATGTTTATTTCACAACTGGCTGATAGAGCTCAACCCTTTAACAAGACTTTACACAAGGGGGTTAAATGTGTCTGGAATGAAGATTGTCAACAAAGCATGGACCAAATCAAGCAATACTTGGCCAATCCTCCAATTTTAATGCCTCCTATCCCAGGAAAACCACTCATATTGTATGTGTCAGCAATAGAATCTTCCCTGGGGGCATTATTGGCTCAACTTGATGATACTGGAAAAGAAAGGGCTATATATTACATTAGTCATACTCTTGTGTCATATGAGGTCAACTACACTAGTATTGAAAAATCTTGCCTAGCGGTGGTGTTTGCTTCCCAAAAGTTGCAACATTACATGCTTGCACATACAATACACCTCATTGCAAAAATTGATCCTCTCAAATATTTGCTTGGTAAGGCTTCTCTCATAGGTAGGCTTGCTAAGTGGATGATGATCTTATCAGAATTTGACATAGAGTATGTTGAGCGTAAGGCTATAAAAGGACAAGCCATTGCAGACCAATTGGCTGATTTTCCAATTTGAGATAAAGCACCAATTCAAGTTGAATTTCTAGATGAGCACATAATGTACATGACTGCAAGAACATGGAAGATGTTCTTTGATGGTTCTTTCATGCAAAATGGTTCAGGTGCAGGAGTGTTGTTTGTTTCACCTCATGGGTACACAATTCCAAAGTCTTACAAACTATTGTTCACATGCACAAATAACATTGTTGAGTACGAGGCCTTAACAAATGGACTAAAAATGGCTATAGAGTGGGGAATCATAGAACTGCATATTTATGGGGATTTGTAATTGATAGTCAACCAAGTTAATGAAGAATACCAAACCAAAGATGAAAAATTGGTACCTTACAAGAAAATGGTTGATTCATTGTGATGATACTTTACCTTTGTTACATTTCAACAAATCCCTAGAGCAGAGAATAAAGTAGCTAATGTTATGGCTACGTTGGCTTCACTTCTTCAGCTAGAACAACATGAGTCCAGATTTGAATTCCTGGTGGAAGAGCTACGCTACCCTATTTATGACTCCCAAGAAAGCCAAGTTGTTTGTACCCTTATTGGCCATGAGTCATCCCGCTATGGTGCCATTTACTCATACCTTCATGATGGTACTATCCCTGAAACCTTCAATCATTTTGAATGAATAAACGTAATTCAAAATGCCTCTCACCACACCCTTATCTCTGGTGATTTGTATAGGAGGGGTTTAGATGGGACACTTCTTAGGTGTTTAGAAAAGGATGAGTCCAACCAAGCATTAGTTGACATTCACAAGGGTATTTGTGGAGGACATTATAATGGTCTTGCCATGGCTCAAAGGTTGCTTAGGGTGGGGTACTATTGGCCTACCATGTAGACAGATGCAGTAGCTTTTGCTAAATCTTGTGAAAAGTGTCAAAAACATGGAAACCTGATACATGCTCCAGGCAGGGAGCTTATTCCCTCTATTTCTCATTGGCCATTTCAGCACTGGGCCTTTGACCTTGTTGGGCAAATTCATCCCAACTCATCAGGTGGACACAAATTCATTATCACTGCTACTGATTACTTTACCAAATGGGTAGAAGTTGTCCCACTTTTTGTTGCCTCAGGAAAGATAGTTTCTTTGTTTCTTTTGAACCATATCATCTGTCGGTATGGAGTGCCTTTTGAGATAATCACTGATAATGGAGGTCAGTTTAAAAATAAGGACCTTAAACATCTCTGTAAGAAATTCAAGATAAAATAGCATTGGTCCTCCATTTACTTCCCGCAAGGAAATGGACAAGTAGAGGATTCAAATAAGACCATTCTCAAGATCCTCCATAGAACAGTTCACAAGAATGGTAGAGATTGGCATCTATAGATACATCCGGCCTTATGGGCCTACAAAATGAGTATTCATACTCTAATAGGGGCTACTCCTTTTTCCCTCACTTATGATGCTAAAGCAGTGTTACCTTTAGAGGTGGAGATTCCTTCTCTTAGAGTTTCCCTTCAAGGTTTAGTGACAGATGAAGATTACCGTGCCATGAGACTTCAAGAACTGGAACTTCTAGATGAAAAGCGTAAATCATCTTTTGATCACATGAGAGTTTACCAAAAGTGTATGTCTAAAGCATTCAATAAGAAGGTTCACCCTAGAGAATTTCAAGTGGGGGATCTTGTCCTACAAGAAAACCCTACGAAGCAACAACATAGAGAGCAAAAGGGGAAATTTGAACCTAATTGGCTTGGACCATACATCATTACTGCAGCTTTTGGTACATGAGCTTATTTATTATCTGATCCAGAGGGGGATCAACTCCTTGACCCTATCAATGTTTTGCACCTCAAGAAGTTCTACCCATGATGCCTATTCTGTCTAGGGGCATCCCTTGTACACATTCTATGATCCTGAAAAAATTCCAAAAAAATTCATATATGATGCTGAAAAAATCTTAAAAAGCATATAAAGTCCTTAAAAAATACAAAAAAATCAAAAAATAAAAATAAAATAGAAAAAGTGCCTTGGTGAAAACCTGGAAACAGGCACCTTGGTAGCAAAAATACAAAAAAAATGAAAAATAAAAAAAATCTCCAAGTGGTGAAAACCTGGAAATAGGCGCTACTTGAGGCCTTTGCACCCTTGTTTCTTAGCATACGTCCTCAACACTTAGCCTTTCTCCATCATGCCTTGACCTTGTTGCCTTGGTTTGGAATTGGTCCTTGTCTTTGTCTAGGGGGCATAATTTTGTTAGCTTTGGTCTCTAGGATGCGTTGGTCTTTAGGACATCTTGCAAATGGTGTTTTTCAACACCACCCCAAACTGTGTTTTTCAACACTACCCTAGCATCAAGTGTTTCTCAACACTTATCAGATATCTTACCCATAGTCTAGCATGATATGGTATTTCTCACTCACAGATGTGATACTCAAAGATTGATTCTATGACCTACACACACGCACTTAAACGCTCGACTTGCTAAGACTTGTTTGACTTTATTTCTTTGTGTGTTGTCTATGATGATTTCTTTAATGAGTGTTCTCTCCCTAAGAAGTTTTCTATGATGCATAGCTAGAAGACTGAGGGCACGAGGACATGTTTTATTGCTTTTTCTTCTTGTGGGTATATTTTGTTGATCCTAATTGTCATTAGCATTTATGCTTGTTCCACTTGACATTAGGGTCTACAAGGTGTTATCCTTGATTGTTTTCATGAGTGCATACTTATAGTCATCTTGACTTTCCTTGTGTCTCGATGCAAGTATAATCTTGCCATATTAAACTTAGGTAATCTCACTGCAATAGTCATCTTGACCTACATGTCGTTGGTGCCTAGGTGGGATTTCCACATTCCTATCTGATATAGATCATATGCATATACCCATAGTCATACTAGTGTGTATTATATGATCTTGCGACGCTACCAGTAACGCTCGATGATGAATATTAGAGTCTAAAAGCTTTGTGACCTTGCAAGTAAACCACTTTTCATAGTAGCTTGCATTCTTAGGTTCATGTTAGTTTGGTTTTGCATCTTGCATATGGAGAGAGCTCTCCTTTCATATTTCATGGACTTGTTAGTCAAACTACGCTCACCTTTCACTTCTTCCCGATCATGTCTTTCGCTTCTTGTCTTTCATATCACATCATTTTCTATTCATTTTAGGATCGAAACCAAAATTCGAGTTCACCTTGATCATCAAAATCGCATTTCTCCTTCTTCCGCATAGTTGGCTAACCATTTGAGGCCTAATTCTTTAATCTTTGTTGGGGCATCTTCATTTCTTCATCTCCATCTCTTTCAACCTTCTAGTCTTTCATTCATTTTCATCTGCTTCATCTCTCTAAGGTTTGACTTTATTTTTATCCTATATCTTTCTCAGTCAAACCTAGTCAAATTGGGGCATATCTTCACTGCCTAATGGTTATCCTATCATCCTATCACTTTCAATTATGATTTCTAGTCACTTGATCAAGTTTATCCATTTGCTGTTCTCCTCTACCTAATTTCAATTTCAATTTCGAGGGGGCAGTACCTATCAGCTTCAATCCTTGATTCAGCTTAGCTTGAGATTCTTATCTCTTATTTCAGACTTGACAGTTACTTATATACAATGGTGATTGGCCTTGTCTTTCAGCTTATGCTTATGCTTGTCTTGATATGTTCCCATTTGTCGAACACATGTCTGGATTGTTTTGTGATCCCAGATCAATCTCACATTTCAATTACATTCTTTGACTACATGTGATCCCAAATCGATCTCACATTAGTCAAAGAGGGGCAAATGTATGCACCCTAAAATGATTGACTAGACTTTGGGCCCCCATTCAGCAATTTATCAAATCCCTGAATCAATATTTTCAAAAATCAACATTTTATCAATTATATCAATTTTCTTGATCAAATCCTATTTTATCACTTTCAATTATTTTCTATGGGCTAACCATTTTATCCTAAAGTCTTTATTTAATTAAAAGGAGTTTCCTCCTCTTTTATTAAATAAAAATCCCCCCACTTTTCATCTTATCCTAAGTTGCACAAATAAAGCATTATTCTTATTTTATAAAAAGAAGAAAAACATTTTTTGTCTCATATGGACACAAAAGTCAACTCTTATTTTCTCATTGGAGGATATTTGTGCACATGGATTTCTCCTCTTTCAAGCTCCACCCTTGATTAAATATTTTTCCTCTTAATCTCCATGGTCCATTCTTTCTCATTTCTTATAAAAGGAGAGCTCTCTTCTCATTCTTAGATCCATCTTTTGAATACTAACCTTATGCTGCAGGATTGCTTGGAGACTTTGGAGCTTTTGGAGATTATTTCTTGAAATCTAATTTCATTTCTTGCATCATAAATTTCATGGCATCTAGCTTAGTCTCCTTTATGCTTTAGATTAGCCCACATAGCTTAATTAGCAAGGGTTTGTAATACTTTCCTTTCATAGCTTAGCTTACATTCCCATTTTTAGCATAGTTGCATTGCATTACATTTTCATTGTTGATTCTTTAGGATATTGGCATTCTTGCCCTTGTCTCTTTGAATCTCCCATTGTGTGGTTTACTAGCAAGGTTGCATGCTTCAATAGCTCTAGCTAAGAGCAATATTCAAACAATCTTATGACTCCATGCCTAGGGAGCTCTAGGTCGCTTTCTCAAGGTTTCCCATTCATGGATTCCCTTGGAAGTAATGACTTAGAGAAGTGCACTATTTAGTGTGTACAAATACAAGTCTATTCTTATTCATATCATCTCTCTTATATTTGTGTTATTCTTTAACCCCTAGATCCTTGATTGAATCTTTTCTATTTGAAAATTCTTACACTTTTGATAAAGCATTTGCTACCAAATATTTTGAAAATTTTCATAGTAGGAATATAACCAAAAAAAAGTTCATAAGGTGTTTTAGTATTACCTTCCCTAATATGAATCATGTTCAATGTGTAAAATACAGTATTGACTACTTCTCTCCAATGCACATGCGGTATATTTCCTTTAATCATCATTTCTCTAGCAGGATCCAGTATAGTGATGTTCCTTCTTTCTAAAATCTCATTATGTTGTGGAGTCTTAAGAGTAGAAGTATGCCTGTATATCTCATGTTCTTTGTAGTATGAATTAAATGAAATAGATGTAAACTCTCCTCCTTTTTATGACCTCAAACATTTTATCTTTAGACCTGATTCATTTTCTACTTTTTCCTTGTAGATCTTGAACTTGTCAAATGCCTCTAAGTTTTCTTTAAGAAAAGAAACCCACATCATTCTTGAATGATCATCAACAAATAGTATGAAGTACCTTTCACCATAAGAAGATCTAGTCCTTGTAGGACCATAGAGATCTGTATGCACAAGATCTAGCTTCCCTTTGGTAGTGAATGCCTTGTTCTGAAAACTCCCATTTGTTTGCTTTCCCATTACACTTTCTCTCTTGTATTTGTTCCTGATGCAATCAAGTTTCCCTTTTTTGCTCCGATAGCGCATGATTCATTTATGAATTTCAATTGATAACCTTTATCCATAAGCTTTCTAACACTCAACAAGAAACACATCATCAGTGTTAGTATTTCCATCTAGAGAAATGGATCCTAATCCAACAATCAGTTTAGGATTATTATCACCAAATCTGAAAAATCCACCATCATGCATTTTTAATTGAACAAAATTATCTTTATCACCAATCATGTGATGTGAGCATCCACTATCAATGATCCATTTAGGTTTTCTTTCAACATGTGACACTAAGGCCTTTTATTCATGAATAGGATTATCATCTTTTATAGCTACAAACCTAATCTCATCTACCATTGGATCATCATCATAAAAATATTCACTAGCATAATGGCATTCCTCATCATAGAAATCTAGCCTAGTGAACTTAGGTTTGTATTTAGAGACCCTTGTAGAACATCTAGATGCAAAGTGACCTACTGTACCACAAGAAAAATATTTCAAAGGTAATTTTCTTTCAAATTTACCCTTACCTCTTTTCTCCTTTCTTGTGATCAGAGCAAAAAATTTCATCCATCTTTATGTCTTCCTCCTCTATTTCCATTAGTTCATATCCATAATTTCCAAGCTCAGGATATTTTTTGACTCTACTAGTGCTCACAAGGCTTGATGCGATCTTTTTTTCATTATGAATAGTTACCTTGAATGCAATTTCTATCTTAGGTATTGAATCCTATAATTATGCAGCCTCAAAGGTAGTTAACTTAGCTATCAACATATCTCTATTGAATCCATGAGTCAATGGAATGGTCTCCTCAGTTGCATGTACTTTGGTCTTGTAAGCAAGTGTTAGATATCTCATAATCTTTGCAATGACCTCTTCTTCAGCATAAGTGCCTCCTGAATTTCTAATCATTGTAACAACTTCTGAGACCCTCTGATCATAAGATCTGACATTTTTTGTCTTATCGTATTTTCAGATTTTCCATCTTTGTCTTCCATTTTTGTAACTTTTCTTTCTTTGTGTACTTATCTCCTTCATAAAGTTCTTCTAGTGTTTTCCAAATTTCATGAGCTGAATCAAGGTCCTTAACTTCTAAATTCTGCTTTAGATAGTGCACTTATCAAAACTTTCCTTGCAACCATATTACAAGAAAACATATTCTTTTCATCATCAGTAGCCTTAGGCAAATCACTTTCTGCAATAATCTTTTCCTTATTCTTTGCAATCATCCAATAATCAATTCCTAGGCATAACAAATGTGTCCTCATCTTGTTCTTCCAACTGTCAAAATTTTCAGCATCAAATTTAGGACTGTCCTTCCCATAGTAAGCCATCTTCAGATCACCTCAAGTGGTCAAGTTTTCTCTCTAAGGACCAAGATCTATAATAAAAATTGTTAGATACAACTAAGGGAGGGGGGAGAGGGGTGAATTAGTTTTATGTCTTTAATATAAAATTTATCTTTTCACATCAAAACATTAAATGCAAATCTGAAACCTCAAAAGTAACATAGGTTAGAACACCAATAATTGTTGTCAAGGAAACCTTGTTAAGGGAAAAACCCCGATGGGGATGAAACCCATAATTTAATGCACTAGTAATAAACTATCTCAGTTACAAGACCTCACCCTATTAGGAGCAGATAAATACAACTATTATAAAGTCCATGTTAAAGGATAGACTCTTTTCTTTGAGTCAGCAGGAGTTGATAAGATGAGATTTTCTTTGCTCGGAGCAACTTGCCCAATGTGAAGGTTAAATCCACCTTTTGAAGGTTAAGCCAACCTTCTGGAACCACTGTCCAAATGTAAGTATATAAATATATTGATAACTGATAATAAACTAACTAACAACAACTGCTTTGCTAAAAGAGTTCCAATGAAGTGCAATAATCACAATGTCTACTCTACATCCAGTAGTCCTCGCATCCAAACCTTCTCATCCACACCTTCCCATCCACAAACTCTTCGCATCACTTTTTTCACTCCTTTATACAAGATACAAATGATTTATTAGGTCAACACCAAATTGGACTTTCCTAATAAAAATGATTACATAAGCTCTTGCCATGCTACACACGGGATCTTGGACAAGAAAATAAAAAACATTAGTCGGCCAACATACTCCATAATCCAAAAATTATGTTCGTACAAGGTAGAACATGCTACATCCCATAGGTCAGAACCAAATAAGACCTCACAAGGTCACACGCTACGACTAACATCACCAAGAGCATGGTGATCAAGGAATAAGGGAAATTATTCCTCGGTGAGTCTTCTATCATAACCTAAATGTGCATAACATGGATCCATCTTGTATCCAAGTAAACACATAAATTTGAAGACTAACTCTGCCACAAATCTCTATTTTTGTTCTCACGACCAGTCTTTACCAAAACTGTTGTAACTTATTCCTAATTAAATTATTGCATGCAATCTTAGATATAAGATCTAAACTCCTTCTGAAACATACATCCAAGCGCACAGAGTTAGACATGCCATTCATAGCCCGTACAACCATGATGATTCTTCTTGTTCCTGTCTTAACTATTTTTACTGCAACATTAGGTACAATCAATCTTCTAAAACATATTTTGACATCAATGAAAACACATGTCAAGAAACAATTCCAACATGAACAAGGACATATAATGGTTACATTGTTTCTTTGGCTAGCAAGGACAAGTATAGAAAATTACACTTATCCTTACAATTACAATTGTCATTCACCTCTTTACATTTGGAAATCATAAAATGGCATAAATAATTATAATTGATTAAATTAGATATGATGATTATCCATTGCTCTCTCTCTCTCTCTCTCTTTGATGGAGGAGCATCCTAGGTGTAAGGAGAATATTGCATCACCCAAAAATATTTATGGTTTCTTTTCAATAAGGGCTATCTTGTGCAAAGTTGTTATTTATGAAAACTTACTATTTTTAGTAAGTTGATCATACGAGCTCGGAATCTCCTAATTTCATAGGTGGAGGTTCATCTTAGTCATATTAGTTTATTAGTTGAGTTCCATTACCATATTATCTATATTGGTGAAGTTATTGAGGTTTTTGGGAACCAAATCCTTGAGCTCAATTTTGAAGGCCTTAGAAGCTTTGGAATGAGGTCAAACCCTAGCTGACTGGAACTTGTGCAAGTCAAGCGGTGTAGATCAAGACCTACCATTTTTGAAAAGTGGTTATAATAGCCAAATGAAGCTACGGTTAAAAAGTTATGGCATTTGAAAGTTGGGCTACCTAAAAATATAATTTTTAATTATTTTGAGCCAACCCTAATGTAATAAAAATGAAAAATAAATTAATTCTAAGGGAGGTCGGCCTTAATGGCTAAAATTTTGGAACCTTCTCAGGCGGTAGAAAATTGCCTATATAAGGAAGGCCCATAGTGTTTTCTAGGTAGTTCTAGGTAGTTATTTGAGGCTCTGTCTTATAGAATATTGTAAGGAAAATGTCCATGTGGCTTTGCATATTGTAATTCTGAAATTTATAATTCTATACATGTGGAGATAATAATTTAGTTTTCTATTTTTGCAAATTGTTGTTGTGTCTCTATCTCTATTATGTGTTTGTGGTATTAAGGGGAACACCCTTCATTAAGTGGTATTAGAGTAGGAGTTCCTAAGTATGTAGATAGATCATCGACTATGAGGTAGTTTGCACCAGGACCATGGTTTAGGGTTTCAGAGATAATAAAAAAAATGCCTCCACAAAGGGTACATGGTAGAAGACCCAGAGGTGTGTTACTTGAGGTTAGAGCCCTCCAAAGACAAGTGCAAGCATTGCAAGAAGAGATTCACAGGGGAATGAATCTTGCATTCAAAGATGAAAGTGAGGATGAAGCCGAAGAAGAAAGAAATTTTGATTAGGAAGGAGAAGATGAAATTTTGAACCAAGAGGAGGAAAGGATTTTTCAAGCCATTTCTAAGATTGGGAAAAGACCTAAGATTGAGGTCCCCAGGTTTTTAGGAAATCTTAATCCAGAAGAATTAATCGACTGGATCAATGAATTAGAAGAATATTTTGAGTATGAAGATATTGAAGATCTTGATAGGGTCAGGTTTGTGAAGGGCAGACTGAAGGGTCATATGAAACTCTGGTGGTAGGAGATTCAATTGGAGCGAAATAGAAGAGGAAAGGAGAAAAATCATAAGATGAGATTGAATGGTAGATAAATTGAAGCGACAATTCATTCTCATTGATTATGAGCTTGATCTACTGAAGAAAATGCATGTGTTAAAGAAAATAGAGAGATCTATTTAGAAGTATACGGAGGAGTTCTCTCAAGGCCTCATCAAAACAAGCCATGCAGAAGCTGATAAGGAGAAATTTGCCCGTTACCTTAATGGGTTAAGGCCAAGTATTCATGAGGAGTTGAATTTGGTCTGAATGAACTGTATTGAAGAGGTATACCAGTTTTCCCTAAGAGTAGAGGAAAATTTAAACAAGAAGTTTGAGAGTAGACAAAGTGGAAGAGGTCATGGTGGAAGATCTAGTGGATGGTCTTATGGAGGTCGAAATGAAGATTAGAAAAAGAAGGATGAGGCCAGTAGTAGTCAAAATCAAAGAAGAAACAATTTTAATCATTTTCTTGATCAAAATAATAGAGATCAGAGAGGAAGGGGAAGAGGACAAGGTCCAGGAAGATGAGGCTTCCATGGAACATGTTTTCATAATGGAGAAGAAGGTTAGAGGGAATATGAATGTCCTCAACACAAAGGATGGACATATAGGAGAACTGAAGGCTAAGCTAGAGTTGCACATGTGGATCAAGATGCCAAATCATCACATTCTGAAGAACTGAAAGAGGATAAGTCCTAATTAATAGAAGATTCCTGCTGAGTGGTGAGAATGAACCTGAGAAAAGGAGGAGCTTGTTTCACACTAGGTGCAAGTGTGAGGATAAGTGTTGTGATTTAATTATCAATTGTGGAAGCACTGAAACTTTGGTGTCATAGGAGATGGTCACAAAGTTAAAAATCAAGAGGCAGAAATACCCACATCCATACTGGATCGCCTGGGTGCAGGATGACCAAAAGGCCATGGTCAATGAATAGTGCCTAGTGAAGTTCAAGATTGGGGGATACCATGATGAGGTACTATGTGCTATCATACCCATGGATGCATGGCATATGTTTCTGGGTAGGCTGTCGTAGTTTGACAGATGTGTTGTACACGATGGTCCTGTGAATACCTATTCTCTGACAAAGGATAGAGTGTGACATAAGATAAAGCCATTGAAAGACAGAAGAAAATGTATGTAAGAAAATGGAGAAGATGGAAGAAAATTCCTAGAGGGTATGAGGCATGATCATATGTATTTTTCTTTAATTCTGAAAGATGGTAAAGAGGAAGTAGAAGATGTACCTGCAGAAGTTGCAGATTTTTTAATGAGTTTTAGGATATTGTATCTAATAATGTACCTGATGGATTACCACCTATAAGGAAGATCAATCATCAGATGGACTTGATTCCAGGAGCCAATTTTCCAAATAAGGCAGCACAGAAAATGACACCAGTAGAAAGTGAAGAGTTAAATAGACAAGTACAAGAGTTGTTGAAAAAGGGTTTGATTCGAGAGAATCTAAGTCCATGTGTTATACTAGTTTTATTAGCACCAAAGAAGAATGAAGAATGGAGGATGTGTATAGATTCTAGGGCTATCAACAAGATCACGATCAAGTACATATTTTCATTGTCGCAGAGGGATGATATTATGGACTGTTTGAGTGGAGATGTGTATTTTTCAAAAATAGATCTAAAGAGTGGATATGATCAGATTTAGATTAGAGAAGGAGATGAATGGAAGACTACCTTCAAGAAAAAGGAAGGGCTATATGAGTGGTTAGTCATGCCTTTTCAACTAACCAATGCACCAAGCACTTTCATATGGCTCATGAATGAGGTTCTAAAAGAATTTATGGGTAAGTTTGTCATTATTTACCTAGATGATATTTTGATCTTTAGTAAGATATTGGAGGAGCATATAATGCATATTTGTAGGGTGTTTGAGAAGTTAAGGGAAGATAAAATGCTGATTAATTTGAAGAAGTGCAATTTTGTGAAGAAGGAGAAAGTGAAGGCTATCCTCAAATGGCCTACTCCAAAGAGTGCTACTGAGGTAAGATATTTTCATGGTTTGGCTAGCTTTTATAGAAAGTTTATTAGGAGTTTTATCAATAATTGTGGACTCTTGAATGAAACAATGAGAGGGATGGGAAAGAGTTTAAGTGGACTACTAAGGCGGATAAGAGTTTAAACTATTGAAACAAAAAGTTATAGAACAACCCATTTTAGCACTTCCAGATTTTAATAAGGTGAACTTCAAGTAGACTATGATGCTAGTGGTATTACAATAGGAGTTATTTTGAGCCAAGAAGGTAAACCTATTGCTTATTTCAGTGAGAAGTTAAATGATGGCAAGAAGAAATATTTTGTTTATGATCAAGAAATTTATGCTATAGTTCAGGCATTGAAAAAGTGGAAACACTATCTTCTTCCTAAGGAGTTTATTTTGTATACTGATCATCAAGCTTTGTAATATTTGAATAGTCAAGGAAAGTTGAATCAGAGGCATTTGAAATGAGTTGAGTTTTTGTAGAGTAAAACATTTGTTTTGAAATACAAGAGTGGAAAGTCTAATAGGGTTGCAGATGCTCTTAGTAGGAGACAACTTTTGCTGATAGAGATGCATATTGAGATGGTTGGGTTCAAAGAACTCAAGAGTTTGTATCTCGAGGATCCTGATTTTAGTGAAGCTTGGAAAACTTGTACAAAACCTATTACTCTAGACAAAATGAATTGGTTGGATTTCAACATCCAGAATTATATGCTATTCAGAGGGAGCTAGTTGTGCATTCCATGAAGTTTTATGAGGGAGAATCTCATCAAGGAGAAGCATAGCGGAAGATTGGCTAGATATTTTGGTCAAGATAAAACCCTTTCTCTTGTTATTGAGAATAATTATTAGCCATAGTTGCAGCAAGATGTCAAGAAGTTTGTACAAAGTTACAGAGTATGTCAAATGGAAAAGGAGTAATGAAGAATATGGGGTTGTATCAACCATTACTTGTATCAGAAAAGCCATGAGAGGATATCAGTATGAAATTTTTTCTTGGTTTACCAAGGACTCAGCTGGGAAATGATTCAATTTTTGTGGTGGTTGACAGGTTTTTAAAGATGACACATTTAATTCCTTGCAAGAATACTAATGATGTTGTTCATGTGGTGGAATTATTTTTCAAAGAAGTGGTGAGACTACATGGTCTTCCAAAGAGCATAGTTTCAGATCGAGACACTAAGTTTGTTGGATATTTCTAGCGCACATTATTGAAGAAGTTAAAGATAGATTTGAAGTTTAGCTCATCACATCATCCACAAACTGATGGATAGATAGAGGTGGTGAATATGAGTTTGGAGAATTTGTCGATATGTTTGGTTGGAGATAAGCCAACTAGATGGGATTTGATTTTACCACGGGCAGAATTTGCATACAATAATTATGTCAATAGGAGCACTGGTAAATCACCATTCCAGATTATATATGGAAGTAATCCCATAAATGCTTCTAAATTAAGGAAGATAGAAAAAGGATAAATAAGTAGTTTCGAAGTTGAGGATTTTGCAGAACACTTGAAGAACATCCATGAGGAGGTGAGGAAGCACATTAACAAGTTGAATACGCAGTATAAGGCTAAGGAAGATAAGAAAATGAGGCATAAGGAATTTTAGGTTGTGGATGAAGTCATAGTTCATTTGCGGAAGAAGTGATTTCCAGTAGATACATGAATGGGGTAAAATAGTATGCAAGCCAACATGAATAGTATGATATGAAAAGGGGGAATATGAGATCTACTTCTAAATCCAAATTTCCAAAGGAGAGATCCAAATTGATCAACCAAAAGGTCAATACACAAAAGAATCAATCTATGGAGAATATGAATGAAGGAGAAAACCTTATATTTCACTATGAAGAATATATGCTTGAAATCTGAAATAAATGAAAGGCAAATACTAACCTAAAAAAAAGAATAGATCTGGAAAATGTTGATTTCTGATATTTGTGCATAGTTTTGGGCAATTCTGTAACCTATTTCAAACTGGAAATGCCGAGATGGAGAAAACCTAGAAAACTTTTGTCTTTCTAGAAGTACGTAGTCTTTGACCCCGATAAAAGGTCAAGGACTACTTCGGAATTTTGAAGGTCATCTTTGACTTTGTTCGTGGATCTCAGAAGTTCACTAAAAAGGGTATCCAGATCCAAGCTCTGATCCATAGTCCTGCACCTGTACTTGCAAGAAAAAGGGGTTTTTGTTGTTTGGATGGGGGGTTTGCCTTGGTCAAACCCCAATTGGGAATCAACCTTGAAATTAAATTGAAATAGCAATATGCATAAACAAAGTAAAAGGAACTATTCACCTTGCTTATGTTGAAGTCCTTGTAGAGGATTCAAAGCCTTGAATCCATAAGTATGGATGCTCTTATGAATGTAGAATGAATGTAGGTTGTCTCAAATCAATGAAATTAGATCTTCAACAAAAATCTTGAATGGATCTTTGCATAGGAAGAGGCTTGGATGAATGTGGATGGAGAAATCTTCAAGGGGGCTCCAAAGAGATTGAATTCTTCAATAGCTAACAATGGATCTCCTTGATGAATGCTTGAACGCTTGACTTGAGGATGAATGAATGCTTGCTTGCTTTCCTTCTCCTTCTTTCTTAATTAAACTTGAGAGCTTGAGAGATTATGAGATGAGATTGAAAGATAGATTGTGGATTGATGTTCTCACAAAACTTGATGGAGAAAATGAGAGAGGAAGGCTTCCTTTTATAGTGATCTAGGGCACAAACTTCTAGAGAGGCTGACATTGGAGAATTAAATCTTAATTAATCTTAACCCCTAGAAATATACCTAGATTAAATGCAATTTAAGGATTTACCATTCCAAAACCCGAAATGGCCGACCCAGAAGCAGGAAAATAAATATTTCTGAAACCTGACATCCCGTATTTCCTAAAATCTAAAAATTGGACCTGGGGTCAGCGAGGAGGTAGACACTGCCCTAGGTTAGGGTTAAGGTTGTCCCTGACCTAGGTTAGGGTCTAGGTCATCCTTGACCCTACCAGGTTATCTTTGACCTAGACAATCAAAAACTTTAGATTGTCAGAGAAAACTGTCCGAAAAAGGTTGGAAATAAGGAGGAGAAAAGTAAAATAGGGGGAACAGCCAGATACATGCAAAGACCTGATCAAGGTGCTTAACATGACCCCAGACCACTCACTCGGAGGGCTAAACACTCTTAACATGGAAGTGCTTCCATTTTAAGATGATACATTAAGTCTCCACTTTAGCAAGAGTATGGACTCAATGCAAACTCTTGGTAAAGTAGATCATAAAGAAAAGATAATCTTATCGTAATCAAAGAGACAAAGGAAACCTCAAGCCCCCAGGGACTCAAGTCTTCATCAACTCCAAGATCACAATAAGAGAGACATCTCTAGAAAGAGAGAGAGTGTGTAATTATCTCACCCAATGAGAACTTATGTCCCATTGTGAACTACACCAACAAACGATGCAACTGGAAAGATGGAATTGAACCGCCTAGTGAATGTGGCTGCTCACTAGTCAACCCATCAAGGATTCACCCTTAGGAATATTATATTCCATAAGAATAAAACCAAAAGCAAAAGAGATCCAGTCTTAAGGATAGCTCTGACCTCAAGGGATCAAAAATTTGAAACTGGTAGGATCAAGAGATCCTGAAATATAAATCCATGCTTTAAGGATTAGTCACTAATCAGAAAAGGGAGAAAATGTATCTTGAAAAATAACATATGCGTATCGAAAAGTATGTGTGCAATAAGTGAGCAGAGCGTATGCCCCCATGTTAAAGTCATTTCTAACACTTTAACAGGAGCAATGGCTTTAATAGAAACATAAACAACTCCACTAATTACATTTCCAGTATGAGATGCCCCCAGATGAAGATAATTCAAGGGAACTACCACAAAAACATACAAAGAACACAGAAGGGATCTACCTACCATGGGGTCAGTATGATCATAAGATAATATATATATATGATATTATTGCAAATGAATTGACATCATTCCCCAAAGAAAGTAGAACTACAATCACAAAGGAGGAAAGATCATATAAGAGATGGGAAGAAGAGTCTTTTCGGACCATGACATGGAGACCAAAAAGAATCAAATAGATTATACAAGGAAACATTTACAAACAATAGCACAGGTACAAAATAACATGAAACAACATATAGAAGAATAGATATACATATAGAGGAATGGTGCAATAGGTTCGATTCCTTTATCACCTTTCACCTACTGAGTAACAAGGGTCATATAAAAGAATCTAACAACATTTAACAAACACATCGTGGGAGAAGCACAATACAATAGGAAAACACACAACAAAGCTACCGTGAAGGACAAGCTGATCAAGCATGCCACCTACTCTCCCCATCTCATTCTATATCATTTAGGGAATGTGGGTAACTCACAAGAGGGACTATATCCAACACAGTAGGAATGATAGCCAGTTCCAAACAAGGATCCTCTTGAGAATCACAATGTTCGATACTAGGTGTAATAATCAATTGTGATGAAAGCATATTAGGTAAATCAATGTCAATGTCAATAGTTTCATATTTGTCATTAACATCATTAGTATCATCAAAAGTATCTTCTTCATCTAGATTAATCAAAATAGGATCTAAGATATGAATAGAATCATCATAATCATGCATCTTAACATCATTATTAGTAACCACTTCTTCTAACACATCATGCATAGGTTTATTCGAAGAAGGTAGAGATCTTTGAAGAGAAGAATTATGAGCTTTAGCTTGAGCACGATGTTTTATATGACTTTCATTAGCAGATTGATTACATTTTTCTTTACTTGAAATATGTTGAGAACTAGGAGGAACAATCAAAGGATCCTTCACAGGTTCTATAGGAGGATTAATAGGATTCTCAGTAGATTGACAAGCAACACTAGGAGCTTGATTAACCAAACTAAAAGCTATAGATAAAGGAGGTATGGAAGGTGTAGGAAAAATACCACAACTAAGATCCATAGGAGGTATACTTAATTCAAGAATCTTACAATGCTTATAGGCTTGATATGAATGAAAAAGATTATCAGGTTGAGGATGTAGATCTCTATAGCTTTGTTGACCCTTAGTGCTTCACACTTAGTCATATATCTAGGCAATGATGGTTGGTCATCACTACGACTGAGTCATTTTGTAAAGGCCAAGTTATGTATTATATACTTATCGAGTAGTAGTACTGCCGAGTAAAGTCATGGTCACTATGTGTTTGTAATATGCCGAGTATAGTTTTTGCCAAGTTACATATATCAATGATTACCAAGTGACAGAGAAGATTAACTGATGCCAAGTATAGTTAATGTCGAGTGCCAGGAATAGCTTTTGCTGAGTTAGCCAGGAATGACATATAAGTTTGGAATGGCACAATGATTGAGGTAAACCATTTTTGGTGATAGTGGTGTTTTGTATTTTGTATGTTGAGGTAATTATGGAGGTAATTACACATCCATTTTATAATCATTGATCCCTATGTAATACCTAGAGCCAATCAGAAAATTATATAGCTTAAGCGGCAATAGAAATAAATCTGAACTATAGATCTTGAATCGGTAAAACATTTTTGTTATTATATAAGGTCAAGATCTAAACCAAGAGAAGTGTGTGAATCAGAGAGAAAAAAGAGATATTGAGATCGAATGAGTATGAGAGAATGATCAAAGAGGTATATTTAGAATAGTCAAGTATTCAGACAGAGTCCAGTGACCAAGCTAAGCAGTGAAAGGACATAATCAAGAAAGATCGGACAGAAGAGATCACTAATATATAGTAAAGAGGAGATCTGCAATCTGCATATAAGTGCAAACTGAAAGATTAGGTACTGAGACATTTTGACCAGTGTATCAGGGTAAATCTCTTAACCAAGTAGTCTTAACAGACTTTATGTAAATCTCTTTACCAAGTGCTTACTTTGTTGTAAGTTTGTAAATCCTTTAACAAGGTAGATAGTATAAGTCTTTTAGCTTTTGACAGAGCAAACCTTTCACAGGGTAGATCATGAATTGATCACATTTTGTAAGCCTTAACAAGAAAAACTTATTACTATAGTAGTGAAGATTTGTGGGTGTCATCCCCACCCCAATTTTACCTTTCAATTGTTTCTGGGTTACCAAAATTATGGTGTCATGAGTGATTTCATATATGCTGCTTTATATGTTTAGTTGCGTACAATGATCAAGTTTTGTTTATGTCATACATAAAGTTTTATCAGATTAAAAGGGTAAAGTAGGTAATATCTGATTCACCCCCCCCCCCCCTCTCAATATTACTTTCCCACTTATATTTCTAATAATTTGTATCAGAGCAGCAAGGTTTCTCTTAAGGAAGTCTAACCACTTGAGGAAAAAGATCTTAAAATGGAAGCTTATAAATTGGGGAAGATCATAGGGAATCAGAAGATTGAAGTACAACTGGCATTACAGCAACTGGATGCAGCTAGAGGAGAATTGAAGAAATCCTTGAGCAAGAGAAGAGAGATTGCAATTCAACAAAATGAGCAATAGTACAAAGAAGATGACATATTTGGACTATTTGACAATGGTAACTCTGCCGAGAGTGATAAAGCTATAAAAGAACCACTGGAGAAAAATACCATACTAAATGATGACATTAGAACTCTAAGGAGAGAACAAGAAATTCAATCTGTCAGACTTTGTGAATTAGTGGAACAGGAAAAGAAAGCTGAAGATGATAAGGCAATGGCTGAAGAAGACAAAAGAAAAATTGCAATCAGACTAGATGAAAGAACAAGTGACATGCAAAGGTTGACTAAAAATCAACTAGATATGGTAAATCAACTACTAATGGCTAATCAGGAATTGGGCAAGAAAGATGTGGAAATCAATCAACTAAGATCTGAAAATGATCAGTTGAAACATGATTTGAGAACTGAAAAGGAAATCAATGAAAGGATGAACAAACCTAATGAAGCTGCAAAATATTTTGAAGAGCTACTAAGATCACCTAGAAGATCCGGTGATAGATCTGGACTTGGACTGAATGAGCATTCATCTACTAAAGAAGGAGAATCATCAAAGAATGGAGAACAGAAGATTGCTAAACCAAAGAACACCAATCCCACATGTCATCACTGTGGAAAGCCAGGACATATAACCAACATATGCAGAAGAAAACATGGTAATTCTGACTCAAAACCTAAGTTTAATGGACATTGTTTTAACTGCAATTAGCATGTACATCAAGCACATGAATGTAGATCTAAGGCTAGCAATTCATCCACCTCACCTAAGTTTCAAGGAAGTTGTTTCAATTGTCAAAAATATGGGCACAAAGCATTTGAATGCAGATCTAGAGCAAGGTGGTCATCAAATGAACAAACCAAGCCAGTCACAAAGCACAACTGCTACAATTGGGATTACAACACCTGGTACAATTGCCATTATTGTGGTAAATATGGACACATCGGAGCAAATTACATGAAGACTCATTTTAGAGGCAAATCTAAAAGTTGGATGAATGGAAGCATGGTCTGTTACAAATGTAATAGGGTCGGTCACTTAAAGAAAGATTGTAGATCACCCATGCTGAGCAATGATCAGAATGAAGGTATTTGTGAGAAACTGAAGAATTAGATGGAAAAGACATGGAGGAAGAAAGAAGAAGAAAACTCAAGTGAAACTAGCACATCTGTGGTCACCCAATCCGATGGATCAAGTGATCACACCTCTTCTAATTAAGCTTGGAAGGTATGTTTAGAAATGAGTCTTGCAAAGTCTTATTTTTCATCAGTTCCTAACATAGAATTGAGAAAAAGTCCATATCTGCATAGATATAGATGCATTAGGACATATCTGAGCAAAATAGAGAATTTCATTTTTGATACCAAGCATCAGTGTCTTGACCAAGCTATCAATGTATGCCAAGCACCTGCTATGGCCGAAATGCTAAGTATGTCGAGCTGTATCACAACAGTTATATCGACCGAGCTTTTGAGTTTGCCGAAACAGCTGTAAACCACCAAAACCTGTACAGAGCATTTATGAGGCCCTAATTCTATTTTTTGGATTCTATAAAGTGGAAAGTTGCCATTAATTTCATTTCACCAGGCTATTTGAGATTTTAGAGAGTGATTCAGAGTTTGTGAAACCAGTTTAAGAAAGGTGATTCTAAATTTTCTCAACGTGCCATTGACAAAATTTATCTACAGGGTTATTGACAAAAAAGGTACTTTGCCGAGTAAATATTTTCTTTTTAGAAATTACTGTTTAAAATGGCATCATCTTCATCTACACCAGTCAAGAAGCAAGAGATGGAAGTTTTTAATGTGCAATTAGTAAGGAATGAAGTTTGCAAGCCAAAGGTATTCAAGGCAATATCAGAAAGTGCTATTAGAGGAGATTTAAACGGAGCCCTATCTTCCATTCCAGAGAATGTGTTATTGATGAATGATGTTAGGTCTTGCTACATGTGTGAAATTGGAGAAATCGGTGATTACGAGATCAAGGAAGCTTATGATAAACTATGTGTCAACGGAGTGCTGAAGCCGAAACATAAGGTTTTTGTCGATCAAGGGTTAGTGCATGCCCTAAATTTCTCGTAAAATTTTAAAGTGGAATGGATAAAGATCATTTTGAGTTGAGTACATGACATGCATTTATGGTTGGAAGACGAACCGGTGAAGATCACAAAGGAAATGATACATAAAGTCACTGGTTACCCTACAATTGAAGGAAAGAGAACGATGAAATGTGCAGGAAAGGAGGATATTCAAGCTAACACCCTGGTAGTTTGGAACAAACACGGAATGACAATTTCCACCATACTTGATCTGGAAATTGACTTTGTTGTTAGAGTCATCTTGCACAAGTTCTATCAATCTAGTCGGTTGGACAGCGTCCCCTGTATGGCAGTGGATCGGGTATGGAAGATAATCAAGAAAGGACAAACATATGACCTTGCCGAGCTCCAGCTGAATCAACTTGCTGAGAACTTGAACTCCATCCAGATGGCAAAGAATTCTATGTGTAAGTTCGGTTCCTTACTGATCTGTCTATTCTTTTATGTTAAGAAGTGTCTTCCTACACATGGAGATGTTACATGGGACAAGAAGAAACCCATCACTATTCAAATAAATGATTTTATAAATCAAATTGGAGATGATTTTGAAGGAACAATGGATAACTATTTCATTGAGTTTAAGAAGAAGATGACAAATAGGACTAGAGTCCCTGTGTCTTTGACTGAAAAATACAGCAAGGATACATGTTTTCTGGTAGACACAGATTTTACTTATGCACAGATAGTCCTACCTAGGATTTCATGGTTAATGCCATTACCCTATGAACTCAACATAGATGAAGCTACTGCAGCAATCACAACCCTCTTAGCAAAAGAAATTGATAGTAAAACACCTTACTTTGGAACATTTGATGAAGCTAAATCCAAGATCTCTTTGGGATTATTGGCTGCCACCACAGAGAGGAAAAGAAAGAAGATAGTGAAAAATCTAGAAAATTATGTTAAAGAATCTGAGAAGGATACACCACTAGAGTTGACCCAAGGATTGGGAGAAGATGAACAGAGTGAAACTAGTGGTAGTGAAAAAGAAGAAGAAAAAGAGAAGAAACCAGTGATTTTCGAGTCCCCGGCAAAGAAAAGAGTGTTGAAACCTAAAGTGTCAGTGACACCATCACTTAGGCCCAGGACTAGACAAACTACTGCTGGGACTCCTAAGATGCCTCTTGCATCTACTAAGAGAAAATCCACACAACCCAAGTTAGTGCCGACTAAGGCTATGAAGAGGCCGAGAAGGAAACTTGTTCTAGCACAAGATGATGATGAAGAAACTGAAAGTGATGAAGGAGTAAAGGGGAAGGTTACACAACAGGGTACACAACAACTCACTATTGATGAATTATGTCTTAAGATTACTGTTATAAACTGAATTTGTGCCTCTAATCTCAAGCTCTCTTAGTCTTGATAATCCAGTATAACATGGGAATCATCTCAAGGTTGTGGGACCTTTTGCTAACCGAGATGAGACCTCTAGATTCTAGGCTGGTTCCTCTTGGATAATCACCTTGATTTTCTCTTAACATGAAAGTAAACTTTGAGGGGAAAGGGTTAGAAGGAGTGCATGCAAAGGGAAATAACTGAAAGCAAATCTACCTACCAGGTGATGCACCGAACTTGGGTTTGGATCTCAGTATAGAAGAATGAAACCAGTGATAGAATTAGGTCTAGGAGATTACAACTTACTGAATAGGCTTGCATAAGTGTTTCATGGAAGGGTCTGCAAACAAAAGAGGATGTTCAGGGAAAGAGAAAGATTCTTTCACAACAACAAGGCTCTTAGGATTAGACATCAATCCATGACCTACAAACAGACATTCACTCCTATAGCTCGGTGTAGGATTGAGACAAGACTATTAAGGGCTGAAATATACCCACAAAACATCTAAATCAGATCAAACACAATAACACACATAGCTACAGAAAGTAAGAGGAATCAGGGAACCTAAGATATCACTGAAAGTGTTCATAAACTTTGATTCAATAAGAGATAATCCAGACATGAAGGCATGAGGACAACAAAAATGTCACAGAATGCTTTGCAATATTTGAATTCATCAATGAAAACTTACAAGATGTGGGAAACCAGAGAGCAGAAAGAAATGCTACAGATAGTTTTCCAAGAAAAGAGCCTTTTCCTTTTTACAAAATGTCAATTTTGAGCACTACAGGCTCCAAAAAAGAATAAATACATCCCCTGCACGTAGGCAGGAATCAAAATATCTCCAAATTAGGGCTACATAGATATGCATTATAATAATCACCCCTAAAATCGGTCACTTCTGATCATAAATGTGTTTCTGTAAATATCATGGCCGATCAGATATTTTGATTGTGTGTCCATCCCTGATCCTGCTCGTAGACAAAAGCCTCAATCTATCTACCTCTCTGCAAGATGGACTTTGTCATAAAGGCTCCAAATCTGATCAGATCCCCACAAAGACCCCAAAATGGTAGTCTAGATAACTCTGCACATTCCTCTAAATGCAACCGCCCTGGTGACATAATTTTTTTTTTGAACTACCCGCGCTCGCAACATTCACCTTGGAAGAGAGTCTGCCAAAATAGGCTACATCTCTTTGACAAAGCAATGGTCGCATGAGCTGAAAGGCCTTCATGCGATCATGCGACAAGTTTTTGAAAACTTGCCTCCACCCTTCGAAAATGTCAACGGTTGCATGATCACATGAGCTGAAAGGCCTTCATGCGATCATGCGACAAGTCTTTTGAAAACTGTCGCTCTTCCACGCAAGACAATTGGGGCTTGCAAGATCTGCCACCTGTCAAACCTTCACCGACTACCAGCCATCCACTGCAGACTGGACATGTCACCAAATCGCAAGCCCGCCGAAGCCCTGTTGACTGCTAGGGGCTTGTCGCATGATCGCATGCGGCTAAGAGGCCGCATGAGATCATGCGAAAAGCTTTAGATGTTCATGCAATCCTAACCCCAGGTTCACTTTAGGTTCACATTTCCCTTTAGTCGCTGAACCACTTGTTTCTTTCTTAACCCTAGGTCACATCTAGCAACTACGTGAAAATTGTTGATCCTTGCTTCATCTGATGGTAGTCGCTGAGTCTCATAAGACTTTCAGCATAGTCCCTTCCATCAAGAGATTACCCGACTAAAGGAAGTCTCGTAATCGCTAGATAGAAAGAATATTCTTCTTTTTATTGGGAGATTACCTGACTGAACCTAGAGCTGGGCCCACCTCCAACTATGCAACTACGCAAAGCTTGCCAACCCCAAGCCTAGAACCACCACGTGTCACTCCCCTATTCATCCTAACCGTTACATTAGCAAACATCTCGGGCACATCACCAGCCAAGGGCCCACCACCGGAGTAAAAAAAATGTTGACCGCTTGTCGCATGATCACATGCGGTTAGGAAGCCGCATGCAATCATGCGACCAGTTGGGAACTGCTACACCAATCACCATTGAAACTTTTGACGGTTTGTTGCACGGTCGCATGGGCTTGGCAGAGCCCATGCGATCATGTGACCAACTATAGGAGGTTAGCCACTGACCACCACCTCGCATTGCTGACTGCCGATCTTTGCTGACACCGCATCAACGGTTGTCATATGATCTCATGGGATCGAAAGATCCCATGTGATCATGCGACAGCTGTCAAATCTTCTCTGTGCTAGCACGGCCTTAGGCACTGGGACCCGCCTGTCAGAGTTGTGCGCTTAGGGTCGAAAATGCAGAAGGTGCCAAAAATAGAAAGGGTTTTCAAGTGAAGGTCGAAAACACACCGAACTTTCAGAGCAGAGAGGTCGAAAATGTCCTGAGCCTACAGAGAGGAGGTTCACTAGGTTTTCGACACTAGAGCATTTCACTTGGAAAATAGGGTTGTGGTCGAAAATGATCGAGAGGGAAATTTGGGCAACAATTACTAGCTCTGCAGCAGTGGATGAATTGAAAAGATTAAAGTTTGGAAACATGAGCATTGGAGATAAAGAGAAAGTAGAAGATGCTATTCTTGAAATGTTATGCATTTTCAAGATGCTGCCAATTCAAATTGAAAATAGAATTCCTAAGGAATTATGCAACAGGGTTGCACAGAAATGGGAGTATGCTCTGCAAATAGAAAAATAAATAAGGGAGAGTACATTAGCACAAGTTGAGTCCTCTCTCACCCCTACCAACATCAAATAGATAATTGAGCAATACAGAGGTAAGTTTGATCACAAACTTAGAGCCTATCTAATTCTTCAACACAAGGTTGAAGATGTTGTACAAGAAAGTATCAAAATTTGGAAATAATGTTTGGATTGTTGCCTGACAAAGATGAAGGAAAGGATGCTACCAATTCAAAATTTTTTGAACCTGATAACAAATAAAATAAAATGGAGACTGGAACTCCTAAGGAAGTGAAAACACAGGATACATCTGAAGTTCACATTGTTGACATACTTGAGGAGAGCCCCATCAAGAATTCATTTTTGACTGAGGATGATTTAAAGAATACAAAAGCAATTGATACACCCTTACCAGGTAGTAACACTGTACTGTTACAGGTCATGGATTATCCAATAATTACTAGCACACAATTTGTTGATGTGAGTCCTACTCTACCTGAAGTTGCTACTATTGACAAGTTAGTCGGTACAAGCCCTACCGAGGAACCCATCAAGTTGGTACCAGTAACTCAATCTACATCTGACAAGGAAGAGGACAAAGAAGAAGGCAAAATCCAAAGTCCTTGTATGGAAGAACACAGCAAAGAAGACCAAGGAATTAAGTTAGATGAACAAGCTGTTAGCCCTCATGCCGAGGATAAGGGGAAAGGAGAAGCAAATATCAAAAGAAAATTCATTGAAGAGCAAGAGCCAAAGGAGCAAGAGGCAATAAAAGCTCTTGTACAGATGTCGAGTGGAAGCACCCCACCGAGAGCACAGAAGGAGAAAGATGAGGTAACAATTGATGAAGTCATTATTATTCCTAAATGGGATACCGATAACCTCTCTTATGAGCAACTGCAGATAATGAAGGATTTGTTGACGAGGAAAATTAGGCAAGCAGAACTTCAAAGGGAGCATTAGCAGAAATAGGTCCTTCATGAAATAAAACACATATTTAATGAAGTTTATGACTTATCAGATGTAAATAGTTTCATTCCCATATTGGAACAACTTGTACACATTGTCCAAAAAGTAAATAATGAAGTTAGTTGTGCAAGTGATAAGTTATATTGGAGAAGATATCTGCCGAGATAACAGTGAAACAGGTTGAGCTGTCCACTTTGGTAAAGGAGACTGAGGGGTTAGTTGTGAATGGATAGTCTATGTTGGCCAAAATATGTAATGTTCAACTATTCACTGATGAGAATCAATGCTTGCTTGATACTCTCAAGCAAGAGATTAAGGCTACAAGTTAGTCCCTGAGCTTGGATGCAGACACCAGTGCAACACATTATGTCAAAATCATGCAAACCCAAGGTAAGTGGCAAGATTCATTCTTGCCTACTCTCTATACAAACTGTTTTGACACCTCATCTAGAGGCTATACAGAGAAAGTTAGCAAAGGCTAAGGAATTAATCCAGAGTGATCCACATTTGTCTACAGCCGAGAGCCTCATCAGTTTAGCTGCCGATTTAGAAGTGTAGACAAGTTTTAAACATTGCTTCAATAGCTTGGACGAATGCACTCTACATGATCATGGTGCTCCATAAACCTTTTATGGAGAAATTTTGTGAGCTTCCCACTGATGAAGAGATTCGTCGTGTAAAAAAAAGGGTGAATCATCATGACATGAGGAAGGACAAGGACTGAACAAGGATAGGTAACAAAATTTTGAATGTATATATATCTCTGAGGGGGAGTATTAGGCTAGTACAAATATATTTTTGTAATTGTAAGTACAAATGTCATGACAAAGTGTTTTTTCCACTAATGTCAAAGGGGGAGATTGTAGATCTCTATAGCTTTGTTGACCCTTAGTGCTTCACACTTAGTCATATATCTAGGCAATGATGGTCGGTCATCACTGTGACCAAGTCATTTTGTAAAGGCTAAGTTATGTATTATATACTTATCGAGTAGTAGTACTTCCGAGTAAAGTCATGGTCACTATGTGTTTGTAATATGTTGAGTATAGTTTTTTCCAAGTTACATATATCAATGATTACCGAGTGACAGAGAAGATTAACTGATGTCGAGTATAGTTAATGCCGAGTGCTAGGAATAGCTTTTGCCGAGTTAGCCAGGAATGACATATAAGTTTGGAATGGCACAATGATTGAGGTAAACCATTTTTGGTGATAGTGGTGTTTTGTATTTTATTTGTTGAGGTAATTATAGAGGTAATTACTCATCCATTTTATAATCATTGATCCCTATGTAATACCTAGAGCCAATTAGAAAATTGTATAGCTTAAGCGGCAATAGAAATAAATATGAACCGTAGATCTTGAATTGGTAAATTTTTTTTGTTATTATATAAGGTCAAGATCTAAACCAAGAGAAGTGTGTGAATTAGAGAGAAAAAGAGATATTGAGATCGAATGAGTATGAGAGAATGATCAAAGAGGTATATTCAGAATAGTCAAGTATTCAGACAAAGTCCAGTGACCGAGCTAAGCAGTGAAAGGACAGAATCAAGAAAGATCAGATAGAAGAGATCACTAATATATAGTAAAGAGGAGATCTTTAATCTGCATATAAGTGCAAACTGAAAGATTAGGTACTGAGACATTTTGACCAGTGTATCAGGGTAAATCTCTTAATCGAGTAGTCTTAACAGAATTTATGTAAATCTCTTTACCGAGTGCTTACTTTGTTGTAAGTTTGTAAATCTTTTAACAAGGTAGACTATATAAGTCTTTTAGATTTTGATAGAGCAGACCTTTCACAGGGTAGATCATGAATTGATCACATTTTGTAAGCCTTAACAGGTAAAACTTATTACTGCAGTAGTGAAGATTTGTGGGTGTCATCCCCACCCCAGTTTTACCTTTCAAGGGTTTCTGGGTTACCAAAATTATGGTGTCATGAGTGATTTCATATATGCTGCTTTATATGTTTAGTTGCGTACAATGATCAAGTTTTGTTTATGTCATACATAAAGTTTTATCAGATTAAAAGGGTAAGGTAGGTAATATCTGAATCACCCCCCCCTCTCAATATTACTTTCCCACTTATATTTCCAATAGAGGAGCACATGGATTAGGTAATGAAGGCCAAAAGAAATCAAGAGTAGCACAATCTCTGGGGCTAGAAGGTTGATATAAACTATGATTAACCATCTTCACTTCTTCATCATGAATAAATTTAAGCCATTTATGGATAGGTGAAGAAACAACATGCATGACATTTAACCAGGGCAAACCAAGCTTAACTTGAAACTAATCAGAAGTAGGAACAACAACAAAGGTAGTGTTCACAATTTTTCCACAAAGTTCAACCGGTAAGTTAATAGAACCAAATGATGGATAAATAAAACCATTACAAGTTTGAATCCACACATCTGATGTATCATAAGAATCACGTTGCAAGTTTTTCATAAAAAGATTTTCTTCAGTAATAACATTGAATAAGGATGTAGGATCAACAAGACAACCACGAGTAGGTTTCTGAGAAATCCTAGCATAAATATAAAGGGGACCATCAAGAGCTTTAATAGTCTTAGAATCATCAAAGGTAATCAAAAGTTCCTGAGGTCTTTTATTCTTAGGTTGTTGTCGAGGTTTAGGTTGAGTTTTCAATTTAGGCTTAGGTTTTGGTTGAGGTTGAGATTGAACTTGAGGTTGAAGCTGAGGTTTAGGTTGAGGTTGAGGTGGAGATACAGATTGACCAACATGCTCCACTTGATTAACAATGTGATTGAGATTATCCATCTTTGAATCATACATAATTTCCATAGAAGATGGCTAACCAATGATATTAGTATCATGCGCAGGTAAAGGATTCATATAGATTTGAAGGTTTTGATTAGGAGGAGAGAAATATTTGTTCCCACTACCATCAAGATTATCAACAGATAAGGCATTAGAATCAATTAAGTCTTGAACTTTATGTTTTAAAGAATAACACTTCTCAGTATCATGACCATTCTGACGATGATATTGACAAAAATCTTTAGAATCAAAAGATTTAGATGTAATCGTAGCAGGTAAAAGAGTTCGAATAGGAGGTAAAGTAATCATACTAGCAGTTAACAACCTATTCATAATAGAATGTAAAGATTCAGAAAGAGGAGTAAACATATGATTTAATCGAAAAGCAGTGGATGCAGAAGTGGCATTATGAGATGCAACAACAGCTTGATCAACAATTGGATTCGCTTGTTTGTTTATGTTGACATAGTTGTTGAATTTTTGAAATTTGTTTGGATTAGGAGCAGCATCACTTTTATCAACTGGAACATAAGCCATTGGAGTGTTGCTCTCAAATTGACTCACTTGTAATTGATAATGATGAAGCGCTACACAAAGTTGTTGAAAAGAGGTAAATTTAGTAATTAAAATCTTATCTCTAATATCCTTTTGCAAATTTAAAATAAACATACGTTGAATATCAATATCAGGAACATGATAGGAAATTTGAGCATGCAAATGCTGAAATCTACCAATAAATTCAGTCAATTTTTCCTTAGCACTTTGTTTACAATGCATTAAATTAGTCAAAGACACTTGCGGGCCAATGCTGTTTTGAAATTGTTGAATAAAGGCATTAGCAAGTTTTGGAAATGAATCGATAGAATAAGGAGGCAAGGAACAATACCATTGTAAGGCCTTGTCATAGAAAGTTCTAGTAAACAGTTTGGCTAAAATCCTATGGTCATGAGCATAATCACTACAAAGGATTTGAAATATTTTAACATGATGAACGGGATCTCCTTTTCCGTTGTAATTCTCAATACAAGGCATATCAACTTACTAAGGAACAGGAGTACGAATGATATCTAGGGACAAAGGACTTCCCATGTCACATGTAGGAATACTAAACTTGTTTTGAGTTATGGAAGCAAGTTGTTGTTTTAAGGATGACACAGTTTGAGCCAAATTGATGATTGTTGAATCATTAGAGGAAATAGGAGGAATAGCAACATTAGAAACACTAGGTAAAGTGTAAGAAGCTTTAGGAATGGAAGATACAACTGGAGGAACACTAGGAACTACAGTTGGAAGTGGATTGGAATAAGTAAAAGGAACATTATGATATGAAGGTTGTGATGTAGGAAGGGACACATGAGGAATACTTATGGGAACAAAGAGAATTGTCACCATCACCAAAGGAGTATAGGTAGGAACACTTGGTAAAGGATTAGAAGAAGGTTCTACACTAGTGACAGGAGGAATCAACCCTAAATCTTGAGCTTCTTGAGCTAAAGGTTTAACATTTGAATGCACGAGGTGAGTAATACCATTAAGAAGATTAACACCTTGATCACTATGATGAAGAACTTTCTTAAGAGCCTCTATAGCTTGAATAGAATCTTGATTATGGTTTTCTTGAATAAGCCAATTACCCATTTTATCAAGTTCAGTTGAAAGTTTTTAGACTTGTTCAGGAGGAACTCTTAAAGCATCATCCTCATCATGAGATGAGTGAGAAGAGCTTTGCTCCATAATAGGATTGGAATAATGAAGAATCAAATTATCATCTGGGATCCTAAGGAAAGAAGAAGAAGACTCATGATCAAAGGCACCCATAAGTCTACGACTTCATCTAACCGGAATATTATAATTAGGACTAGAAGTAGTAAAGCTCATAAACCAAGACAATGCAAATTAACTAAACTAAGAAAACATAAAGCATGAAATTTTTTGTATTTTGAAATAAATTTTGTAATTTTTTTTTTGTATTTTTGAAATCTAATTAGCATGAAAGATTTAACACAAAGGGAAAATCTAACATCAAAAGGAAATCTAACACCACAAAACACAATAGGGCATCTAATTCCACAAAAGAAAGGAGAGTAAGTATGTCGGGTTCACCAAAATGAATGGGGTAAAATAGTATGCAAGCCAATATGAATAGTATGATATGAAAAGGGGGAATATGAGATCTACTTCTAAATCCAAATTCTCAAAGGAGAGATGCAAATTGATCAACCAAAAGGTCAATACACAAAAGAATCAATCTATGAAGAATATGAATGAAGGAGAAAACCTTATATTTTGCTATGAAAACTATATTCTTGAAATCTGAAATAAATGAAAGGAAAATACTAACCTCAAAAATAGGGCAAATCTGGAAAATGTTGTTTTCTGATGTTTGTGCATAGTTTCGGGCAATTCTGCAACCTGTTTCAGACTGGAAATGCCGAGATGGAGAAAACCCATAAAACTTTTGTCTTTCTGGAAGCAGGTAGTCTTTGATCCCGATAAAAGGTCAAGGACTACTTCAGAATTTTGAAGGTAGTCTTTGACTTTGTTCGTGGATCTTGGAAGTTCGCTAAAAATGGTATTTAGATCCAAGCTTCGATTTACAGTCCTGCACCTGTACCTGCAAGAAAAAGGGGTTTTTATTATTTGGATGGGGGTCTGCCTTGGTCAAACCCCAATTTAAAAATTAACCTTGAAATTGAATTGAAATAGTAATATGCATAAACAAAGTAAATGGAACTATTCACCTTGCTTATGTTGAAGTCCTTGTAGAGGATTCGAATCCTTGAATCCACAAGTATGGATGCTCTAATGAATGTAGAATGAATGTAGGATGTCTCAAATCAATGACATTAGATCTTCAACACCAATCTTGAATGGATCTTTGCATAGGAAGAGGCTTGGATGAATGTGGATGGAGAAATCTTCAAGGGGGTTCTAAAGAGATTGATTCCTTCAATAGCTAACAATGGATCTCTTTGATGAATGCTTGAATGCTTGACTTGAGGATGAATGAATGCTTTCTTATTTTCCTTCTCCTTCTTGCTTAATTGCACTTGAGAGCTTGAGAGATTATGAGATGAGATTGAAAGATAGATTGTGGATTGATGTTCTCACAAAACTTGTTGGAGAAAATGAGAGAGGAAGGCTTCCTTTTATAGTGATCTAGGGCACAAACTTCTAGAGAGGTCGACATTGGAGAATTAAATCTTAATTAATCTTAACCCCTAGAAATATACCTAGATTAAATGCAATTTAAGAAGTTACCATTTTGAAACCTGAAATGGCTGACCCGGAAGTGGGAAAAGAAATATTTCTGAAACCCGACATCTCGTAATTCCTAAAAATTTAAAAATTGGACCTAGGGTCAGGGACAAGGTAGATACCACCCTAGGTCAGGGTCGAGGTCGTCCTTGACCTAGGTCAGGGTCTAGGTTGTCCTTGACCCTACCAGGTCGTCTTTGACCCAGACAGTCAGAAACTCCAGATTCTTAGAAAAAACTGTCTGGAAAAGGCTAGAAATAATGAGGAGAGAAGTAGAATAGGGGGGGAACAACTAGATACATGCAAAGACCTGATCAAGGTGCTTAACATGACCCCATACCACTTACTTGGACGGCTAAACACTCTTAGCATGGAAGTGCTTCCATTTTAAAACGATATGGTACATATAACAAGTTAAAAATGAAGAAGTTTGGGCCATGTAAGATACTGAAGAAACATGATTCAAGAAATGCCTATGAAGTAGAGTTGCATACTGAGCTAAATATTTCACTAGTATATAACATTTTAGATTTGACAAAGTATTATGAAGGAGGTGTTGAAGATGGGACCACATAAGCACAGTGGATTATTCCGGTAACTACTTTAGCTACAAAGAAGATTGAGGATATACTAGATAGCCATGTTGGCAGAAGCACAATGAACAAGGCATATGAAGAATATCTGGTCAAATGGAAAGGATGACTTGTAGAAGATTCATCGTGGCTGACAAGGGAGGAGGTTAACCATCTTGATTTTCCTTGCACACTTGAGATGTGATAGGGTCACTTCTCAAATTACCCCAGTTGTCTGATGCAGGAGCATCCTGGGTGTAAGGGCAATCTTGCATCACCCCAAAATATTTTTGGCTTCTTTTCAATAAGGGCTATCTTGTGTAGAGCTGCTATTTATGGAAACTTACTATTTTTAGTAAGTTGATCATACGAGCTTGAAATGTTTTGATTTCATAGGTGGATGTTCATCTTAGTCATATCAGTCTGTCAGTTGAGTTCCATTGCCATATCATTTGTATTGGTGAAGTTATTGAGATTTTTGGGTACAAAATCTTTGAGTTCAATTTTGAAGGCCTTAGAGGCTTCAAAACAAGGTCAATCCTTGATTGACTAGAGCTTGCACAAGTCAAATGCTATAGATTAGGACCTATCATTTTTGAAAAGTGGTTATAATAGCCAAACAAAGCTACGGTTGAAATGTTATGGCCTTCGGAAGGTAGGCTACCTAAAAATATAATTTGTAATTATTTTGAGCTGACCCTAATGTAATAAAAATGAAAAATAAATTAATTTTTAAAGGCAGTCGGCCTGGTCGGCCTTAATGGCTAAAATTTTGGAACCTTCTCAGACGGTGGAAAATTGCCTATATAAGGAAGGCCCGTAGTGTTTTCTAGGTAGTTCTGGGTAGTTATTTGAGGCTTTGTCTTACAAAATATTGTAAGGAAAATGCCCATGTGGCTTTGCATATTGTAATTCTGAAATTTGTAATTCTACACGTGGAGATAATAAGAAGCCCATTTTTTGTTTTTGCAAATTGTTGTTTTGTCTCTATATCTGTTATGTGTTTGTGGTATTAAGAGGAGCACCCTTCATCACTCTCTATCTCTTTTCTCTCTTTCTATTATTCATCTTACTCACCCCCCCTCTCTCCTCATCTCTCCCTATATCTCTCCATCCCTCTAACTATCATTTCCTATATAAAATGGACAACTTAGCTTTTTGAAATCAATAATTCAAAACACACACACACACACACACACACACTCTCTCTCTCTCTATTTAAATATTGATATCTGCTCTCAAAATTGGATTTAGTTTCTAATCATTAGATTTTTCTAATTGCATTATTTATAAATATTACAATTTACTTATTATGTTTTGAACTTTCAAATAAAAATATAAATTCATTATCTTACACATCTATTATTTAATCTAATTCTCCTATTGTTTGTTTGACAAAGGATATACATTAAGAAAATTAATAATAATGTATCTATATATCTCCAACCAAAAAGGATTTCATAGATCCAATGATTGACCATATAAAAAATTATATTTCATTATACTCAATTAAAACATAAATTAGATTTTTTTGTTAATCATCATCCTAATTTTTATTTGACATTGACTATACAAAATTTCAAATACAATCCCATCTTCCAACTACCTCTTGACATTTTCCATGCTCTTGTTGAAAGCATAATCTTACAATAACACAAACAATAATTTCTAACACTGACCATCGAAAATCCTTACTTCAATTCAAACTTCTAAGTAACTCCAAAAATATCCTGATCCATAAAAATGGTCCTTGACTAATTCTGTTGCTACTAAGTAGCCCCTTTTCCTTTTGGCTCGACTTGATGCTTCAACTTTTCAAATGTCTTTGGTACATTTGAATTATATAAAACTAATTTACACTTCAAAAACACTAGAAGCAACGTGTTCTTTGGGCAACTATGATCATTTTTAATCGGCCACTTCACCATTTAACAACGTAAGACACACATTTATGGGGGACTCACCAAAAACTTTTCCAAAGTAAGACATCCGAACAATCTGGCGGCTTAATTAAATCTAATGGTGAACAACAATCACCATAAGGATCCTAAACTTGTACCATATAAATATGTTGAAATCCAAACTTACCAAAATCAGAATTAAATACCCAAACATTTGATTTCCATATTTATAAATATTAATTATAATATTTATCTAAACTGCCATCTGATTGGTTGCTTTAAAAATAAAAATAAAACATTCGATTGTTTTAAATTTGAATTAGAGGAATGGAACATTATCCTTTGAATGCCATAAATTAATACCGTGTACAATGGCAAACCACTCGGTCCAGTAAGCAGTATGAACGCTCTCAGTCTACCACGCTGGCAAATTGCTCTTCCCGATACACTTAGCCATGGAAGCGTCCACAGAAGCAGGCACAGGCCCAATCGATCTCAAATTAGAGCTGCAACAACTGGAGTGGATACAGATTTCAAGACTTTAGAAGCTGCCATTATAGCTGTAATTATTTTTATCATCTTTTCGTTTCATATTTCTATTTCGCGCAATTGAATTGTCAGTTGGGTATTTTCATGTGCTATATATGAAATTTAGCTATAATTAATCACTATATATATTTTTATTTTTGGTGCAAAACTTGAAAGTCTTTAGCGGTGAGCTATAATAAACTACGAACGTTTTTGCTTAAAAAACTGAAAACCCTCAATCAACTTGGTTGAATTTCTAACTTTTATCCGTTACCATTTTTATATTGCATTTTTCTTTTCAAATCACACTTTGAGAATTTCGTAGAGACTATCCAGTACACTTCATTTCCACGCATCTGCTTGCGGTGAAGGCAGCACCACATAGAGAATTTTCAGTTCACAAGCACGTTCACTTTTAGCAAAGAATTTAAATTAATGTTAATTATTTATTTAACTAAATTTATGAAAGTTAAAACTTAATGAAATATTCAGAAGAACATTACAATATGATAAATAGCCTTGAATTAGAAAGTATAATTGATTCTCTATCAATAATTTAATTGAATTTTAAATAGAATCTCTAAATGACCAAACCTAAACAAACCATGCAGATGATCTCAGAAAAATGTTGCAATTAGATACCATGTATACAAAACGCTCTTAAATATAGAATTCACCAAATTTTAGTATTATTACGCACTGATGCCATTTTAGCGGCATTTAGATCTTTCACTCAACAGGCAAGACAGAAAATTTCAGAAGCATATGTTATATAATTCTTTTGACATAATTAAAAAAGGGCTTTCTTGAATAGAAAATGCCACTAAATCTATCCGGAAGAAGCAATTGTAACAGAATTTTAAAATGAAATAAAATTAAAACTTATACACCCACATTATACACAAGATTTTATTCTAGGAAAACTTTAGAAAAAAAACCCTACCAAAACAGCTTTCTCTTATTGTACTACCTCAATCATTCACACTATGATAAAATATTTTATAATTTATACCCATGTTCAACCCTAATCCATGTGCAATATTTATAGGCACACTAATGCAAGAAACTGCTGAGAGGTATTACAATACACCAGGTATTAAATTGTGGGCTGAAAAACCACCCACAAAGGCCCCTAATTGTGGTCGGGTGTATAGTCTATAAGAGGTGTAAAACATTAAAAGTATACCACACATCCATTACACTGGATGTTAAAGCTGTAATAAAATAATTTGTACAAGAGAAGAATAAAATAGGAAATGCATTGCAAATATTTGATGATAGTAAGCCATTTTGAGGTGGCAAACCTCAAAATAACTCCAATGAGTATACAATTCACAATATGATGATAATAAACTAAACACTAGCTCCTCAATATACCTTTCTTACGCCACCTAGGTTAACTTAACTTCCTAAAGAAGACTATATTAATGATCATGTTGATAGACACAAGCCAACTACTCACAACCCTTTTCACACCACAGGATTAATGATGTAGCATGCCTCCCTCATCACAAGCATTGTCCTCAACATTGATCAATCGTTAATATTTTTGCATAAAACCTTCATCATCCTATGTGGCATTTTTGACCGGAAAATTCTTCCATTCTATTAGTGTCCTAGTCCTTGGCTCCTTTGTGTGTGTTGACAAAAATAACTCAAGCTCTAGGATGGGACTTCCTTCTACGTCTAGCTTAGGTAGCACCCTTTCTGTTAATTTTTTTTTCTGATCAACTGCTGCTTTGTTTTGTTTAGTGCCTTTGCCTTGTTGTCCTTGTGACTTGAGAGTACCTCTTGTTGGTGTCAAATGTGTTCCTCCATTGCTCTATCATTTTGGTATACCTTCAAAAAAAAAGATAAAGGATGGTAGATGGCAGTGTAGCATTGAGTGATTGATCTGTTTAGGATCTCTTTTAGGAGATAATCCTCTCAGCCCATCTTCAAAATAGCTTGCAGATTAAACAATGTAGGAATCGTGTAATATGCAGCTCTATTTGTGCTCTGTCTTTTTGGTTTTTGTTTTTTATTGTGTTTTAAATTGTTTTTGCAATAGAAACAATGACAATAATAGTGCAGATAAAAGATAATATTGCAGCTCCTTTACAAACTGAAAAGTATGAACAAATGATAAGTGGGAGATATTTTCCACAGCAAGTCATACTGTGATATTGCTATCAGGATTTAACTGTGTAGTTTTTGAGTCAAACTCATTGACCCATGACTCATGAGTCATGGGTCAATGAGTTTGACTCAAAAACTACACAGTTAAATCCTGATAGCAATATCACAGTATGAACAAAGCTTAGAAATAACACTTCCAGATTTAATTCCTGATCTGATTTTTCAACATTTCTCAAATTTGATGACATCCTAGTTCATGAAATGACATAACTTATCAAAATCCCACATACCCACAAAATGCAGCCAAGAAATAAATGGAGCTGCTCACAAAATATGCAATCCGAAGGTGCCAAAATACTTCCAAAATGGACGGCTAGGTCTGGAAAAGACAAACAATAGAAAAACACTCCAATTAATGCAGATTCCAGCTTTACAAACCCCAACGGTTGCCCTAGAAACCTCAGGTGGCCCTTTGAGATGTGGTACGGCTGGCTGGAAATGATATGGCCAACAAGGAAGGAGACACAACCAGCAAAAATAGAAGTTTAACCCTATAATGTCCCCAAATTATGACTATCCAAATTTTGCCCTAAATCACAATTTATGTCAAACTATTAGGTTTTCAGAGATACCTTTTACTTTGATTGAAGCCCTACAACATAGTTAGGGTTTATAATCATAACTCATAGTTAAACTTCTTCAACAACAAATATGACCAAGTCATTAATTTGCTAAAATTATGATCTAGGTGTTATTCCTAACCGGTTACTGAGAGGGGGGGGTGAATCAGTAAATACTATTTCTATTTTCAATTAAAGTTTGTATAAAGATTCTTGCAAGATAAACAGAATGTAAATAACCATTCATAAACAGAAATAGAAATACTCAGATTAACACATTATTTATACGTGGAAACCCTCGGTTAGAAGGAAAAAACCATGGTGAGGCAGAGCTCACAGCTTCACTACTGCAGTAATAAAGACGCCCTTTTAGGAGCTTACAAAGCACTTGCAAGAGTGCTACCCGGTAAAGGGATTTGGTAGAAGATCTTGACTCTGTCAGGAGCGGCCTTGTTAAAGGACTTTCAACATCAACTAAGATGCTACTTGGTTAAAGGATTTATACAAAGAACCTATTAGCGTTCACCCTGATAGAGGGATTTGAATATGCTTTCACAATATAAAAACAATGATCTTAATTGACACTCTCTATTTGATTAGATCATACTTGTTGACCTTCCTGTTCTGCCTGGCTGTTGATCCTTTCTGCCTTTCATCTTTGTGACCGTAGCTCTTCTTAGAAGATATCTCTCTCCTGCTCTGTATAATCAACAACTCTCCTTTTCGTGTCCTATAGCCTGTATTTATAAGAAATTAATCTTATTAAAACCTAACTCATAGAACCTTCAGGCTGTAAACTCATCCATAAATCATGCAGCACAAAGCTTTGCGAGATGATCTTGAGTTTACCTTGAAACATCTGCGTAGAAATAAAACTAACTCCTATTAAAAGCTAACTCCAGTTCTAGACGGTGGATGCTCCGTATAATCCGGTTTTAAATCAGACAGTTCTGCATAATCCGGTGCGGATTTATATGCTGTCGACTGGTATCAATCTTATACTCGGTCCATTCCTGTATGCAATATAAGACCGGTACTATGTACTTTTTTGGTCTACCGGTGCATCTCCTCTGTTTAGTCTACCGGTGCATATACTCTATTTTAGTCTACCGGTGACTATAAAGTAATATGAGTGATTTACCGGTGTACCTGTACCGGTGGGAATGGTGTTTGCATCTATCTTCACTAATGACAACTTAAATTTGCTAACAATCTCCCCCTTTGTCATTGGTGGCAAAACCATCACTCACTCATCACAATTAATTCCTTGTCTTGTAGACTTCCCTTGTGTATGTGCTTCAGCTCTTCTGTCTGTAGACTTCCCCTATTCGTGTGCTGCCTTTTGTATCTTTTTCCCATGTCTTTCATAATCTTCCCCTTTTTGCCTTTAGAGGACAAAGGGTTATGTGTACTGATTGGTTTACATCTGTAACTTTGTAAATATGTCCTTGTACACTTGCTTCGCTGTATGAAGAAACGGGTTCCATTGATCGGTTACATATTCAATATTTTTCTGTGTTGCTTTGAGAGAGACAATAATGTTCTCCATGTCCTCCATAGTCTTGTAGTCCGGTTCACTGATCAGATTCTCAGCATCTGTTTCAGTCTGATGCATTAAATCAAATGTAGGGTGGGGGCCAAAAATAATTGAAATCCAATTATATCTTGGATTCTCTTGGTCTTCTCTTCAGATGCCTTTTTCAGAATGAGAGCTAGGCTTGTCATTTCTCTGCTGAAATCTGTTGCAGATTTGTTCTTTATGTTAAATTGGGAAGATAGAACTCTGATGTCTTCATAAGTTTTTGATGACTTCTTTGTGATATCTTGTGTAAAAGTATCAAAATTTGAAGTCCTGGTCAGCAGACTTCCTGCTACTTGTAACTGTTGTTGAAGTACCCTCAAATTGGTTGATATAGTCACCTTTATCTCTTCAACCTGTTTGTGGAGAATTTCTTTTCTCTTCTTCTCATAGTGATCAATGGCTACTGTCTCTGGATCAGTGAGATCTTCTCTGATCGCTTGTGCTAAAATCTCCAATTGATCAATCACAGGTTCATCTTCATCAATGTCAGCATCCGGTACAAAATTGCTCAAGATGTTCTTGACATTTGTTAGGACCATGTCCTGTTTTCTCTTTGTCATCTCCTTTAATTTCCTAGTTGATATTTTGCTTATGTCAACTACGGTCTCACTAACCTTGCTCTTCTTTGCTTCTATGTCTACTGCAAAGGTTAGTTTCCTCTTTGATGAGGACAAGCTTGGAACATCTACCTGTTCCTTTTGTCTTCGCTCCTGTATCGGTTGTTCTTGTGCAGGTAACTCATGATCCTCTCCATTTTGCTGTTCTTGTTTTTCTTCATTTTCTGGTTGGATCATCTTTTCCGGTTGTGCCACTTCTGTTGGTAGGACTTCTGCTGTTGGCCTGTCTTCCTCTGTCTGTACTTCCCTTTCGGGTTGTCCTTCTACTTCTGGTTGAGCATCCTCTTCTTGTTGCAATTGCTCTTCTGGTAGGGCTTCTTGTTCCGGTGGTGGTTTTGAGTGCTGCTCCTTAGCTGTATGAAGCTCACCTATAGCAATTTATTCCTCACCAGTGTTATTGTTAGTAGTCATCTTGTTTGATGACTCTCCTGGTATTTGTTCACTAGATGTGAACTGTTCCTTAGGAACTTCTTGTTCACCAATTGTAGGTTCTTCACGAGCAGTGAATTGAACTGGTGGTTCTTGTTCTGTCCTAGGTTCTTCCTGTTGACCTGTTTCCTTTAGAGTACTGAAATTATATTGTTGCCAGAAATCTAGTGTCTCTCTGTAGACTTTATTTTCATAACCATTTATTATTTTGGCAACCCTATTTCTAGTATCCAAATTCATTGAGGCTTCCTTTAACAGAAGTTTGATAGAATCTTCACTAAGACCAGGTCTGACCTGTGACAATGTCTCCTTAGAGATTCTAGTATTGGAGCTTAGACCGGTTCTCCATTTTGTCATCAGTCTTGTGTTTAGTTCAGGGGGAAACTTAGACCTATGGTCTCTTGGAGTTCTGTTGTAATCCAAGAAGGTTTCCAACAGAGCCACTATTATTGCTTGTTTATCTTCCTCCCCTAGCACATTATACCATCTAGCCGCATTGTCTACTTCTCCAAAATCCATCACTTCATCAACTATATCATTAACAGTCATGGTGCGAGCCTTACCTTTTTCTGGAGAGACAAGAATGGTTGGGCGAGCTTGATCACTACCTTTATCATCAGTGATGTCGACGATGACCGGTCTGGTAGGATTCTTCTCTTTGACCGGTACTTCTGCTCCTAGTACTCCTTTTCCTTTACCGGTGTCAATGATAGGTGGCTCAATGGTCTTTTGGCATGCTTCTTCTACCCGTTTTTGGGTCTGAAGAAGTTTTGTCCATGTTGCCACACCTTGTGAACCTTCTCAGCTTCTCCAATAAGCATTTGACCGATCCTCCTTTTTATCAAGAAATTTTGCTTGTGCAGTTCGGCTTGGTGAGTGGCCTTGTTTAGAGTGAGATGGTTCTGAACCTCAAGCAGAGCTCGAATCCTTAGCTCCTTTTCTTTGTCCATTGAGGTTTTCCATCTAGCTTCAAGAATCTCTTGAAGATCGTCAGGAACAACCTTATGAAGTTCTGTGGGAGAGAGGTTGAACTTGTGAATACAGTGAACTACTGCTTCTTCTATTTTTCTCCTATCTTCTTCATTGGTCAATTGATATCTTTGCTGCCTGATCCCATTCCACCATATTCTTTCAATCCTGCCACAAATTCATCAATTGTGGGCTTTCTGGTTCTTGGTGCATCTTCCTTCACCGGTTTACCAGATTTCCTCTTTTTGACTAGAGGAACTGTTTCTTCAATTTCTGTTTCCTCCTGTTCTTCTCCTTGAGTGCTAGGTACCAGTTGTGCTCTCTTCCTTTGAGCTTTGGCTTGATCGGTCATCGGTTTCTTCTTTGGTGTGGGGGTCCTCTTCACATATACATTCTTGATTGGTGCCCTTTTCTTTAGATTCTCCTGAATCTCTTCACAGGTACCAAACCAGTAAACAGAGAGATCTAGGTCAGCTTCTTGTAAGGTATCTGCATATGCCTTGGCTGTCTTGGAGGTGATCTCGTAACCCAGTTCAGGAGCATACTCGGTTCTTGGTTCCACAACTTGAATGATGCAGTGGTCGGTAGATACCAAAAAACACACATCATCTTTGTATGAGTCAACAATTGTTGACGACACCCTCTCCCTGGCATGCATTTTCAGCTGGAACACCTCAAAGTATTTGGTCATGACTTTACCTAATTGGTTTCCCAGTTGGTTGACCATATCACTTATCTGGATCATAACTGGCCGGTTGGTTCCCCAGGTCACCTTTCCTATTCCCGGGAAGAAATTAGAATAGTAAAAGTAAAGACATACCAATAGGGTCCCATACTTTAGGGATTTCTTCTTGACAATACCTAGCTTCTTCAAGATTCTCAAATATCTGTCCTCGAAGCATTGAGCAAATATTGTACTGGGCATTGCCATGCATTATCTGGTGAGCGACATGAATGGCTCCTCCCGGTATGCTATTCAGGTTACTGGATTGATAGATTTTGTAACCTATCACAGTAGATGCGAACCGAACTCCTTTGTCTTCAATGTCGTTGACGGTCATTAGCCGACTATCAAATTTTCACTTGGTCAGTCTGGTGACTACGGCATTGGAAATGGTTCTCAGGGTGAGTGCTTCCCCTTTGTCACTGTACTCGGTCACTCTATGCAGGTCTTCCTTGGTGATTTGATTGCATGCTCCTTTTGTGAGCCAAAATCCAGGTTCATGTACACGACTGAGAACCAGTCGAATCCAGTCAGGTCGGAAGACGGTCGGGTAACAGACTCCGTTGATTAGCCCAGACAACACCAGCTTCGCGTATTTGTTAGGAAGCTTTCCGTCTGCGCATAGTGAGAGGTACTCACTTTGAATGAAAGTCTCTCCCAATTCTTCTTTCTTGGCGTGAACGAAGGCTGTGACATCTTCAGTCATGAGGACTCCATTTGGCACAGAAGATAGCGCACCAGCCATATTGTTTTCCCTATTCTGATCCGCCATAATGTCGTAGCTAGGTCGATCGACTTGGTTTCCTTTGATCAACTTGACAGCGGAGGATGATGATACCATTTCTTATCAACTGGTTTACACAGAAAGTAGCTTGATCGGTCTTACAGACAATATCTTACAATGATCAAAGCACGAGAATATTACTCAAGCATAAGAGATTGTTAATTACAAATCGCAAAGTAAAAGAAAATGAGTAATTCTCCTTTCTTTATATAGAGTTAGGGCATAACGGTAATTACCAAACGGTAACTATTGGTTAACAACTACAACATTAATTACCTTACCTAACCTTTCTTTCCTTTTTTGCCAACCGGTATTCAAGCTTTTTCCTTTTGAACAAACCTCGGTTGATCAAGCTTTACTTGTCCGGTTATTCTTCCTGACTGAGTGAGTTTGTTACTCACTAGTCCTACCGGGAACAGTAGACGGGCTACCGGTTCCCTCTAAGCCTTTCAGGGTCAGTTTGCTGAAGAGACATCACCATCACCAGACGATGATCTTCCCTCTGTCTTCTCCTTAGCGGAGCTCTTTGATTCCTTTTTGAACCAAATCGTCTTGACTTCTTTCTCGATCTCCTTTCCTCTGTTGTTCTTCTCATTAGAAGACGAGGTCTTCACCACCGGTTTGACTGATCCTTTTCTTTTGTTCATTGACTGGTTCCTACAAGCTTTAGCTAGGTGTCCAACTTTGTTGCAAGTGTAACAGACTATCCCGGTTGCCTTCCATGGATTTACCCTTCTCTTGTTAGGTGATTTGCTTTAGGAGTCATTATGACTATGCATGCCACAGTTAGCACAGTTGGTTGTGCTCCGGTTCTTGTTTCTTTTGGGGAATATCGGTCTCGGTGGGGATTTGAATGCCATTGTTTTGGATCTGCATTCATCAGCTTTGTGTCCAAACTTGTTGCATGTGTAGCAATAGCCCTGGAAGCTTACCCTGCTTCCACTGGACGCACTCGTGGAGCGAGACCAGTATTCAGTGGTCTTGTGGCCATTCTTGCAACAATTTTTGCAGTAATTGTTAGTTGGCTTTACCGGTGCATTTCTGCAGTTACTTGTTTTATGGTCCGGTTTCCCACAGTGATTGCAAGAAGTGTTGAAGGTCTTTTTACCTTTTTGTTCTTCCGGTTTCTTCTTTTCCTTGCTTTTGTTGGCTCCAGATGATTCACTAGTTTCCTTGGTGTCTTTTCCGGTGAACCCAAGTCCTGTGGGGTCCTTGTGCTTTCTTTGAGCTTTGAGTTGCTCATCAAGTTTGACTGAGCTTTCATTTTATCTTTTGAGGGTTTCATTCCTTTCTTCGAGTTCTTTCATCTGTTCCTTCAATTGATACAACTCAATTGTTAGCCTCTTGCATGCATCATCTTTATCATGCCAAATTTTTTGCATGTTGGCATTTTCTTGAGTGACTATTTGCATGTCTTCTTGAAGTTGCAGAACGACAAGATCACTTTCCCTTATAGCTTCCTCTGCCAGATTCCTTTCTCTCTCCGAGGCTGTTAATGACTTAACTGTAGTGTTTCTTTCATCTTCAGCTTTCCTCTTTTTCTCAATTAGTTCAGTCATTCTTAGGGCATTATCTTCCTGCTCCCTCTTTAGGTTGGAGATCTGATCGGTTAGGATCTAGTTCCTCTACATGAGCTCAGAAACTACCTCCTCAGCTTCATCTGATCCACTTTGCTCAGAGAGTTCATCAATAGTTTCATTGCTCTCACTCAACTGTAGAGCCAACTCCTTTCTTTTAGCAAGGGATCTTCTCAGCCTATTCTCTAGAGAGGCAATGATGTCATTGGCTTCCTCAAGCTGCTTCTGATACCTGTAAGCCTCAATGATCTTTTTCTCAAGCGGTTAAGCTTTATATTTAAGAGAACTGGGCTCTGATACCAATTGTTATTCCTAACCGGTTACTGGGGGGGGGGGGTGAATTAGTAAATACTATTTCTATTTTCAATTAAAGCTTGTATAAAGATTCTTGCAAGATAAACAGAATGTAAATAACCATTCATTAACAAAAATAGAAATACTCAGATCAACACATCATTTATACGTGGAAACCATCGGTTAGAAGGAAAAAACCACGGTGAGACAAAGCTCACAACTTCACTACTGCAGTAATAAAGACGCCCTGTTAGGAACTTACAAAGCACTTGCAAGAGTGCTACCCGGTAAAGGGATTTGGTAGAAGATCGGTTAAGATCTTGACTCTGTCAGGAGCCGCTTTGTTAAAGCACTTTCAACATCAACTAAGATGCTACCTGGTTAAAGGATTTATACAAAGAACCTATTAGGGTTCACCCTGATAGAGGGATTTGAATATGCTTTCACAGATTAAAAGCAATGATCTTAATTGACACTCTCTGTCTGATTAGATCATACCTGTTGACCTTCCTGTTCTGCTTGGCTGTTGATCCTTTCTGCCTTTCACCTCTGTGACAGTAGCTCTTCTTAGAAGATATCTCTCTCCTGCTCTATATAATCAACAACTCTCCTTTTTGTGTCCTATAGCTTGTATTTATAAGAAATTAATCTTATTAAAACCTAACTCATAGAACCTTCAGGCTGTAAACTCATCCATAAATCATGCAGCAAAAAGCTTTGCGAGATGATCTTGAGTTTACTTTGAAACATCCGCGTAGAAATAAAACTAACTCCTGTTAAAAAGCTAACTCCAGTTCTAGACAGTGGATGTTCTGTATAATCCGGTTTTAAATCAGATAGTTCCGCATAATCCGGTGTGAATTTATATGCAGCCGACTAGTATCAATCTTATACCCGGTCCATCCCTGTATGCAATATAAGATCGATACTATGTACTCTGTTCGGTCTACCGGTGCATCTCCTCTGTTTAGTCTACTGATGCATATACTCTGTTTTAGTCTACTGGTGCCTATAAAGTAATGAGTGATTTACCGGTGTACCTGTACTGGTGGGAATGGTGTTTGCATCTATCTTCACTAATGACAACTTAAATTTGCTAACAACAGGGGCATCCTAGGGTCATTGGCAATCTTGCATCACCCAAAAATATTTCCTTTCAATTTTCTTGTAGTTTGGTCGTGTTGTTCAGTTTTTGTGTTTCGTGTTGCGATCCTTCCAGTTGGCTCCTTATCTCATGTGATCCTAATGGTGTGTTCTGGACATCATGGTAAATCTATGTCTGGGTTCACATCTTGATCTGTTCTTTCTTGGTGGAGATTTCTTAAGTTTGGTTCAGACCTATATCTTTTCTTCACATTAATGGCTTTATCCATGTTTTTAGATCTTGCAAAGCTTTCCCGTAGCTTGAAGATCTAATTGGTGGATTGTTTGAGGTTCTTATGCTCGTGGTCAACCTCCTTGTGTGTTCGCACTTCATTTCATATCCATTTGGAGGTGTTTTCTTATGATTTGGGTCTAGACCTATTTGTTGTAATACGTTTTCCTGCCTTGGAGAATGTAATCTTTTTTGGCTGACTTGTGGCTTGCGATCTTGTATATATGGTAACCTTAGTTCGTTTGTTTGGTAGGTTAGCTTGGTGGAAGCTTAGTGATAGCTCAAAGGTTAGCATCTAGTATGGATTTGGATTCTTGTTTGTAATCAGGCATGCATGCCTTAGAATGTAAACTGGTTTGTTGTTGGGCATGTATGATGTAAATCTTGATTATCTAATAATGCGAAGGCCTTGATGACATGTTTACTGTTCATTTGTTGAGTTGTTGTTAATCTGTAATTGATTGTTTCTGCTGTGTGAACTCTTGCTGCATGGTTGGATTGTCTCCATTGGAGAAACTCTGACCATGACTGCATCAGATTGTATCAGAGCAAGGTTGATGTTCCTGTGTTAGTAGACCGAGTTCCTGAGCTTTCGAAGCCCTAGTTGTGTTTGTTGTGGGGTAGTAGAGTGTGGATCTGATCCACAATTGTAGAGGACTTGCGCAAGGGAATCGCAAAGGAGATTGTTTTCGATTGGTGACCTTGTTGAGTGTTGAAGTCATTCCAAAGGGTGAACAGATCGCCGAGTTGGAGGCAGGCTGCAAGTGTGTCTAATAGATCACCAATTCAGAGGCAATTAGAACCTTGTAATCAGATCGCCGAAGTTGAGGAAGTGGCACCTGAGGATTGGAAAGATGCTGCCTAGAAGGAGGAACCCTAGAAGGCTAGAACAAATGATGGAGGACTTCTGAAATGAGATGAGGGCTGAGATCAAAAATGTTTTGAATGGATTGTGATGGAATCTTGATACTGAAAAAGAATATGAGGAAGCTGTTGAAGATCTTGAGACTGTGGATGCTGAGATCCCTACAGAAGAAGAAAGATTGCTTAGAGTTTTGTCACAAATGGGTAAGATTCATAGACTTGATGTTTCTAATTTCTCTAGTTCTTTACATCCTGAGGATTTGATAGATTGGATTGGTGAATTGGAGGATTATTTTGAGCTTGAAGATATCAGAGATCCACATAGGGTAAGGTTAGCACAGACTAAGTTGAAGGGTCATGCTGCCTTATGGTGGAAGGAATTGCAGAAAGATAGAGAAGAGAATCGTGAAATGAGGATCACTAGATGAAAGGTGATGGTTGCTAGATTGAAGGCTGAGTTCATGCTGGAGGATTATGAATTAGAATTATTCAAGAGATTGCAAAATCTGAAGTAGAAAGATATGAGTGTGAAGGACTACACCAAGGAATTCTATAAGATGATAATTAGAGCTGGGCATAAAGAGATGTCTAAGGAGAAGGTAGCTAGGTAAGTTAATGGTATGAGATTTAACATTCAAGACGAGTTGAGTATGTTGAGGATTTCTACTGTTGAGGATGCTTATCAGTATGCATTGAAGACAAAAGATAAGTTAAGGAGAAGATCGAGTAACCCTAGAGGAAAGGAGAAGCAGATGAGAAGCAATGGTAAAGAGAAGTAAACCGTGGAGGTTGAACTTGATAAGAAGGCATTTAGAAGAGGAAGTGGCAACAAGGATTTCAAAGGTACTAGTTTCAATGTGGTAAGGTAGGACATAGAGCTTTTCAATGTTTTGAGGGAACTAGTAAGAACTTGGTCAAGCAGAATCTTGTGGCACATGAGGAGTAGGTTACTGATGGACTTGAGGGAAGTATGGAAGAACCTGAGATGGGAGAGTCTCTTATGTTTAGGAGAATTATGTTGAGTATGAAGGAAGCTGAACCTATACAAAGGAGGAATTTGTTTAGGATTGTTTTCAAATAATGAGGTAAGTGTTGTAAGGTTGTTATTGATAGTGGTAGTACTGATAATTTGGTATTAGAAGGTGCAAAGGCTTGGTTTGAAGAGGCTTAAACATCCTTGTCCTTATGGGATAAGTTGGTTTTTAGATGAACACACGGTGGAGGTAAAAGAGAAATGTTTGGTTAATTTTAACATTGGACCGTATAGAGATGAGGTGTTATGTGATGTGGTATCTCTGAGTGCATGTCATGTTCTATTGGGTAGACCTTGGCAATATGATATAGGAGCTATTCATGATTGCAAAAGAAATGTGGTCCCAATAGAGAAGGATGGACATAGATTTACTTTAGTCCCTTTGAAGGAAGTTGTAATGTCCCCAAATTGATAAAGAATAAATAAATAAAATTAATTAATTAATTGGTCCCAATTTAAAAGTTATTATTAAGGATCTTTATTTAATTAATAAAGGGGCCCATTTTTATTATTGTTGTTCGTAGATGTTTTCTGTGTCAGCGTTCGTTTGTAAACCCTTGGGAGTTTCTCCGAAGAGGTATTTATGACCGGCATGTAGGTAGTTGTTGGTATGTGATTTTGGAATTATTTTATTGTATTGTGAATTCCAGTTGGAGTTTTGCTTTGTTCGCCATTTCGGAAGTGAAAGATCTTCCCTATTTGGCTAGCGCATTTTCGGCGGGATTCATCCCTCACCCTACTCTGCTCTGCTTTGTTTGTTTCAGATTTGGAAAATCTGAAGCACCATCTTTGTATACATCTGCGAAATCTATTTACATCTTTGGCATTAATATAACTTGTGGCATCGTTGGTACTTGACATTCATCGCTTTGGTGTTCTGTGGCACTATTATTGTTTGAATCAAGAATTACTTTTGGCATCATTAGCATCTAACGTTCATCTCTAATTATGCGATCTGGAGTTATATTATTTTTTGTGCATCCATTAATTTGGTTTGGCGAATACCCATACCCTTGTTGGCGATCCAAACTACACCAAGGGAGATCAAATTACACCCTATGACATTCCATCTCAGACATCACCCCAACGTACAACATCCTCAGATCTCATCCACCGTACGGAAAGAACAGACCCATCGTACGGCCCAACACATACCACCAGCTAGTCCCCCTGTATGGACAACCTCCCACACATTGTACGCTCCTGTCGACCCCCGCCATACGTCCAATATACCACCATCGTACAAGCTCCATTTCCCATGACTGTACGAAATCCTTCTTGCACAGTACGGTCATCACCTCCGACCGCACGATGTTTTCTCCCCGCCCCTACCGTACGCCATCTACTCCTTCCATACATATTTTCACACCATACAACATAAACACCTCCGAGACCGAAATCACCTCCAGGACCGAAAACACCTCTGGGACAAAAATCACTTCTGGACCGAAATCACATTCGGGATAGAAATCACCTTCGAGACATTATAGAAGCAAAGGGGAAAAGTGCTAGGAATTTGAGCATGGTGAAGAGACTGTTTTGAGGATCAGAATTCAAAGGTTAGTATGGATTGAAAGCATGATCTTGGAAGCAGACTGAGAGATAAGTTGGCATCAGGTAATAAGAAGAGAAGAGTGTTGCAGCAGAAGACTTTTGATCAGAGGAAGTCTTGTGACAAAGGTCTTAGAGGTAAATCAAATGTGCGGAGGTCAAGAGGTGGTAGTAATTGTTTCTTACTACTGAGTATAGAGGAGAGGCATGGTTATATGGTTGCAGATCATATTGGATTGATGGATTTGGTAGAGAATGGATCGGAGTTGCAGAGGAAGAGAGTTGCAGATAAAGAAGATATGTGGGTTAAGAATGTGCATGAGATTTATGTCCTGAATCTTGCAAGATGTTCATAAGTACCTCTTATGGAACATATTTTACTCACCTGGGGTGTCAGATGCAGGAGCATCTTAGGGTTGTTGGCAATCTTGCATCACCCAAAAATATTTTCTTTTAGTTTTCTTGTAGTTTGTTCGTGTTGTTCAGTGTCTGTGTTTCGTGTTGCAATCCTTCTAGTTGGCTCCTTATCTTGTGTGATCCTAATGGCATGTTTTGGACATCATGGTAAATCTATGTCTGGGTTCGCATCTCAATCCATTCTTTCTTGGTGGAATTTCTTAAGTTTGGTTCGGACCTGTTGTGACCTAATCACACATCTCCCATTGTGATGGGATCCCCCTCTTTTTTCTCTTGTCCTTGTCCTTTTGGGTTTTGTTCGTGGTAGTTTTGGGTTTAGTCCCTTGAGGTTCTCCTGTTTCGAATGAGAATTGGTAAAATTGGCCAAGTCTAGAAAAGTGTTGTCCACTTGGCTCCTTGAATGGAAACTATTAATTTGTCTGAGAATTGATCTTTCCGAAAGAATGTTAGTGAAGTTTTGAACGTCTTGACAACTTACTATTTTTAGCTTTTCTATTTTTAGTAAATTTCACAGCCTCTTGGATTGGTCTTATTTTGACTTTGGAACAACTTACTATTTTTAGCTTGTCTATTTTTAGTAAGTCTATTTTTAGTAAATTTCACCGCCTCCTGGATTGGCCTTATTTTGACTTTGGAACAACTTACTATTTTTAGAAAGTCTATTTTTGGTAGGTCTATTTTGGACACAAGTGAGCTATGGCTAATAAGCAAGTGAGGTAGTCAATCAAAAATTGGTTAGGTTTGGAAACACCATTAACCAAAAGTGGAAAGGCATGCAAAAAACCAGAAAAATCCTCCAAGTGAAGAAAAATCCTCAAGTGAAGGAAAATCCTCCAAAAGCAGAAAAATCCTCCAAGTGAAGGAAAATCCTCAAGTGAAGGAAAATCCTCCATAAGCAGAAAAAATCCCCCAAGTGAAGAAAAATCCTCAAGAGAAGGAAAATCCTCGAAAAGCAGAAAAATCCTCCAAGTGAAGAAAAATCCTCCAACTGAAGGAAAGTCCTCCAAATGAACTAAAATCCTCCAAGTGAAGAAAAATCCTCCAAAAGCAGAAAAATCCTTCAAGTGAAGAAAAATCTTTCAAGTGAAAGAAAATCCTCCAAAAGCAAAAAAATCCTCCAAAAGCAGAAAAATCCTTCAAGTGAAGAAAAATCCTTCAAGTGAAAGAAAATCCTCCAAAAGCAAAAAAACCCTCCAAGTGAAGAAAAATCCTCAAGTGAAGGAAAATCCTCCAAACGAAGAAAAATCCTTTAGGTGAAGAAAAATCCTCAAGTGAAAGAAAATCCTCCAGAAGCAGAAAAATCCTTCAAGTGAAGGAAAATCCTCCAAGTGAAGAAAAATCCTCTAGTGAAGGAAAATCGTCCAAAAGCAGAAAAATCCTCCAAAAGCAAAAAAATCCTCAAGTGAAGGAAAATCCTCCAAAAGCAAAAAAATCCTCCAAGTGAAGAAAAATCCTCAAGTGAAGGAAAATCCTCCAAAAGCAGAAAAATCCTCCAAGTGAAGGAAAATCCTTCAAAAGTAGAAAATTTCCACCAAGTGGGGAAAATCCTTCAAAATGAGAAAAGTCTGCCTAGACCCTCCCTTATGCACTTGGGCCCATTTTGAACATATTGTTTGGAAATTTCCCCTCCTTGGAAGAAGCAATGGTTCTGCTAAAAAATTTCTCCTTCAAAAAATGGCAAAGTGTTGGAAAATTTCTCCTCCATGGAAGAAACTGCAAGGAATACATAAAATTTGGCTAAGTATGAAAATCCTCTCTCAAGATCTCAAATTTCACCCTCTTCAAGTGTGCGCCCATGGGTTGAGAAATGTTAATGAAGATAAACAACAAAAGGGGAATTTTTGGAAAATAAAAGAAAAAGCGTGACAAAGTGAATTTAAAACATAAAAGGAGGAAGGCGTGGAGTTTTGGAGAGAGAAAAAGAAAGTTTTTGAAGAGAGAAAATGTCTTTCTAGATAGAGATCAATTTGTGAAGAGTTTGAAGAATCAGAGAAAGAGGCATGAGAATGTTAGAGGATTGTTTTTTGAAGAGGGAGAAAGTTTCAGAGAGAAAATACGAAAGAATTTTTATATGATTCTTATGTTGATTATTTTTTTTGTAGGAGGAAGGATTCAAGTCCCGCATGATCAAGGGTGACTTTCAAGTTCTAGAACTCTAGTTGCAGTGTTGAAGACACCACAGTCCAAGTGATCAAGTTCAAGGAGTCCAAGGTTCAAAGATCACAATTCAAGTGCAAATATACAAAGGGAAGAATGTCACGTCTTGAAATTCCTTCTCAAAGTCCAAGAACATGACCAAGTAATTTCCATGTGAAGAAAATCCAGATTGGTAGAATCATCAACGAAGGAGTTCGATCCATTTCTAGAAGATGAAGTCTCAAGCAAGTACATGGAAGGAAGTGATCAAAGGAAGATATCTTCAGAAGAAGTAATCAAAGTGCAACTTAGTTATAAAATGATGCAATTAAAAATATTCCCCAACTCCTAGTAGGCTAACATGGCACTCAATCATCTCCATCAGTTAGTCAAAGATTCTTCAAGTCAAAGTCAACGCATTTAAGGAAGGGTATCAAGAAAAATCCATTCAAGGAAATAGTGCATTTAATGCATAGTGGGTATGCATATTGGGCATTCATTTCACCCCTCTCCTCCTGAAAGAGCATGCATGGTGGGCACTTATTACCCACTATGGTAGTGGTTTCCTCCTTGCATTAATTTAGATTCTCTTTTCTGTGCCCTAACCCTAATTAGGGCTTATGTGGCAAAATCTGGGCCATCAGTCATTGTTTCAATCTGGGCCACTCGTTTTCAAGAACCTATATAAAGGCCTCTTCTTCTCATTTGTAGAGAGCGAATTTTGAGATTGTTGCTTATGAGCTATTGAGACAATAGAATTTTCATTGAAGTATGGTGATCATTTGATGTGTCTTGATACTTGCTTGGTTTCATAATTCTCTCAATTAGATTAATCTTAGTAGATAAAGTATTATGATGATATTAGAGAATATGATGGTGTCTTGATGAATTCCTTTGGTTCATACTTTTGACGTTCTAGTGATTCTAAATCGTTGTGCAAAGTTAGCCTGAACCCCTATCCATGTGCCTAAATTCAATCATTCGTACAAACCTTTGAAGGTTGCACTAGTCTACATGTAGTTTTAGCTTGACTTGGCGAAGCGGTACTTGGTAATTAAGGAATTTGTCCATCAGAATACTTTCTTTGCTATCATAACCCTTAGAAGTAGATTAGGATCTCTGAACCCTAAGCCCCTTTTATTTCAGCATATCCAGTGAAAATCCTAAAAATAGTACTGCATTGCAAATATTTCGATAGTACCTACATTCATCATGACATAAAATCATTCTAACAATTGAAAACGTAAGGCCCCTTGTGATCATCAGCAAATAACATCAACACCGAGGTTATCCACGAGTCGAGGAACCTTGGAGTCACCGTATGATCTTCATGCAATCTTAGCATACGTGGTACTTTGTTCAAGAGAGGATAAGATATCTCGGTATTTTGTTCTACTGTTTGGTGACTCATAAAACAGGCATCAACAAGACCTATATATTTTCTTCACGTTAACGTCTTTATCTGAGTTGTTGGATCTTGCAAAGCTTTGCCGTAGCTTGCAAATCTAATTGGTGCATTGTTCGAGGTTCTTATGCTCTTGGCCGACCTCCTTGTGTGTGTGTGCACTTCATTTCATATCCATTTGGAGATGTTTTCTTATGATTTGAGTCTAGACCTATTTGTTGTAATACGTTTTCTTGCCTTGGAGAATGTGATCTTTTTTGGCCAACTTGTGGCCTGTGATCTTGTATATATTGTAGCCTTGGTTCCTTAGTTTGGTAGCTTAGCTTGGTGGTAGCTTAGTGTAGCTCAGAGGTTAGCATCCCGTACGGATCTGGATTCCTATTTGTAATCAGGCATGTATGCCTTAGAATGTAAGCTGGCTTGTTGCTGGGCATGTATGATGTATATCTTGATTATTTGATAATGCAAAGACTTGGATGGCATGTTTATAGTTCATTTGTTGAGTTGTTGTTGATCTGTAATTGGTTGTTTCCACTGTGTGGACTCTTGTTGTATGGTTGGATCGTCTCCATTGGAGAAAGTCTGGCCATGACTGCATCAAATTAATATTAAGGCAACCCAACCACAGAAGTGTTAAGTTTGGTTGGCTTGATGAGGTGACCTAGAATCATACTACTCTAGGCCCAAGAGAGGATACATTATTCCCCCTCGACCTCATGTGGCCCTTGCCATACATATTGTTAAAATTAGAACTAGAATATAGAGAAACAATAAACTAAAACTCAATAAGTACACAAGAATAAATGACACAAATATTTATCCTGGGAAAACTCTCCACTTGAGGGTGAAAAACCCAGCCACACCAAAAATTCGATCCTTTATTGAATGCTCAAACTGGATAAAATGCTTCACAAGCTTAATTTGATACACAACAAGCCTTATGAACTTAACCGATTCTCAATACAAGAAGGATCGACACACAAAAATGATCACACATAGAATATATAAATAATGTCTGAACTCGATACACCATGAATGCTTGATACAGATACAGAGACATACACAGAGATCGCTGTTCCAGATACAATATATTGTTTCTTAGACTTTCGCTAGAATAATAACCAAAATTGTCATTGTCTCATTGGACAAAAAATCACCACATGATGATCACTTCAATGGTCCCTCAATTACTCTGTATTCCTCTCGATGAAAACCTCCACGGGCTTCAATGATAAACCTTTGATTTCTGATCAAGATAACTAAAATGAGAGTTACTCAATGAGCTGTAAGTAACTTGACAAAAAGCTCATACAAATCCCGTCATTAAGAATGAATACACGATGACATGATCATTTGACTCCTAACCTGAAGAAAGAATACATGTTAACGATAATGAAGAGACCTTGACGTAAACACAACCTTTCTGCCTTCCAAATACAAAGCACGAAAATCGAAAATCGCACACAGTAACCGTGTAATGCTTGTGCACCAACTGACATTACAATGGTCAGTGATGGTTATAGTGTTATTCCTAATCGGTTACTGAGAGGGGGTGTGAATCAGTAAACACAATTTCTATTCCAATTAAACCTTATATATATATTCTTTCAGTATTAACAGAATATAATCAATGACTCATAAATAGAAATAGAAATACACAGGTCAACACAACATATATACGTGGAAACCCTCTGTTAGAAGGAGAAAACCACGGTAGGACAGAACCCACAACTTTACTACTGCAGTAATAAAGGTGCCCTGTGAAGAGTTTACAAAGCACTTGTAAGAGTGCTACCCGGTAAAGGGATTTGATAGAAGACCTATTAAGATCTTGACCCTGTTAGGAGTCGCCTTGCAAAAGGACTTTCAACACCAATTAAGATGTTACCTAGTTAAGGGATTTATACAACGAACCTGTTAGAGTTCACCCTGATAGAGGGATTTGACTATGCTTCACAATGAAAAACCAATGATCTGTAATGACACTTTCTGTCTGATTAGATCATACTTGTTACCCTTTCCGCTCTACTTGGCTGTTGAACCTCTCTGCCTTTCACCTCTTGTGACCGTAGCTCCTCTTAGAAGATATCTCTCTCCTGCTCTTAATATTCAACAACACTTCTTGTGTATCCCGTCAACTATATTTATAAGACATTAATCTTATTAAAGAATACTTCTCACAGTTCTGCCAAGTTGTAAAATCACCCATAAATCATGCATGCAAAGAACTTGCAAAATGATCTTGAGTTTACCTTGAAACATCCGTGTAGAAATAAAGCTAACTCCATTTCTAACTGTGAGTACTCCGTATAATCCGGTTTTAACTAAATCAGCTCTGCATAATCCGGTTCGGATTATCATGCAGTCGACCGGTATCAATCTTGTACCCAGTTGTTCATACATCCCCTGTATGTTTTATAAGACCAATTGTTGTCACTCTATTTGGTCTACCGGTACATATACTCTGTTTGGTCTACCGGTACATATTATGGAGTATGATTAGTCTACCGGTTTACCAGTGGGATTGATGTTTTCTTTTAACTTATCCAATGACAACTTAAATATGCCAACATATAGAAATGTGTCGTTACACCCTTAAGACAACCGAACCAACAAAGAATATAGACCTCCGCAATGAAGTGAGGAACACGGTGGCGAATGTGCTGTCAATGGCAATACAACTACTACATAATCACGATCATGAAGGCATAATAAAATCCATACAGATAATAATAGAACCAACAACAAAACCTTCGCAAGTAGTAGAAAAATGCAGACACAGACAACACTAAACAAGTTCAACTGCAACACAAAAGAGATGACATCTTCATGAAGTGCAAACAACATAGGTACGAATGGTAGCTCCTGTCGCTACCAAAACATTAACACTCCCTCTTAGCAAAGGAGATATGATTTACAAATTCTCATGTCGTTGAGTCTCTCAACATGACAAACACAATGGCTACACCCATATGTGTTAAAAAGCAAAACTTTATCACGGATTCTCTCAACATGATAGCATCATGGATTTAGTCAACATGATGTTCACCATGGCTACTCCCATGAGTGAAATAAACAGAAGCTCATGTCACAGAGTCACTCAATGTGATGTTGTCATGGAGTCTCTCAACATGACATCCACTATGGCTACTCCCATGAGTGGAAAGAGCAACAAGGGCTTTCACCTCAAATTTCTCCAGCTTAGAGATTACAAGGGCGTTCACCTCAAATTTCTCTCAAATTTCTCCATCTCAGAGAAAGATGCATTACAAAGGCTTTCACCTCAAACTTCTTTGTCTCAAAAAAAAATGCATTACAAGGGCTTTCACCTCAAATGTCTCCATCACAGAGAAAAATGCATTACAAGGGCTTTCACCTCAAATTTCTCCATCACAAAGAAAAATGGATTACAACATTAAATAAGAATCACTGAAGTTGAGACTCTCTCACAACAAGAGCATCATTCTCCACGATACCAAGCTTATTGCGAAAATAAGAAAACTTCACTCTAGGAAGTGGATTGGTAAGAATGTCAGTAGTTTGCTCATTTGTGCAAATGTACTTGAGCTTAACTGCTTTCCTTTGAACCATATCTCTTAAATAATGATACTTGATTTCCACATGCTTGGTTCTATAATGAAAAGCAGGATTAGCCAAAAGCTTCACATAGCTTTGGTTGTCACAAAGAATCACAGTTGGTTCCAAAACCTGCCCAAAGAGTCTTGCAAGAAGCTTTCGAAGCCACACTGCTTCTCGAGCTGCCACACAAACTTCCACATATTCAGCTTTTGCTGTATTGTGAGCCACACATGACTGTTTCCTACTGCACTAGGAAATCATAGCTGAACCTAAGCTGAAACAACAACCGGAAGTGCTCTTCTTGTTAGACACACACCTTGCCCAATTTGAATCAGAAAAACCTTGCAATTTCAGATCTTCACAAGAAGTATATTTCAGACCACATTCCACTGTACCATGCACATATCTCAATATATGCTTAGCTGCAACAAGATGAATCTGTCTAGGCTCACACATGAACTGATTGAGAGTGTTAACAACATAACATATATCAAGCCTAGTATTGACCAAATACATCAATGATCCATTCAATTGTCTATACATTGTGGGATCAATTAAATCTGAACTTGCTGCAACCTCATGTAACTTTTTCAGATTTGCTTCCATAGGAGTTGACATAGACTTGCAATCTAACATACCAAATCTTTTCAAAATGTCAATAGCATATTTCCCTTGACTTAGGATAATCTCATTTGGTCTTTGCCATACGTCTAATCCAAGGAAGTAATGCATAAGATTAACATTTGTCATCTCGAATTTAGAAGCTAACTCTTTCTTACATTTAGCAATAAGATCATCCTCTCTAGTAATAAATAGATCATCAACATAAAGAACTAAAATTAATGCTTTATCATAAATTACCTTGAAATAGAGATTTGGATCTGCATCATTTTCGAAGAAGCCCAAACTTAATAAATGTAATGTTCCCAACCACAACGTGACTGAAAACACCTCCTTCGGATAGCCTTTCAGTTTTTGGTATGGATTGAGTGTGGCTGTAACAGCCTGTGTGAAACTGTACGGTAGAAGACCATCCGGTGGTGAAGAGACTGTACGGTGGAAGACCGTCCAGGGGTGAAGAGACCGTACGGTGGAAGACCGTCCAGGGGTGAAGAGACCGTACGGTGGAAGACCGTCCGGGGGTGAAGAGACCGTACAGTGGAAGACCGTCCGGTGGTGAAGAGATCGTACGGTGGAAGATCGTCCAATGGTGAAGAGATTGTACGGTGGAAGACCGTCCGTTGGTGAAGAGATCGTACGGTGGGATGTCGTACGATGGTGACAAGCCTATACGGTGGGAGATCGTACGGTGTCTGGCAACTTGACAAGAAGGCTGCACAAGCGAAATGATGTTTGTCCTCCTTGGTGCGCAATAATGTAAATTTTGATATCATTGATATTAATCAGAACATGCAAGGCAAGCAACTGAACAATATTTGCAAGGAAGACTAGATTGATGTTATGAATAATATTCTAGATTTTTTCCCAAATCTAACACATCAAAATAAACAGAATAGGGTGAGGGTTGAGTCCCACCGAAACTGCAAATACCAAGTAGGGAGGATCTTTCACCTCCGAAATGGTAGCCAGCAGAATCCCAACAGGAATTCGCAAATATAAATAAAATATCAAATCTCAACATGCTAATTTCATCCTACACGTCGGACATAAATACCCGTCGGAAAACTCCCGAGGGTGCACAAATAGAGCCGACGACAACAACTACAACTGCGCTAACAAATAAAAAATGGGTCCGAGATAAACTAAATTGATCGGGACCCAAATACAAATTTATTATTATTCATTTAATGACAGGGACATTACAGTCCTCCCGTCCCAATAATTGCTTGTCCTCAAGCAATTTCAGGCTGGGGTGTTCCAGAATCTCTTCGCCTTCCCAGGTGGCGTCTTCAAGTGGTAGATCCTTCCAACGCACAAGAAATTCCTTGACCGTGCGTGTCCTCAATCTTTTCTCCCAACTGTCAATGATTTTTGCCGGTTCCAATAGTAACTTTCCTCTGTTGTCGAGGGGTGGCAGGTCTGTGGAGACCGTGACTTGATGTCCCACGACTTTCTTCAGGATAGAAATGTGGAAGATGTTGTGTATTTAGCTTCCTTCAGGTAGATCCAATTCGTATGCAGCCTCGCCTACTCTCCTGGTCACACGGTAAGGTCCGTAGAAGCGCGACCTTAGCTTCTCCTTCTTGGAAGCTTTCAAAGAGGACTGTTTGTACGGTTGAAGTTAGAGGTATACCAAATCCCCGACTTCAAAACTCCTCTCCGTTCGGTGCTTGTCAGCATACATTTTCTGCTAATTCTGAGCTTGTTGGAGATTTTCCTTGAGGGATCTTAAAATATCTATTCCTTCCTGCAGCCAGTCTTTGGCCTTCGGCATGTGACTGTCACCTAGAGCCAAGTCCACCAATGAAGGAGGTTCATACCCGTACAAAGCTTTGAAAAGTTCCATCCCAATGGACGTATGGTAGGTGGTATTGTAACAGTATTCTCCTAGATGTAGCCATTTGACCCATGCTCTCTGTTGTGTGGAAACATAGTTTTTGAGGTAACCTTCTAGCCATTTGTTCACAATTTTTGTTTGCCTGTCAGTCTGGGGGTGATAAATGGTGCTTGGTGACAACTCCGTCCCTGCTAATCAAAACAATTCTTTCTAGAAATTACCGAGGAAGCGGCTATCTCTGTCGCTGACTATGTTTCGAGGGAGTCTATGTAGGTAGAACACCTCCCAGAAGAATAAGTCTGCCACCTGTGAGGCCGTAAACTCTGCTGAAATAGAAAAGAAATGTGCATACTTGGTTAATTTGTCGACCACCACAAAGATGCAGTCCTTCCCCTATGCCCTAGGGAGCCCGGAGATGAAATCCATTGAGATGCTATCCCACTTTTTCTCCAGAATCGGTAGTGGTTGAAGTAAACTCGCCAATAGAGTGTGTTCGGATTTGTTTTGTTGACAAGTAGAGCATTTCCGGACGTACTGTAATATATCATTCTTTAGGACCTTCCATGAAAACCTTTCCCTAATCTATCTGTAGGTCTTCAAATAGCCTTGATGCCCGGCTATAGGCGAATCGTGCATCTCTTTCAAGATTTTCTCCTTTAATTTGGATTCAGGTACCAGATAAATTCTGCCTTTGTAGAAAATAATATCATCAACCACCCTATACCTGTCGTCCTATACTTCTTTGTCTAGAAATTGTCATGCAAAAGTGTTCTTGGAGTATTTGACCAACAAATGTGCCCTCCAATCCGCCGATATCTGAGATAAGGAACATATGGCCGTCTTTCTTGACAATGCGTCAGCCACTACATTATTTTTTCCCTTAACATACTCAATGTCAAAGTCTAAAGCTTGTACTTTACTTACCCATTTTTGCTGTCGTTTGTTCAATTCCCTTTGTTTCAGAAAATGTTTGAGGTTGCTGTGATCTGTACGGACGATGAACTTGGCTCCGACGAGGTATTGCCGGAATTTTGTCAAGGCATGCATGATGGCGAGCATGTCTTTGTCGCATATGGAATACAACCTTACTGCCCCTGAGAGCTTCCAACTTTCAAAAGCAATTGGGTGGCAGTCCTGCATCAACACGGCCCCGATACCCTCTCTAGAGACATCGCACTCCAGGATGAAAGGCCGAGTGAAATCTGGCAATGCAAGAACTCAGCCTTCTTGAGTTTTTCAAAAGTCTGATGTGCCTGTTCACTCCACTGGAAAGACCCCTTCTTTGTCAGGTCGGTGAGTGGCGCGCTGAGTTGTGAGAATCCCTTCACGAATTGTCTATAGTAACTACACAACCCAAAGAACCCACGTAGTTCCGAAAGAGTTTTCAGAGGTGGCTAATCCAAGATAGCCTGAATCTTCTGTTGATGTACCTGAACTCCTCGGCTACTGACAATGTGCCCTAAATATAATATCTCTGTCATCTCGAATTCACATTTGGATCTTTTGGCGAACAACAATTGTGACTTCATAATCCCGAGCACTTCTTCCAAATGTCTTAAGTGCTCCTCCCATGTCTTGCTGTAGATTAGTATATCATCGAAGAATACCAATAGGAACTTGCGCAACTGTTTGTTAAAAATGAGGTTCATGCAAGATTGGAATGTCATTGGCGCGTTGGTCAATCCGAATAGCATGACCAAAAATTTGTAATGTCCATAATAGCAACAGAATGTTGTTTTCTCCACATCCTGTTCCCTCATGCGGATTTGGTGATACCCCGAACAAAGGTCTATTTTGGAGAAATAGACTGGGCCGTGTAACTCATCCATCAATTCATCAATTCTAGGAATTGGATACCTGTTCTTGATGGTCTTTTTGTTCAGTGCGCGGTAGTCTACACACATACGCAATGTTTCGTCCTTTTTAACCAGCACAACCAATGATGCAAAAGGATTGGAGCTGGGCCTGATCCAACCTTTGTCAAGAAGTTCTTGTATTGTTTTTTCAATCTCATCGTTTAGCCTCTTAGGGTGGCAGTATGGCACAGTGATAACCGGTTTGGCGCCAGTCTCCAACTCAATGGTGTGTTCAAACCCACGGTGTGGTGGTATGCCTAGGGTATGTCGACGAAGACTTGGTGATGTCTATCCAAAACCGTTTGAAGCTCTTCATCCTGGTAGTCAGTTCTTTGTCCCTGTATAGGTTCGTGTCGAGGCAAAGTAGTGTGCGGCCCAGATCACGTCGTCGTGTCTGAAGATTGCTTCCATCCGTTAGGCTGAAACTTCCTTTGGTCCTCCATTCGACATCCCTCTTAGCACAATCTTTTTGCCGTTCACCTCAAAGGAGAACTCCATTCGTTTGAAACTCTGTGTATTCGTCCAATGTTTCCATCCATTGAATGCCTAGAATGACTTCCATGTCGTCCAAATCGACCACGAAGAAATCATCCGTCACTATATGGTTTCCCATGGCGATGCTCAGTTGCGGAACCAGATGGGTGCATTTTAACAGGTTTCCTCCCGCCACCTTGACGTCAAATCCTTGGTGTGCCTCCGTACACAAACTCTGTTGTCTCACCAATGATGAGTTAATGAAGTTGAGTGTGGCTCCGCTGTCAAGCATGACCATGACCCGTTGCCCTTGGAGGGTACCCCGTACCCGGAATACAATACACCTTGGAGTTCTTGCCAAAGTAGCAATGGCGCCTCCTCTCTTCAAGAGTGTGGCTATTCTTTTCGCGCGATTGATGTTTACCTCAACAGAAGCTTGCAGTTCATCCCCTTCGACTGTCGGTGCCTGTTCCTCCTCGCCGTCAGACAATACCTCAATGTAATGGATTTTTCACTTGCCAAGGCATCGATGTCCTGGTACCCATGGCTCCTTACAGTTGAAACAAAGTTTCTTCCTTCTGAGCTCCTGCTTGGTTGCCTCATCCAATGGGGGCTTCTTTGGTGGGGTTTGCTGTCTTTCTCCCTTTGAGCGAGAGGTGGTTTGGACTGTGAGTAATATTTGGTGGAAGAAGAAGAGGACATAGCCATGTCGCGTGCCTTCTTAATTGCCTCCGTGAGTGTGATGGGGTTGAATCCCTTCACCCAACCCTTCAAAGGTTCCGCTAACCCATCCATAAAAAGCACCACCAATCGTCTTTCTGAAATATCTGTTACCAGGACAAACATTCTCTGAAATTCCGTCATGTAACCATCGACTGTGCCGGATTGCTTCAACTGAGCCGATTCTTTGAAATTCAGTTCTGGATCTCTTCCATCAAAACGATTTATTAGTCTCTCAGTGAATTCAGCGTAGGAATTTATTTGATCGTGGCCAAGATTAACCATGCCATGATGACACCATTCATGGGCTACTCTTTCCAGATGCAGGGTAGCAAATTTGATGGCCTCATCCTCTGGCATAGGGTTGAGACGAAAATACGCGTTTGCCTTTTGCACCCATGCTTGAGCTGTGGTGGATCCAAACCCATCAAAGGATGACAGGTTAACCTTGCCAATCTTCCGTCTGAGATTGTCATTATGATAGCGATGCTTGTTTCCGCTAGAGTATCTCATTCTCAGCTCAGCATAATCTGTGTAGGACATATCGCCTTCCATATTTGCATTCCTCCAATCTTCCTCAAGTTGATCCTTTACTTCTTGGAAAGTTGGTTGCCCTTCCTGAGACAGAATTGTCACTTTGTTTAACAGATATCTTACCCTTAGCCAATTTTTGCAATGTCTCTTCCATGAGGCACTGAGTGTCATTTATCTGTGCTTGGTTCCTAGTGAGTTCTCTCAAAAGAGTCACGACTTCTGTGGCAGGATCTTGGAGGTCCGTTGTCATGTCCCCTTTTTAGAGTGGACATCAGAGATGGAGGAGTTGGCCTATCATTGGAGTCTCGTAGGCTAGCAGAGATGGATAGGGACTCATTTAGTGCATACAGTGACCGGATTTTGGCTTTACAAGCAATTTGGAGCTAGTTTGGAGCAGTTCCTAGATTTTAGGGGATATCCCTAAATTTTAGGAGGTTGTGATAGTTGCTAGTCGTGAGGTTATTCATGACCCTTTAGTTGGCGTCAATTTCAGTACAACAGGATTGGTTTCCTAACTTCTAGGAGGATCCCTAGATTTTAGGGATGGGACTGCCAGTTGACCCATCTCGTTCGACATCAGTTACAGACAGGTGACATGGTCAGACTCATGTTTATTTGGTTGGTTTGGGCTACCAGAGGCAAAAAAAGAAATATTTTAATATATTTAAATATTTCCTAAGTCAGTAATTAAATAATTTATAAGGCTATTTTAATAGCCATTTTGGAGTAATAAGGGAATAATTGCTTCATTTGGTCAGGGATGCCTTCGTGTGATAGCTCGTTTGAAAGGTCTCGAATTATTATGAAACATTTTCACTATCCGAAGACCTTTTGGTGCCTTGAGTTATAACTTTTTTAATAAAGTATTGTTTTCCTATAGTATGGACACACCTTTAATTGGGAAAATATTATTTTATTATAAAGTGCTAAGTGTATTTCTCCTTTAGGGTTCGAATTGCCCTTGAGAGAAGTTATAAAGAGATGAAAGCTCATTTTCTCATTACCTTTTTGACATTTTTGAAACTCTTGAATTGTGAAATTGCTCTGGAGAGCGATTTGTGGCTTGGGACGAAATCCTAAAGTCTGGACTGTTGGGATGCAAACCTTAGCAAGTCTCTGGTGATTGGATTGGTATTTCATTGCATTCGGATTGACAGAGGAAGTGATTGATTTGGTATTGGCATTGCAATTGGGGGAAGAGAATTACTTTCAGCTTGGCGGCCAGCTTATTGCCTACAGGCGTTTCATTCCAGCAGCTCACGAGGGGTTTAGAGAAAGCCCTTTACTCATTACTAGGCGGTTTAGCATTCATTGACGCTTTGGTGGATTATTCACAACATCTTCTTCAGATTTGGGGCACACATCAAGCATTCCCATGTAGATGGCATTTATTCGTGTGATGGACAATATTGTATGTTTGTTTTGATCTTTTCTTGAAGCTAATATATCAGATTTCTGAAGGATTCGGGTATGTACTATTTCAGAATTCAGCATTAATAAGAATTGCAGCAGGATTTACATTTCTTAAATGCTGTTTATTTTCCATTGGTTATGCAATTGTTTTATTTTCAAAAAATCCAAAAACTAGAAAAAACACAAGTAAAAAGCAAAGAAATCAGAATTCAGCCAAGACCATTCAGAGATACCAAACGTTAGTCAAAGATTCAAATTCTAAAACATATAGTAAATTCCAAGGTCACCGAGATTGGGGATCTTTCAGTGGTATCAGATGTCATGTCCCCATTTTGGCTGACCTCGTTTAGCGTGCTGAATTTGTCTATCCCCGACTCTCGTAGGCAAATGGTGGAGAGAGAGTCATTTTTGCAGATCAGATGGTTATATTGGCTTTTGGAGAAGTTTAAGAGGTTATATTTTATTATTATAAGTTATCGGGGCCTACATGTTCTAATTTTAAGTTGAGTTGCACTTTTTGATTATAATATTATTTTATTATAAAAAGTGCTTTTTAAATGAGATTTTATAAAGGAGAGTTCTAGAAGTTCCAGGAAAAGTGAATAAATAGAGGGCTAGGCCTCTCATTTGGACATGCTTGTTTTTGATATCTCTTCTACTTCTTCATTGTGAAGACATTTGTGGTCTTTTGGATCTGCAAATTATTATTCAGTCTTTGGGAACGATAACTCCCTTGGATTGGCAACTTTGAGGGTGTGAAATATCACTTGAATTGTTGCAATTGTGGAGTTGGTATTCAGCCATCTCATTTGGACATCATTGAGAATTCGTTGTGAGGATTTGTTTGTGATTGAAAAAGCAATCCGAAAAAAGCAGTTCGAAAAAGTGGATCCGAAAAAGCAGTTCGAAAAAGCAAATCCGGAAAAGCAGTCCGAAAAAGCAGATCCGAAAAAGCAGTCCGAAAAAGCAAATCCGAAAAAAGCAGTCCGAAAAAGCAGACCCGAAAAAGCAGACCTGGAAAATTGATATTGAGGGTTTGTAACTGGTTGAATAAGGGTTTGGAATTCATCACTTAATTGGTGAATCATTTTGGTGAATTGATTTGGCAAAGGATTGAAGACATTTATGCACATTTTCAGACTTTCTATATCAGGGTCTGGAATCAGAGTTTTACTCATATCTCCTTGGATACTTGGAAATGATTTTTATGACTTGGTGAGAACAACAATACATCCCTGGTGATCAGATTCATACCATTTTTGGAGGCACAAAACCCTGCCATTTATTTTCTGCAGGTGCTGTACATGTACTGCCTGGTACAGCAGGTACAGGTGGACTGTTGGACAGAGTTTCAAGGGGCAGTTTGAGTCGGTTGCGGTCTTCATTGCATTGGCATTTATCAACACTCCCAGGCAGCGTTATAACCAGGTTCCATTATGTTATTTGTTGCCAATTAATGTGCACTGTGTAACAGTCATTGTATGTAGGCAGAATATTGTCACTGTTACATTGTTTTAGTAATCTGATATTGCCTATTAGTTATAATTGTAAGGACAGTACCTTGTAAGGACATTGACTAGTTCATATATTACTGTGTTATAAATCTGAAGTTGTAACAGTCATATAACCAGTCCTCTAAATTCCGACTTGGTCATATGTTGTATTGGGTGGTATGATATCTAGAGTGCATAGCAAGGGTGTTATCACATTGTCATAGAACATAGCATTGTATTCTGAATATTATTGTCACAGTCATATATTCTGGGAATTGAAATCAGAATTAGAGGTGTTCTTGATATATTAGTTTGAGTCCTTACATTGTTTAGAAATTCATTGTTGCTCAATTGTATTCCACTCCTATATTGATTGTAATTGGATGCCAAAACAATGAACACATTGAAACACATCATTACAAGCAAAACTTTTCAGTGCATGCCAACTGTTTGACGAATTGCCACAGTTCAGATTTGGGGTGTTTTAGTGATCCTACTAGTGAGGGTCATTACAGTGGTATCAGAGCGGTTTCCTGCCAGCCTGATTGGGTTATTTCAGACTGAATTCAACTGTCAGCATGGCTTTAACAAGAGACAAGGAATTGAAAGAGAGAATGCACACTGCATTGAAGAAACTAGATCGTCCATTTCAGCGAACAAAGGACCTCCTAAGAACTTTGGAGGAGTTGGAAACTTATTTAGGCAAGGTTGATCAGTCAGATTCCTATGCTATGCAAACAGCTTTATCTCCAGTATTTGGTTCTTTGGTGAAGCCCCGATTATTGAGACATCATGATGAGGTGGTAAGACTTGCAGCTCTCTCTTGCATTAGTGAAATCATGAGGATAATAGCTGGCTTTAATTCTTATGATGATCAGATTATGAGAGAGGTACTTCATGCCATGGTGAAAAGCTTCGAAAAGTTGGATGACATCAGGGACCCTCATTTCACAAAGAGGGCAAGATTACTTGAAGTATTTGCATGGTGTAGGTTTGAAAACATTATGTTGTCAATAGGTTGTATTGATGACATTCGCAGAATGTTTAACACATTTTGGAATATTTTGGATGAGTTTCATTCCAGCGATGTATTAGCATCGATGCACTCTATCATGTTCACAATCTTGTTTGAGGAGAAGGATGAAATTTCTAAACTTTTGGCAAAAGATTTATGGCATGTTTGGACAAAAGAGAGGAATGTGTCACCTATGGCATGTACGTGGTTAAAGAGCCTGATTAATAGGCCTAAGGATCGAAGTACCTTCCCTATGACAGGCAGAAACTTGTATGATGAGTTTGACAGACATGCTGATCCGGTATTGGGAGATGTTAGCACATCTTCACGTAATGATTTATTTGCATCATCTTCACAGGCAGAAGTGGTTACAGATGTTGTACAGGTTGAGCCAGTTGCATCAGAAGGTGATATCACAGGCACACCAGATGGCATGAGTGACACTGACGGTGATTGTGGTACAGTTGGTCTTGATGATGTCACAGGTGCTCAAAATAGTAACTGCAGCACAGTGGATTCAGATGATGATTGTGAGGAGGTTGTTGTGCATGATGATGAGATACCTATCAGCGATGAGCAGACATTGAGTATTCAGGACTTTGCTGATAGAGAGTATCAGGCACAGTTAGATGCTACATCACACGAGGTTGAGGCACATAGTACTTCACATGTTTTGTCCAGTCAGCTTAGGGTAAGCGAGGATGGGATTGTGACTTCATTATCTCATCATGACAGGATGCGGGAGATGATAGAGGATCACATCCGGATGATTCAGTTACAGGACAGACATAAGGGAGTTCAGGCAGAGTCTTCTTGTGTTGACTTACAGGCGATCAAGGAAGGAATGGGAGCGATGAAGATGAGTTATTTACATCTTCTTTCAGATCGTGACCATCTTCTTAGCCTTGCCAGAGATCATTTAGATGCCTTGAGGAGGAAGGAGGAGGAAGTTGGCAGGGTTTCTCAAGAGTTCGAGGACACTCGAGCCTCTTTGTTGAGTACTCCATTGGCATTACAGGACTCAGAGAGATATGTGGATGGGTATGGCGTGGAGTTGAGTTCAACTTCATCTTACACACCTGATACTCAGCTTTCTGCGACATGCGGATCACATGTGGTTGTCGATAGTTGTGAGAGTTCACCTTGCATCCAAGATTCAGGGATAGTGTCAATTATGGCAGACATGGATGTGGGATCAGCTGATATTGGGATTGAGCAGGCTACTCAGGTACGGATTTTGCTTGAGGTGTCAGTCGGTTCCAGTTTACGGATGAGAACTCAGGATTGTTACATTGGCGTTTGGGATTGTTTTGACCGGAGATGTCTATCATTCTTTGGTAGTAGTATCTGTTGTGCTATCATGGATTTGATTAGTAGATTACACGGTGTAGTTCTCGTCCATGCCAGCAACTTGTCTGATGCTGGAATTAGTTTTTATACACCCATGTGGGGCATTGTTCATGTGTCCAGTCGACCATTCTTGTTGGAATGGGTTGATGATATCACAGATATGATGGAGTTTACAGATGAGTCCCAGGATCGTTTTGGTATTGATGACATCCAGGAGTATGTTGTGGATAGTTGTGAGGACTTAGCTTCCTCGGCAGATTCTTTTGTTACAGCGGAGTTGGACAGTGATGTTACAGTTTTTGACACTTCGTATGGTGATGTGAGTTCTAGAGTCGACTTGCAGAGTAGGGATGGTAGTACTCCAGAGATTAGCAACTTTGAGGATACTCCTTTTGATAGTGTGTTAGAGGAGGATGTTATTGATAGTGTTGAGGACTTAGTGGATTCCCTTGATACGGAGGTTTATGTTGATGCTTCAGTCACTCCGTTTGATGATACGAGTTTAGCAGCTGGTCTGCTGAGTTTGGATGGCAGTACTACAGGTGATAGCTATTCTGAGGTTACTCCTTTGGACAGTGTACCAGGGGAAGAGGATTGTAGGAGACAGTCTAGCCAGCGCCATCATGTGTCTAGTCAGCTGAGAGTTAGTGAGCGGGACATTGCTATTGCTTGCGAGCATTTCAATGCTGCCCGTCAGGTGTTAGCAATTTATGGATGGGGTTCTCCTACTAGTGATGAGTAGGTAGGCAGTTATCTCTCCTTGACAGAGATCCATTCTTTATGGGAGGCTATCCGGATTTTGAGACAGGATTATATGCAGTTGGTAGCCGACAGGGATCATCTTCTAGAGTGGGGCAGTACAGCATACGAGGCATTAGTAGTCAAGGAAGAGGAGGTGAGCGAGCTTACTCAGCAGCTCGAGGTGACTTCGGAGACTCTTGAGAGTACACAGTTGGCTTTTGAGGAGTCACAGTTTCAGTTGGCTGAGGTAGCCATGGAGTTGGAGCGACTACAAACTTTACCAGATTTTGTACAGTCACAGACTATGGTGTCTGGTGATTCGGGGATGTCCACGGTTGAGATTGCCAGAGACAGTGGAGATGGGGATGCATCCATCCTAGATACTAGTAGTGGTATATCTTGTTCCCTTCCACTTGAGTTAGGCTCGGTAGAGTTGGGTGTTGCTGTTGAGCGTTGTAGTCCGCTCGACATGGTGGTGATCTCTACTACTGATGACGTGGAGACTTGTGATGTTGTACCAGAGATCATGTTTGATGTTGATGAGCCGGCAGTTGGCATGGTTCCTATCAGTGGTACTACTCCTTTGGAGGTGTCTTCGGAGGTAGTGGCGAGTTCGGGCCTGGTTAGTGATCAATTGCAGTTAGTTTCATCGGGATTGCAGTCTGAGCCACTGACTGATGTTGGCGCATTTTATCGACATTACACTGAGAGGTATGCTCGTCAGTTTATTTTTGATCCATATGTCAATGAGATGATGATACGGAGATGTACTTTGGGCTCTAGTGTTTGTCATCAGTTATGGTATGGTTTGACTTCACGGGTAGAGAGCTATGAGGCATATGACGTGATGTTGGGTTTTGTGAGCGATAGCCGGATGGTTCATGATATTGATGTTGTTGATGGTTCAGCTGTTGTTCTTGATTTCCCTCCCTTGGCTATGTCATCTTCTGACTTAGCTAATGATCAGTCACAGTCGGTTGTATCACGTTTGCAGGATGAGCTGGTTGGTTCTTTTTATTGGTATTATATCTCAGGGTATGTTTATCAACTTGCTTATGAGTCATGTATGGAGGAGATGGTAGACAGATTTGTTTTGAGTGACTGCTATCTATTGTATGATGCCTATCAGCCGCCAGCAGAGCATGGGAGTTATGGTGATACCAGCATGGTTGGTAATCTGCAGAGATATGTTGACTACAGTTGATGTATAGTGTGTGGATTCTCCGCACTCGGTGCAGTTCCCTTTCGGAGTATTCATCATTATAGAGCTGGATTGTCAGTGGGATGTGTTGAGGATATTTGCTATGTTGGGAGTTTCAGTTGTCGTCTCCAATTGAGTTCTGATATTTTCGGAGTTGGTGTCTCGTGGGTTCCTGACTATGGCAGTTATGGGGTTAGAGTTCAGTTGAGCAGTGGTTCACGATTCATTCATGGATTCCTCTTGGTTATATCGCAGAGGATATTGCAGGAGCTTGCGTTGGTTGACTGTAGTACAGTTCATGACTTCATTTGGGATCCAGGAGGATTGTTGGGTTCATTGTTTAGCCATTGCTTGGGGACAAGCAATTTCAGGAGGGGCGGACTGTCATGTCCCCATTTTGGCTGACCTCGTTTAGCGTGCCGAATTTGTCTATCCCCGACTCTCGTAGGCAAATGGTGGAGAGAGTCATTTTTGCAGATCAGATGGTTATATTGGCTTTTGGAGAAGTTTAAGAGGTTATATTTTATTATTATAAGTTATCGGGGCCTACATGTTCTAATTTTAAGTTGAGTTGCACTTTTTGATTATAATATTATTTTATTATAAAAAGTGCTTTTTAAATGAGATTTTATAAAGGAGAGTTCTAGAAGTTCCAGGAAAAGTGAATAAATAGAGGGCTAGGCCTCTCATTTGGACATGCTTGTTTTTGATATCTCTTCTACTTCTTCATTGTGAAGACATTTGTGGTCTTTTGGATCTGCAAATTATTATTCAGTCTTTGGGAACGATAACTCCCTTGGATTGGCAATTTTGAGGGTGTGAAATATCACTTGAATTGTTGCAATTGTGGAGTTGGTATTCAGCCATCTCATTTGGACATCATTGAGAATTCGTTGTGAGGGTTTGTTTGTGATTGAAAAAGCAATCCGAAAAAAGCAGTTCGAAAAAGTGGATCCGAAAAAGCAGTTCGAAAAAGCAAATCCGGAAAAGCAGTCCGAAAAAGCAGATCCGAAAAAGCAGTCCGAAAAAGCAAATCCGAAAAAAGCAGTCCGAAAAAGCAGACCCGAAAAAGCAGACCTGGAAAATTGATATTGAGGGTTTGTAACTGGTTGAATAAGGGTTTGGAATTCATCACTTAATTGGTGAATCATTTTGGTGAATTGATTTGGCAAAGGATTGAAGACATTTATGCACATTTTCAGACTTTCTATATCAGGGCCTGGAATCAGAGTTTTACTCATATCTCCTTGGATACTTGGAAATGATTTTTATGACTTGGTGAGAACAACAATACATCCCTGGTGATCAGATTCATACCATTTTTGGAGGCACAAAACCCTGCCATTTATTTTCTGCAGGTGCTGTACATGTACTGCCTGGTACAGCAGGTACAGGTGGACTGTTGGACAGAGTTTCAAGGGGCAGTTTGAGTCAGTTGCGGTCTTCATTGCATTGGCATTTATCAACACTCCCAGGCAGCGTTATAACCAGGTTCCATTATGTTATTTGTTGCCAATTAATGTGCACTGTGTAACAGTCATTGTATGTAGGCAGAATATTGTCACTGTTACATTGTTTTAGTAATCTGATATTGCCTATTAGTTATAATTGTAAGGACAGTACCTTGTAAGGACATTGACTAGTTCATATATTACTGTGTTATAAATCTGAAGTTGTAACAGTCATATAACCAGTCCTCTAAATTCCGACTTGGTCATATGTTGTATTGGGTGGTATGATATCTAGAGTGCATAGCAAGGGTGTTATCACATTGTCATAGAACATAGCATTGTATTCTGAATATTATTGTCACAGTCATATATTCTGGGAATTGAAATCAGAATTAGAGGTGTTCTTGATATATTAGTTTGAGTCCTTACATTGTTTAGAAATTCATTGTTGCTCAATTGTATTCCACTCCTATATTGATTGTAATTGGATGCCAAAACAATAAACACATTGAAACACATCATTACAAGCAAAACTTTTCAGTGCATGCCAACTGTTTGACGAATTGCCACAGTTTAGATTTGGGGTGTTTTAGTGATCCTACTAGTGAGGGTCATTACATCAGAGCCTTCTTCTTGCTAGCCTGTGGGAATTTTTAAAAAATTGAGTGATCAACACTATTGAAATTGAATGGATAGGTGCAGGGGAACTTATAGCAGTAGACAGGTGAAACCGTATAGCAGTAGACAGAAGAAACCATCAGATAGTTTGTCTGAATTTAAAAGGCAAACTGATGCCTTGGTTAGACAGTTATCAGATCCAGGTACCATTGACAAGGTGGCTAGATACATGATTTCACTCTTGAGCAGATCTTCTTCTCGCAGGACACAGGAAACGAGATAGGTTGACACGGTGAGGGAGGTTAGGAGAGACCTGCGGGATGATTTCACAGCTGCACGTGGGCCTAGCACATCAATTCCAGACGTCAGTGCCTCTCCAGTTGAGCTACCCCACACTTATATTGTAGGGTCATTACCTATCTTAGTGGACGAGCACATGACAGTTACACCGGCCGACAGATGCATGGAGACTCAAGACTCAGTTGAGGGTCCGATGATACAGTAGGAGTTGACGCCTGCAGTTGATGTTCATGCTATACCGGATTGTATTATAGAGACAGCCAGTGACTCCAGTTCAGTTTGTCGGGAGGATAGTCTTATGGTCAATGTTGAGGGAGTAGACACGGACTCATGCCAGCATGACTCAGATTCATTTGTTAGTAGGGAGTCGGATGAGGTTCAGTTCGGGTCACCAGAGGAGGTAGAGCCCTTGTTAGCATCTTGGGTTGCTACTGGTACTTCCTATGTGACCCATGAGGATGACCCCATCAGTGGTGAGTCATATTTGTATCAGACCCTGGGAGAGGACTCCGAGTTGCTGGAGAGTGCAGAACGGTCTCGGGATCTGGATTATTCAGAGGTTACAGAGGACGAGGCAGCTGAGAGTGTTGAGGAGGTAGATTCTGTAGCAGCTTCCTCGGGTACAGGGGAGTTTGATGGAGATGTGTCAGCTGCTAGTACTCCATTTGAGGATGTGAGTTTAGTTGTTAGTTCTCAGAGCTCAAATGACAGCACACTAGGGGATAGTGTTTCTGAGAGGAGTATGTTGGGTACCACTTCTATTCATAGTACAGACAGTGTGCTAGGGGTGATGCATATGAGGCCTATTATTTAGAGTCATCATGTGTCTAGTCAGTTGAGAGTCAACGAGTATGGTATTGTTACCGCATTCGAGCATTTTGATGCCGCTCGGCAGTTGCTAGCTGTTCATGGATGGGGTGCTGCTATGGATGATGACCATGGTAGTTGTTACCTGACCCTGACAAAGATTCATGCCTTACGAGAGGCTGTTAGAATTTTGAGACAGGATTATTTTTGGTTGGTAGCCGACCGAGGTCAGCTAGTAGAGTGGGGAAGTACAACATATGAGGCACTCTTGGATAGAGAGGATGAGGTGAGTGAGCTTACTCGAGAGCTCACAACGACTTCTGAGGTTTTAGAGAGCACTCAATTGGGTCTCCAGGAGTCACAGGTTCAGTTAGCAGAGGTGACTGTGGAATTGGTGCAGCTTCAGTCTACACCAGCACCAGATCCAGTGCAGCTACATATTGTGGTGTCTGGTGATTTGGTGATGTCCACAGTTGGGGTTGTTGGATGTGATGGAGTTAGGGATACATCCACCCTTGATTCTAGTGTTGGAGGTACAGGTTCACTTCCATCAAATACATGTGCAGTTGAGTTAGGCACTTCAGTAGAGGGTTGCAGTGTGCCTGACATTGGGGTGAATATTCTGGTTGGGATGGATACTCCAGTTGGTAGCATTGCATCAGGTGATATAGTACAAGACATTGTGGGTAGTGTAGTTGACCTGTCGGTGATTAGTATTTTAGTTCATGACACTACTCCTTTGATTGTTCAGCAGGGAGACATGGTATCACCTGAGTTGGTTGTTAGTGATTCTAAATGCATGGCTTACTGAGCTACATGAGAAAACTGTAAGCCATGCCATGATCCCATGGAAAACTATTTTCCATGTGAAACCGTACGGTGGAAGACCGTCCGGTGGTGAAGAAACCGTATGGTGGAAGACCGTCCGATGGTAAAGAGACCGTACGGTGGAAGACCGTTCGGGGGTGAGGAGACCGTACGGTGGAAGACCATTTGGTGGTGAAGAGACCGTACAGTGGAAGACCGTCTAGTGGTGAAGAGACCATACGGTAGAAGACTGTCCGGTGGTGAAGAGACCGGACGGTGGAAGACTGTCTAGTGGTGAAGGGACCATACGGTGGAAGACCATCCGGTGGTGAAGAGACCATACAGTGGAAGACCGTCCGGTGGTGAAGAGACCGTACGGTGGGATGTCATACGGTGGTTAAGAGGCCGTACGGTGTCTAGCAACTCGGCAAGAAGGCCACACAAGCGAAATGATGTTTGTCCTCCTTGGTGCGCAATAATGTAAATTTCGATATGATCGATATTAATCAGAACATGCAAGGAAAGCAACTGAACAATATTTGCAAGGAAGACTAGATTGATGTTACGAATAATATTCCAGATTTTTTCCCAAATCTAACACAGCAAAATAAATAGAATAGGGTGAGGGTTGAATCTGTCATGTCCCCTCTTTAGTGACATGTCTTTTTTCAGTGGATTTGCCTATCATGGACTCTCGTAGGCAGATGGTTTTGGTGAGAGAGTCATTCTGATGATTATTTGGGGATTGGATGGTCTTATTTGCTCTTGGAGAGATGGTGTTTATCATATTTTTATTTTAATGTGTTATGTGGGGCCAAAATGTTATAATTTTGAGTTGAGTTGCACTTTTTTATTTTATAAAGTTACTTTTTATATAAAAGTGCATTATAAAAGGATTTTATAAGAATATTTTATGGATACTTTTATAAGTTCTAGTGGCTTCTTAGAAAAGTGAATAGATAGAGTGCTCGGCCTCTCATTTGGACATCCCATGACTTGAGTTTACACTACTTTTCTCTTTGAGCATTTGTGGCGCCATCTTGGTCTGCAGATTGTCATTTAATTTTTAGGAACGAAGTTTCTTAAGGATTTGCATAACTGAGGAGGTGAAATATCCTTTGAAAGGTTGCACTTTGGAAGTGGTATTCAGCCATTTCAAGTTGAGCTTATTTGGAATCCTCAGACTTACCCGAGGGTTTGAGTTTTTGATTGCAAGAGGAAAAAAAACAGATCCGAAAAAGCAAAGCGAAAAAGCAGATCTGAAAAAGCAAAGCGAAAAAGCAGACCCGAAAAAGCAAAGCGAAAAAGCAGATCCGAAAAAGTAGAGCGAAAAAGCAATCTGAAAAAGTTTTTGCTACAAGTCTAATTTAGTTTTCAGATTTTCAGGATAGGGTTTTGGAACCACATTTTGCTCATATCTTCCTTATTACTTAGCATATCATTCTGGGTATTTTTGCATCGGATTTCTATCGTCGAGGAGATAAAGATAGGTGCATTTTGGAGTCCCAAAATGCCATGATTTATTTTTAAGGAATTTTCAAAATTCCTAGACATTTTCGAAAATCTGCAAGAAAGTACATTTTCAGATTTGGGGTGACTTTGGCTTGGGTGTTGGCATCTTCAGCACTGGTAAAAATTATCGCAACCATCTACAATCAGGTTCCTCACTTCTCATTTGGCATTTGGCATATTTTCTGAGAAATGTATGTTTTCAGCTGAGTACAAAATATAGCTTCAGCACTTTACTATTTTACATTGTACTTGTCTTTGTTTGCCATCTGACATTATTGTATCAAAGGAAGGCTAGGATTTTGCAAGTGAAAGGGCATTGTATTTTTTAGTCTATCTATATTGCAAACCTAGGGTTTGATGATCATATTATTGGCTGAAATATGTATGGCATTGTTGCAAATTGTTGATATATGAATGGCATATGGTTTTGAGCAATTTCCTACATCATTGATAGTGTTTTAAATGGTATTTGGTTGCTATCTATTATTCTGAAATTTTGGGACAGTGAACTCATATATTGCAAAATAATTTTCTATCTACATTTTGAGTTACATTTTTGAGGGGTTTTTAGTGGCCTATTGGTAAGGGTCATTACAGAATCCCACCGAAACCGCAAGTACCAAGTAGGGAGGATCTTTCACCTCCAAAATGATAGCCAGTAGAATCCCAATAGGAATTTGCAAATACAAATAAAATATCAAATCTCAGCATGCTAATTTCATCCTACACGCCGGGCATAAATACCTGTCGTAAAACTCCCGAGGGTGGACAAATAGAGCCGACGGCAACAACTACAACTACGCTAATAAATAAAAAATGGGCCCGAGTTAAACTAAATCAATCGAGACCCAAATACAAATTTATTATTATTCATTTAATGACGGGGACATTACAATAAATAATGATCAATTCTTTTATACCATGCATGTCGAGCTTGCTTGAGGCCATACAAAGCCTTTTTCAATCTACATACATATGATTCTTTCTCATGAATCAGAAAAGCCTCTGAGTGCTCAATAAATACCTCTTCTTCAATTACACCATTCAAGAATGCCATCTTTACATCCATTTGATGTAATTTCCATCTTTTAATTGCTGCAATAGCAATGATAGTTCTGATAGAAGTATACTGAGCCACATGAGAAAATGTCTCCTCATAATCTATACCTTCCTTTTGATAAAACCCTCTTGCTACAAATCTAGCTTTATACTTTTCAACACTTCCATCATCTGCATGTTTAATTTTGAACAACCACTTAGAAGAAACAACAGATTTACCTTTAGGCCTAGGAACAATAGCCCAAATGTCATTCTTGATAATGGATTGATATTCTTCCGTCATGGCATCTCTCCATACTTGCTAATTTTGTGGCGTCCCCTTCTAGTTGACATTAGTCAGCAGAGTAGATTAGCCTATCATTGATCTCGTAGGCTAATGAGGTTGGTTAGAGGGTCCCTTGAGGGATGCATCTTCTTTAGTGGTCAAAGTTTTGCAAGTTTGGCTTTCATTTGAGGTCTCCAGGACTTCGTATGCAGTAGTTGCTATTTATAGCACGTTTTTCTATTTATAGTCAGTGACAGGGACAATAGATTTATGAGTCACTTCTGGCAGGAGTTGTTCAGATTGTGCGGGACAGAGCTCACTTCGAGTACTAGTTACCACCCACAGAAAGATGGGTAGACAGAGATAGTAAACAAATGGGTGGAGGGATACCTTGGGAACATAGTAGGGCAACAAAAGACGTGGGTCAAGTGGATTTACCTTTATGAGTATTGTTACAATTCCACTTACCACATGTCTATTTAGATGTCACCATTCATGGCGTTATATGGGTATGAGGCACCCAATTTCAGGGATATGTTGTTGAGTGACAGTAGAGTGCCTAGTGCTAGAGATTTGTTATAGGAGAGCCAAGACATTGTAAAGGCTCTTAAGGAGAATATCGCTAAGGCACAAAATCAGCAGAAGTAGTATGAAAATCAGAAGAGGATTGAGCGGTCATTCGAGGTTGGTGATATGGTGTACTTGATGTTGTAGCCATACCGCCAATCTACTCTCAAAAAGAGTGGTGCCGAGAAACTCAAACCGTGGTATTATGGACCCTTCAGAGTAATCAAGAGGGTAGGAGAGGTGGCCTATGAGTTGGACTTGCCGGAAGAGAGGAGTTCATAATGTATTTCATGTGTCACGTCTCAAGAAGTCGTTATGACACCACATTGTACCTTCTACAGTGGTTCCACCCCTGGATGATGAGGGAAAGTTAGTTTTGGTGCCAGAGGCTTTCATTGATTTCAAGGTGAGGAATTTGAGGAGACGCACTAGCAGGGAGTACTTGGTGAAGTGGAAGGACCTGCCAGCAGAGGATGCTACGTGGAAGAGTGAGGACATTTTGCAGCATCTAGAGTTGAAGTTGTTTGAGGACAAACAATTGCAGGGAGGGCAGACTGTGATGTCCCCTTCTAGTTGACATCAGGCAGCAGTGTAGATTAGCCTATCACTGACCCTCGTAGGCTAATGAGGTTGGTTAGAGGGTCCCTTGAGGGATGCATCTTCTTTAGTGGTCAAAGTTTTGTAGGTTTGACTTTTGTTCAAGGTCTCTAGGACTCCGTATGCAATAGTTGCTATTTATAGCACATTTTTCTATTTATAGTAAGTTTTGAGAGGCTTAGAGAGGGACCCTTGCTATTTTGAGAAATGGGGTATGGTCGTATGTGGCTTGATCATGTCAGCCCCTAGTTCAAACGACGTGCAAAGATGATGAGTAATAATGGAGATATTAATATTTATTTGCGTAAAATAAATATTAATAGTTTTGAGCTTATATTGTAAAGTTATAATATAATTTTATATTATAACTTAAGTCACTTAGTGAAGGGTCAAATTATCATAGATGGGGCCAAGTGAACAATCAATTTTGAAGGAACTATTTGTGCACCAACTATAGAGTTTCAAGTAAAAAAAATTAAAAGTGGGAATATATCTTTTATCCCACATTGGCTAGGAAAGTGTTTGAGCTCTCACAAGAAAAGAATAAAAAGAGATTTAAGAGCTCATTCTGATTATGTTTATGTTTATTATTGAACTTTGGTTGATTTTTGCTCTTGCTAGGAGAACAAGGGTTTCTACTTGCAGCCGCCATTGGAGAATGAAGTTTTCTTCTATGTGCATCCATTTGAGCTGGTGGAATACCCAGTGAATTTGGAAATGTGGAGAGTTTCAATTCAGGAACTCTATCTGTGCTTCAGTTAGTGAAATCTAGTGAGGACAGGATCATAATTGAATAGTTTTTGATTGCAGATTGAAGAGACTCTGATGTGTATTTGTTTCCAGCAGTGTTGATGCTTTTTCCATGCGATTTCATTATTGAGGGTTTTAAAAATTGCAAATCTTGTTGAGCAAGTATCATGTGCAATGGAAAGATAGGCATTGCCATTCAGGAATCAAGGCAAGGTATTTGCAGGCTGTTTGGAGATTATATCAAGTTCATTTAATTGAGCCGCCATTTCTTTTTGTATTAGAAATCTGAATAAGACTGTCTTTCATTGTAATAGACAGTATTTACTTGCATACTATATAGGAATCAGTTTTGCATTTCATTCACTGTAATCTGTTTTTTTTGCATTAGAAGTATTTGTTTTATGCTCAAAAACCTCAAACACCAAAAAAATCAGAAAACAAACAAAAGCAAAAATAGTTCAACAGTTAGATCCTGTGAAGGGTTCTTATAGATTCGAAGCCTCTTCAAAACTTGAAGGCTCGGATTCAATAATATGACTCATTAAAGCAACATAACCTGCAAACTTATGAGGTCTCTTACTTTCTCTGAAAGTGCCACGAGGGGCTGCATATTTTTCAGCCTCTTGCATAGTATGCTTGGCCCACAAAGGTCTCTTCTTGTCAAATGAAACATTACTTGGTCTAGTAGTGGAATCTATAGGATCAACATGATCAATAGGATCTTCCAATTGAGGAGTCTCCCTCTGGATCTCATAAGGGGAATGAGGGGCAACAATATCCATATCTTGAGAAGTCTCATGATCTTCTCTATCAATTTCTATAGTAGTCCCTTTAGATCTTTTGCAAGCTACATCTTCTTCAAAGAAGACATCTTTGCTGATTTCAATCTGTTTTTGTCCCGGAATGTAGACCCTGTAAACTTTTGAAGATTCATTGTAACCAACGAAAATTCCCTTCTTACCTGAATGTTCTAACTTAGACCTTTTATCTTTAGGTATATGAATGTAAACTGGACACCCAAAAATTCTGAAATGACCAACTTCTGGTTTGATACTTGTGAATGCTTTTTTAGGAGTCATATTGTCTAAAATTTGATATGGACTATGATTCTGAACATAAACAGCCTCCCTGCAAGCTTATGCCCAAAGAAAGGTTTGTAGGCCTTGATCATGGATCACGACTTTCAGTGCTTCAAAAATAGATCTATTCTTTCTTTTTGCAACTCCATTTTGTTGTGGATTATAAGGGACACAAAACTCCCTCTTAATCCCAGCTTCAATACAGAAATTTTGAAGGACACCAGAAGTATATTCACCCCCATTGTCAGACCTTAAAACTTTGATCCTCTTATCAGACAAATTCTCTATTTGATCTTTGAACTTTTTAAATCTCGACAACACTTCATCAAAATCTTTAGTTTTTAGAAAATTAATCCAGGTCTTATGTGAGAAATCATCAATAAAAGTCACATAGTACCAAAAACCACTTAATGAAGCAACAAACATAGGTCCACACAAGTCAGAATGAATCAGCTCAAAAATCTCTTTAGCTCAACTTTCACTATTGTGAAAATAACTTTTCATGTTCTTACCTAGAGCACAACCTTTGTAGATACCACCATGTTCTTGATTTAGATGAGCGAATCTTTTATGCCATAGCTCACTAGTACTCATGGAGTCATGTGCTAAGACTTGAATAGGACGAGCAAAAAGTCTATATAGACTCTCATGACGAACACCAATTTCACGAGCTGTCTTAATGCTAGTGTTTTCCTTCCATGCAAGAACTTTGCCTTCAACAAATGCAACTTGGTATCCTTTATCTTCCAATGCTGAAATAGAAATCAGATTTCCCTTGATTCCAGGAACAAACAATACATCACTCAGATGAAGAGGAATTCCTGAATCTAAATGAAAAGATGTAGTTCGAGCACCTTTCACAGAATAACAACCATCATCACCAATAATTACTTGCAAATGAGTATCCTTTTCTATCATATTAGAAAGATGCTTTCGATATCTTGTAATATGGCGAGAAGATCTATTGTCAATTAGTCAAGTATCACTATCATTAGGAACATTACTTGAAAGAGTTGATATAAATAAGAAACCCATTGAATTTTCACTTGATTCTCTATGAGGAGAAGCATTATCAACATTTGTAACAGCAACTTGATGCTTAGGTCTTGTTGAACAATCTCTAGTAAAGTGACCATACTTGTCACATCTGAAACAGTGAATCCTAGATAGATCCTTCTTCTTAGGTTTAGAGGCTGAATCAAAATTCCTCTCTCTATTCCTCTTGAAATTTCCTTTCCTTTCTTTCCTTTTAGATGTATGGGCTGCTTACAAAACTCACCAAAATATCACTCCAAAAGTGGATGCCAACGCTCACAATCTACTTCAAAGGCTACACTAAAGCTATGCAAGGAAGTACAACTCTGAAACGCCCCAAAACAACAAGTGTAACCTCCTCAAAACTCTAGACGCCCAATTGGAAGGTGTATGGCTTGCTTTGGAAGTGTATGACCAACTTGGAGGAAGGAAAAATCAGCAATAAAAAATTATATCTTCCCTCAATCTCCTACTTCGTCCTTCACAAAACCGGTGCTCAATATGTTGCAAGGTGTGCGCCCTTGGTCTCCTTGTGATGTACAATGTGACGCTTGGGTTCTTGACATGGCTTAACTGTCTTATGTGGATTCTATAAGTCTAGTGGTTGTATCGGGCATTAACAGGTCGATCTTTTGGTGCAACGACAACCAACAATTGGTATTAGAGTTTAGGTCAAGGGTTTGAACCTCGTGCTTGGTTGGGGGGCGAATTGTTGCAAGGTGTGCACCCTTGTTCTCTTTGTGATGTGCAGCGTGATACTTGGGGTTGCGACATCTCTTAACCGCCTCCTATGGATTCTATAAGCCTAGTGGTAGTATTGGGCATTAACAAGTTGATCTTTTGGTGCAATGACAATCAACACATCCTCTACATATTGTTATGAAAATCTCCACAAATAAGCACAATTGTGTTTCCTGTGTGAAAATACCAAAAAATTCTCCAGATAGTGTCTTTCAACAACATAGAGAATGTTATCTGCAAGGGTTTCCATTCTCATAAACTTGAGAAGAACAATCTCCTCCAATAGCATTAGCAATATCAATTTCTTAAACTTAGCATATGCAAATGACTCCTCAAAATGCCCTTTTATATATTGGTCTAGAGGGTCAATTCAGTAGGTCAACTTTATTTAATAAGTCTTTTCTTTTAATTCTCTAATGTTTCTAAGTAACTTTTACTTTATAAGTGACCCCCTTATAGTCCTTAATTAAATAAATTAAAATAACGATAACATTAAATCTTTAATTTAACTTTATTAATTAATAACTTATCGTTATTAAATTTAAAATTCTGAAACTATATAAAATGTTGAGATAGTCATTAAAATTGGACTCATCGACAATTCTAAAAATACTAACCCCGCCAACTGACCTAGTCTATGCTTGAAACTGGCTTACTAAAAATAGTAAGTATTGGACAACTATACCAAAATCACTCCAAAAAAAGGCATTCTACTCATAATCTTGATGAGAGCTTAGCCGACCATCAAATACTGCCAAACTGCTGGATAAAATGCCTCCAAGTTTCCCGAACCCTAACTTGATAGCCTATAGGAACCAATTGAATAGGCTAAAGGTCCACCAAATCCTTTGGTAAGGAAGGGGACATTGCAAACATGCATACCTCATATTTGATGTGGTCCTTTGAACCTTTAGAAATAATACCTTTGTAACATGCTCCATTCTTAAAGACAAGTTGGAATTGTTGCATATAATCCTTGACCATACTTGTTTGCTTTAATTTGGTAAGTTGGCTAAAGATTGTTACCATAATGTGCAGTGAGCTTCTCATGAAAAATAGACCATGTGACAACACTGTTGGCATTAACCGGTAAGGATGTAACCGGTATATGGCAAAGTGGTGTTGTCATTGATGTCTAAAGCTAAAACTTTTCAAACAGGGAACAAGTGACAATAATAGAAAATGGAAGAGTTGCAGTCAATAGTGAGACTGGTTAGGAAACCGGTGGCACATATTGATTAAGTGACGTACTGTGATCGGTAACTGGAGTAGTGAATGGTAAAGTACATGACCGAGATCGAGGAACCGAACCGGTATAGACAGAGAAAGGAAGAGTGCCAAGTGAAGACAAAGACCTGTACACTACCTAAGGGTGTAAACTGATGATCTTTGATCAATGAGATATCATCAAGACTGATGAACCGCTGAAAGTCACAGTTGACAAAGTGGTAAGTGACTCTTTGACCGAGATTTGTTGAACAAAACACTGAGGACTTTGTGTTACGGAAAATATTAGCGCAATGCACAATTGAAGAATTTAATGCCAAAAATTAAGGCATTAAAACATGGCGGAATCTCAAGTTAAGGGAAGTATGTGACACGCATCTGTCGTTTCCTTTACAAAATAGAAAAAGCATATGGCATGCATCTGATGTTCCCTCTCTGAACTAAGACTCAACTGGATGATGGATCCAAAGGAGATCTTTACGGAGGTTGCACATACAAAAAGTGGGAAGGGCAGGAAGTCTATTTATTCTTCAGCCTGTGAAAAATACCATTTGCCTTCATTCTGCCAAAAGAAAAAGAGTGAACCTGTACGATGTGAAGAACCCAAGTAGTTCTTGTTTTTGCAATAATAATTTTGAGAAATTCCGACAATTTGGATATTAATGTTTCAACAATTTATTCATAACTTGGTTGAAAATTCTTAATTAGAATTTCAAAACATACAATAGATTAAACTCCATGTTATTATTATAACTTCTAACATTTCATTATCTCCTCAAAATTAAATAACATTTATGCACCTGTTATTGTTTCTACTAAGACCGATGCAAATTCTCCAGATGGAGATACTCACGCAATCTCAGTAATGAATTTGCAATTGCTGGAATGTGGAAACGCTGTCTCAATGCACACACCCGATAATTCCTTTAACCCGCGACTGCTGGAAAACCAATAGCAGAAGTCTTACGCCTGGGGAAGTATTAAAACCCTACGGTTATACTGAGTTAATCTGGCTGCCGCAGTCTTTGACTTAGAGCTTTCGAACCAATATTATACTTGCCGCTAATTTCACAGCATTATCAAAATCGCACCCAGAATTGGTAGCCGCCTACCACTTTCAATCTCTTTGGCATTCACAAAATTGTTCGATGGCACAAGACTGTATCTCACAATACAGCACCAGGAAGAAAGAACGTCCCTCTTGGAAATAAACCCTAGACTCCATAGCATTTTCAAATCATTACAAGTTCTCCATTTCACCGAAACATAACATAATCAAATCATAAGGAAATCTAATCACACCCATTATTAATCTAAATTCTCTGAGAATAATTATGTTGCTTGTAGAACAAATATCTAGCCGCCAAATATCTGTATCCGAACTTCTAACTTATTGAATTCTTTCAACAATATTATCAGCAACTCAAATCTCTGAATTGAAACCTTCATCAAATTCGATATACATCAACATCGAATTGTGAACTCAGTAATGACTAGCTGTGAAATTCACCATTAACAGACAATGGCTCAAATCACCAGAAAGAGGAATCCGTCCTCGAAACCCTAGCCAGGGCAATTCTTCACAAACTTCAATAAAATAATGATTGCATAATGAACGAATGAAAGTGCTTTTTCGAGCAAAATATATAGCTTTTTTCGAAAAAGCACATTTTTTAATATTTCACTTAATTGGCTTTATTAAATACTCCCACTTTATAATATAATATTATAAAGTTAAAAGTTATTAAATTAAACCAAAATAATTTAATTTAATAACGTCATTTAAACTTCAAAGCCACTGCACTGACAGACTGCAATCAAGAAATTTTGGCAAAGCACCAGGACCAACTGCCCAACCGAGAATAGACACTGCCTTGCCAGAAATAGCCACTGCTAAAAATAGACTTACTAAAAATAGTAAGTCACACAAACTGGAAATTCTCTGAAACTCAATCCTGAGATGTCTGACGCTTCGTGCAGACACCCTGCCAATCCTGGCCATACCAGAAACCCCACTTGCTAAAAATAGTAAGTTGGCCAAAATGACCCGAACGAAGAGCAGAACTGATAATCTAAATCTCCAAAATGGAATCCCAATGCTAGCTCCACAATTTGACCCCCTCTGAACACCCGATTAGCTTGCGAGGGTCACCAAACCAAGCTAATCCCGAAGTCTGAAAAACGGGGACATTACATATGCTAAGCAAAGCTACGGTAAGGGAAGAAGGAGAAGAAAAGGTGAAGATAAGAAGAAGAAGAGAAGAGTGTGCAAGGAAGCGCAACAACCTAAAGAGAGCATACTTGTGGTGCCTGGTGATGACTCTCAGTTGATGAACACAACGATCTTATCAGGCTCAGCATAGCCATCTCAAAAGAGAAAACCCTCTATTGCTCTCTTACAATTGCAATAGCAGAAATCCTAGTATTTGGACAGACATTAATAGGTCCCTTGTATTAAATCCCTTAATCGGGTGACATCGAGTAGATGTTCTAAAATCCTCTAACAAGGCAGGCTTTAACAGGCCTTATTTCGTAAATCCCTTAACTTGGTTGCATCTAACAATGTGTTTGTAATCCTTTAGTAGGGAAGGCTCTTAACAGGGTGCACTTCAAAAGAGTGCAAAATTTGTGAGTTCCACTAACCACGGTTTTCTCCCGTTTAGGGTTTCCATGTGATACATCTGGTGTTCTCTACTACTTTGATCTTGTGATAGTTATTTCTTTGATAGGATTTGTTCTGCATGCAGTTATAATTAGATTATATCAGTGTTTTCAAGTTTTAGTGGGTGCTAATTCACCCCTCCCCTCTCAGCACTGGTTGGGACCATCAATTGGTATCAGAGCTAAGTTCCTTTTCTGTGCTGCTTAACCGCAACAAGGAATAGATCAAATGATGAGAAAGGAAGGATCCAAGTTCTCTAAGGAAAACTTCAGTTTATGGTGCAGTATAATGAAACTGTACATGAAAACCACCGGAGATCAGTTCTAGACTCATGTAATCAATGATTACAACGAACCCACTGGTACCTTGACAGTTGATCAACTAAAGATCAAAAGTGAACACACGACTGCAATTGATATGATAGCTAGTACGCTCCCTGACCATGTCTATGTAGAAATTGAACATCTAACTACAACTTGCCAAATGTGGGCAAAGCTACAAACTGTGTACGGAGGCGACCCACATGTTCAAAGAGCAAAAGTAGAAAGCCTCAGAGGCAAATATGATGACATGAAGATAAATGAAAGAGAAGACATTGAGCACTACAACAATAGAATAAAAGAAGTGATGAACTCCATCAAAATCGCTGGAGGAACATCGAGTGAGCAAGATGTGATAGGCAAGATACCGAGGACGCTAAGGCCACAATATTCTATCAAGATCTCAACCATACAAGAGCTCAGATCAGTGAGCACATCTCAAGTCACCCTTGACTCTCTTATCAGTAAGTTGATTGGTTTTGAATTAAGCAATTATGATAACAACTTACCCATGTTATATGTTGCTTTTAACTCTTCTGTGAATATTGCTTCCACCAAGAAAGGAAGAGAGACCGGTAATAGTTCTACTGGTAAGTCTGGTCATTTTATTGAAAATCTACTCTCAGAAAAGCTAGAGCAGGCTAAGTTTGAAGCACTCATCGCAAGGAGATTTCCAAGAGGAAAATGGAAGTACAAAGAGAAACTTCCATTGAAGTGCTTTCCTTGTAATAAGATAGGACACATTGTTGCCAGGTGTCCAGAAAATGAGAATAAAGAAAAGTTCAATTGATTCAAGAACAAAGGAAAGATAGTGGAAAGTGCAAACGTGAAGATAGATGAGTATTCGGAACCAAGGGTTAAGAACAATCATGATGAATCAGTTAGTCACCAGGATCATAATGTAAATGATCATTTAGAATTCAGTGAAATAATAACTGCTGATGAAGAAGAACAAGTAAACAGACCCTTGGAACAGGGTAATGTGCTTGAGCAAGGAAGAGACCAAAACATAAGATCGACTGAAGAAGATGAACAAGAAGTTGTTCATAATCTCGCTGGTAATGTTGCTCAACCGAAAAATGAAGACCGGGACCACTGATCGGTTCTGCCAAGGTATGTCACATATCATTCCACTGATAACATTATTGGTGACAAACGTGCTAACATTCTGACTAGGAGAAAGGCTAGAGAAAGTATCTGTTTGCGGTTCAGTATAGAGCCCAAAACTACCAGAGAAGCTCTGGAGGATGACAACTGGGTTAAGGCAATGGAAGAGGAGCTTGAGCAAATAGAAAAGAATGAAACATGGACTCTTGTTCCCAGACCTTAGGACAAGAATGTTATAGGCACCAAGTTGGTGTTCAAATTCAAGCTAAATGACGAAGGAAAGGTGGTGAGAAACAAGGCAAGGCTAGTCTGCAAAAGATATGCACAGGAAACAAGACTAGATTATGGAGAAACCTTTGCACTTGTAGCAAGAATTCTACTTGCTTATGCTGCCCATAAAAGGTTTAAAATAGACCAAATGGATGTAAAATCTGCATTTCTGAATGGTATATTGGAAGAGGAAGTGTATATAGAACAGTCGAAGGGCTTCTCATCCGCAGAGAAAAATGATATGGTATGCAAATTGAAGAAGGTTCTCTATGGGTTGAAACAAGCCCCAAGGGCTTGGTATGAAAGCTTACACTCATACCTCTTGACCATAGGATTCACAAGAATAGGAGATAACAACAATATGTATCTCAAGACTGGTAAAGAAGGGAACCTGATTGCTGAAATATTTGTGGATGATATCATCTTTGGAGGAGATGACAAAATGATCAAAGACTTTGTTGAAGAGATGAAGAAAGAATTTGAAATGTCCATGATTGGAGCTATAAAATTCTTCATTGGTCTGCAAGTCCAACTCAAAGAAGGTATTTTCATATCTCAGTCCAAGTATATTAAGAAGATTTTTAAATCATTTGGGCTAGAAGAATCCAGACCGGTTAGCACACCAATGATAACTAACTGCAAGTTATCCAAGGAGCATGATGCCAAAGAAGTCAATGAGACACTTTACCGATCAATGATTGACAAATTACAGTATGTTGTGCATAGTAGACCTAATATTGCACATGCAGTAGGTATTGTGGCCAGATTCTTTGTAAACCCAAAAGAAACATTTAATAGCAGTTAAGAGAATCTTCAGATATCTAAAGGGTACTGAGGAATGTGGTCTATGGTTTCCTCATAAAGGAGGTTTCGAGATAAAAGTGTTCACCGATGCAGACTAGGCAGGTAACATTGATGACAGAAAGAGCACAAGTGGAGGTGCATTCTTTCTTGGAGAGAGGATTGTGTCTTGGACAAGCAAGAAGCAAAACTGCATTTCACAATCCACAATAGAAGTTGAGTATGTTGCTGCAACAATTAATTGCACATAGGTAATTTGGATAAAACAGCTATTGGAAGGAATCCAAGAACAAGTACCTGAACCGATTGCAATATTCTGTGACAACACAAGTGCAATCAATATATCCAAAAATCCTGTCATGGACTTAAAAACAAAGCACATTGCTATACAATATCACTATTTGAGAGAGCAGGTGCAGAATAAAGAAGTAAAGTTGGAATATGTCCCCACAAAAGAACAGGTTGCTGATATATTCACAAAGCCTTTACTGAAGAGTACCTTTGAATAACTCAAAGGTAAATTAGGGTTAGTTTTCCTTCTTGATCTTCAGTAAAAGGACAAAGGTGATCATCAATCCATCGAGCTTCAACAAAGGAATCAACCTCATCTTAATTGGATTGGTGACAAAGGACTGTTGCTCGAAGGGGGAGCAGACTTCATAAAAGGTAGACATTTGACTAGCCTTTGGCATTATTGTCAAAGGGGGAGATTATAACTGGTAAGGAATGTAGACCGGTAAGGTGTTTTCCATCAATGCCAAAAGGGGAGATTGTTGATATTAATCGGTAAGGATGTAACCGGTATATGGCAAAGTGGTGTTGTTATTGATGTCTAAAGATAACATTGTTCAAATAGGGAACAAGTGACAATAATAGCAAACAAAAGAGTTGCAGTCAACAGTGAGACTGGTTAGGAAACCGGTGACACATATTGAGTAAGGGACGTACTGTGATCGGTGAAGTCACTAGTCGGAGCAGTGACTGGTAACCGGAGAGGTGACCGATAAAGTATATGACCGGAACCGAGGAACCGAACCGGTATAGTCAGGGAAAGGAAGAGTGACAGGTGAAGACGAAGACCTGTACATCACCTAAGGGTGTAAACTGATCATCTTTGATCAGTGAGATATCATCGAGACTGATGAACTGGTGAAAGTCACAGTTGACAAAGTGGTGACTCTTAGACCTAGATTTGTTGCACAAAACACGAAGGAGTTTGTGTTACGGAAAAGATCAGTGCAATGCACAATTGAAGGATTTAATGCCAAAAATTAAGGCATTAAAACATGGCGGAATCTCAAGTTAAGGGAAATATGTGACATGCATCTGTCGTTTCCTTTACAAAAAGAAAAAGCATATGGCATGCATCTGATGTTTCCTCTTTGAACTGAGACTCAACTGGATGATGGATCCAAAAGAGATCTTTACGGAGGTTGCACATACAAAAAGCGGGAAGGGTAGGAAGTCTATTTATTCTTCAGCCTGTGAAGAATATCATTTCCCTTCATTCTGCCAAAAGAAAAAGAGTGAACCTTTACGCTAAGCAAAGCTACGGTAAGGGAAGAAGGAGAAGAAAAGGTGAAGATAAGAAGAAGAAGAGAAAAGTGTGCAAGGAAGCGCAACAACCTGAAGAGAGCATACCTGTGGTGCTTGGTGATGACTCTCAGTTGATGAACACATCAATCTTATCAGGCTCAGCATAACCATCTCAAAAGATCAAACCCTCTATTGCTCTCTTACAATTGCAATAGCAAAAATCCTAGTATTTGGGTGGACATTAACAGGTCCCTCGTATTAAATCCCTTAATTGAGTGATATCGAGTAGACGTTCTAAAGTCCTCTAACAATGAAGGCTTTAACAAGCCTCATTTTTTAAATCCCTTAACCGGGTCGCATCTAGCAATGCATTTGTAATCCTTTAACAGGGAAGGCTCCTAACAAGGTACACTTTAGAAGATTGCAAAATTTGTGAGTTCCACTCACACCGTGATTTTCTTCTGTTTTGGGTTTCCATGTGATACATTTGGTGTTCTTTACTGCTTTGATCTTGTGATAGTTATTTCTTTGATAGGATCTGTTGTACATGCAGTTATAATTAGATTATATCAGATTGTTTTCAAGTTTTTGTGGGTGCTGATTTACCCCTCCCCTCTCAGCACTGGCTGGGACCATCAAGCACATGTTTTTTTCTTCTTATCACATAGCCAATTATACCAAATGAATTCATCTAGTTCTAAGTATAAGGATGTTGTTGCAACCTTTTGTTGACATGGAACATAATGAAAATCAAAGAACTATTCCATATAGCAAAGCCAGTTGGTTGGATCCTTGCCATTGAACTTTGCCAAATGAGTTTGTCTAGTTCCAATTGTAAGGATGTTGCAGCCTTTTGTTGATGTGGAATATGAAGAACTGTTCCATTTAGAAAAGCCACTTAGTTAGGTCATTGCCATTGAACTTTTGCATATCTATCTTTTCTGTGAAATGCCTAGCCCAATAATTACTTGGGTGATGATCCATCTTTAGATTCAAACTTTTAATGCATCATGTCCCATACAAGGAACATCATCTTCCCATTTGGTGTGATTCCACTTGCCAAGTATCTATTTAGGTCTTGAGAGAAGCTAATTGTATCATAGTTTGTTTGTATCTTCTTTTAAGCCACTACTACTAAGCTCTCCTTTCTAATTTTGGTGTTTGCTATATCTATACAAGCTTGAACATCCATAGGATCCTTCTATTCCATAATTGGATCATCCTTCTCAATAGACTTCCCTAGGGTGACAAGATTACTTGCTTTGCCTCTTGTTGAAGCCTCTGCCATGATGCCACAAAATAGTTTTCAAAAGTTAAAATAAATCAAAATAATTTGAAATTTTTGCTGTGGCTTAGTAGGGTCTAGGTATCCTCTGCATGTTCTTTCATCTCTCTTTCAGGCTCTTCATCAGATTCATTTGTATTCTTTGGCTACTTTGTTGCAACTTCCTCCAGCCTTGTCTTAAGGCTTTCTTTTCTTTGAAAATATTTTCCATAGCTTTGTTGACATATTTAAGTTGTCACTGGTTAAGTCAGCAGCAAACATCAATCCCACTGGAGCACCAGTACACTAATCAAGCATTGGTACTCTTTAGTATGCACCGGTAGACCAAACAGAGTGTTTTCAACCCATCTTATGAGACATATAGGGAAGGTATGACCAACCGGGTACAAGTTTATTACCGGTTGAGTGCATGATAATCCGAACCGGATTATGCGGAGCAGTCTCAGTTAAAATCAGACTATACTGAGCATTCACAGTTGAAGCTGAAGTTAGCCTTTTAACTGGAGTTAGCTTTATTTCTTCTACAGGTGTTTCAAGGTAAACTCAAGATCACTTTGCAAGCTTTTTGCATGTATGATTTATGGGTGAGTTTACAGTTTGGCGGAACCATGAGAAGTATTTTAATAAGATTAATCTCTTATAAATATAGGTTAGATAATACACAAGAAGTGTTGTTGAATAATAAGAGTAGGAGAGAGATATATTCTGATAGGAGCTAGAGTCATGAGAAGTGAAAGACAGAGAAGGGTTCAAGAGCCAAGTAGAGAAAAAGGGTAACAGGTATTATCTGATCAGACAAAAGGTGTCATAATAGATCATTGCTTTGAATTGTAAGAGCATATTCAAATCCCTCAATCAGGGTGAACCCTAACAGGTTCTTGTATAAATCCCTTCACCGGGTAACATCTTAATTGGTGTTGAAAGTCCTTTTACAACGCGACTCCTAATAGGGTCGAGATCCTAACAGGTCTTCTACCAAATCCCTTTACCAAGTAGCACTTTTACCAGTGCTTTGTAAGCCTTTAACAGGGCACCTTTATTACTGCAGTAGTTGTGGGTTCTGTCCCGCCGAGGTTTTCTCCTTCTAATCGAGGGTTTCCACGTATATATGCTGTGTTGACTTGTGTATTTCTATTTCTATTTGAGTGTTGATTATATTCTTTTAATTCTGCAAGAATAAATTTATAAGGATAAATTGGAATAGAAATTGTATTTATTGATTCACCCCCCCTCTCAGTAACCGGTTAGGATTAACAATTGGTATCAGAGCAGTTTGGTTCTCAAAGATATAAAGCTTAACCGCTTGAGTAAAAGATCATGAAGGGATACAGGTATCAAAAACAGCTTGAAGAAGCGAATGGTATAATTGCCTCTCTTGAGAATAGATTGAGGAGGTCCCTTGCAAAAAGAAAGGAGCTGACTCTGCAATTGAGTGAGAGCAATGAAACAATTGAGGAACTCTTTGGGAAAAGTGGATCTGATAAAGCAGAGGAGGCAATCTTTGAGCTTATGGAGAGAAATCAAAGTCTAACCGATCAGATCTCAAATCTGAAAATGGAGCAGGAAAATAATGCTCTAAGAATGACTGAAATCATTGAGGAAAAGAGGAAAGATGAAGATGAAAGGAACAGTGCTGTGAAATCAATGGAAGCCTCTAAAAGAGAAAGAAATTTGGTAGAAGATGCAGTAAGGGAAAGTGATCTTGTTCTACAACTTCAAGAAGACATGTAGATAATTACACAAGAAAATGCAAACATGCACAAAAATTGGCATGATAAAGATGATGCATGCAAAAAGCTGGCTATTCAATTGTATCAACTAAAGGAACAACAGTTCTCGAAGAAAGAAATGAGACACTTAGAAGATACAATGAGAGCTCAGAAAAGTTTGATGAGCAACTGAGGGCTCAAAGAAAGCACAAGGAACCCACAGGACTTGGGTTCACCGGTCAAATCGGCAAGGAAACCGGTGAGTCATCTGGGGTCAAGAAAGGCAAGATGGAAAAGAAAAAGAAATCAACGGAAGACAAAGGTAAGAAGACCTTCAAAACCTCTTGCCATCACTGTGGTAAATCGGGTCATAAAACAAATGACTGCAAAAATGCACCGATAAAACCAATTATTTCTAACAGTTACTGCAAAAACTATTACAAATATGGCCACAAGACTTTTGAATGTAGGTCTCATCCCAATAGTGTGTCCAGTGGAAGCAAGGGAAGCTTCAAAGGTTATTGCTATGCATGCAACAAGTTTGGACACAAGGCTGATGAATACTGATCTAAAACTATGGCATTCAAATGCCCACTGATATCGATATTTCCTTAGAGGAATGTAAACCGGAGTACAACCAATTGTGCTAACTGTGGTATACATGGCCATAATAACTCCCAGTGTCATTCACCTAAGAATAGAAGGGTAAATCCATGGAAGGCAACTGGGATAGCTTGTTACAACTGCAACAAAGTTGGACATCTGGCCAAAGAGTGTAGGAACCAACCAATGAACAAGAAAAGGGGACTTGCTAAACCGGTCAAAAGGAACTTTACTCCTAACCAAAAGAATAATAAGGGAAAAGAAACTAACAAAGAAGTCAAGAAGATTTGGTTCAAGAAGGAATCAAAGAGCTTCGTTGAGGAGAAGACAGAAGGAAGATCATCATCTGCTGATGGTGATCTCTTTAGCAAACTAAGCCTAAGGGCTTAGAGGGAACCGGTAGTCCGCCTACTGTTCCTGATAGAACTGGTGAGAAATGATCTCACACAGTCAAAAAGAGTAACCAGAGGAAGTCACCGGTCTATCATGTGAACCAGACAGGTAAGTGCTGACATTTCAACTGAGGTTTGATCAACAGGTAAATACATGAAAACCGGTTGTCGAAGAAAAGATTAGGTAAGGTAATTAATGCTATAGCCGTTAACAATAGTTACCATTTGGTAACTACCGTTATACCCTAAATCTATATAAGGGAAGGATGATTACTCATTTCACTTTACTTTGTGAATTGTGATTTTTGTTTTCTTATGATTGAGTAATCTTCTCTTGCTTTGATTTACGGTCTTTGCTAAGTAATCTTTTAAATCCGATCAAGAGTTCTCTATGTAAACCGGTCAAGATACGATGGCATCATCATCTTCTATCATCAATCTAATTCAAGGAAACCAATTCGACAGACCTGTTTACGACATCATGCCAGTGCAGAACAGAGAAAACGACATGACAGGAGCGCTATCATCGATGCCTGATGGAGTTCTAATGACTGAAGACATTATAGCATTCATCCACGCCAAGAAGGAAGAACTGGGTGAAACCTACATCGAAAGCGAGTATCTCTCACTTTGCCAGGATGGAAAGTTTCAAGATAAGTATGCGAAGCTTGTAACTTCAGGATTGATCAATGGGGTCAGGTATCCAACCGTGTTTCGACCGGATTTGATAAGATTGGTTCTAAGTCGGGTGCATGAACCAGGGATGTGGGTAGCGAAAGGCGCAGTCACACCGATCACTAAGGAGGATCTGCAAAGGGTTACTAGTTACAGTGACAAAGGGGAAGCTCTTACCCTTAGAACCATTGCGAATGCTGTAGTCGCAAGGTCAACAAAGTCGAAGTCCGACAATCGGTTGATGACTGTCAACGACATAGAGGACGAAGGCGTTCAGTTTGCATTTGCGGTGATAGGGTACAAAATCTATCAGTCGAGCAACCTCAACAGTGTACCAGGCGGAGCTATACATGCCGCACACCGGATCATGCACGACAATGCACAGTATGATATTTGCGTCATGCTGAGAGGGAAAATGTTTGAAAATCTGAAAAAGCTAGGTCTTGTGAAGAAAAAGTTTTTGAAATATGGAACTCTACTGGTATGTTTGTTCTTTTATCATCAAAATTTCTTTCCAAGCGTAGGAAAAGTAACTTGGTTAGCAGAATTCTATTGAAAAATTGTAGTTAACATTGTATTACAATAATATCCCACTATATTCTTAAGAGGATAACCATGACAAAATTGAAGAGTATGAAATCATAATTATAAATAACAATAGAAATTTTACTAAAATATATATACATGTTGACTTAAATAAAAATTATGTATTAAATATTATACACCAATATTTAGAAAGAGAAAGTTTTAAGAAAATTAAACCGGTTATGATTCAAATAGGAGAAATGGCAAACAAACTAGGAAACCATTTTACTAAAGTAATGACCGATTACTTTGAGGCCTTCCAATTGAGAATGCATCCCAGGGAAATAATTCCCTCGACTATTGTTGATTTATACAAGGATGAGGTGTGTTTTCTTGTCACCACCGATTACTGTATAATTCAGGTTGTGGAGCCTAGAACTGAGTACACACCGAAGCTTGGTTATGAAGTCTCTACCAAGGTAGCCAAGGCTTATGCAGAAGCATTGCAAGAAAGTGATCTAGATCTCTCTTCATACTGGTTTGGGACTAATGAAGAAATTCTGAAAAATCTGAAGAAGTCTTCAGTTAAAGAACCTAAAAAGGTATATGTGAAGAGGTCTCTCACACAAAAGAAGAAGAAAACAGTAACAGAAGAACCCAAGGTTCAAAGGAAAAGAGCACAACAGGTGTCCAACAAGCAAGGGGAAGAATAGGAAGAAACAGAGACCGAAGATACAACTACTTTTCACCGAAAGAGGAAATCTGCGAAACTGGTGAAAGAGGATGCACTGAGAGGAAGAAAACCAACTATTGAAAAATTTGTTGAAGGAATTAAGGAACAAGGTGCATTGGGGACAGTTGGAAGGAGATATGGTCTAAGCAACGAAGAGGACAACAAAAAAATAGAAGAAGCTGTAGTTCATTGTCTCTACAAGTTCAACTACACTCCAACTGAGCTTCATACAATAATACCAGATGATTTACTTGAGATCATAGAAGGAAGATGGAAGTCTTCAATTGACAAGGAGAAAGAGCTAAGGATAAAAGCTCTACCAGAAGTCCAAAATCATCTAACTCTGGACAAAGCAACCCAACAAGAGGATCTGCACAAGCAAAGTTTCATGATAAGAAAAAGGATAAGTCAGGTGCTTATTGGAGATGTGGACAAGGTACATGAAGGAGTTGCTACTTGGACAAATCTTCTTCAGCGACAACACTAGGTAGAAGAAGAATGCTAGAAAACCACAGAGCCACCGGTGAAAGATACCGGGAAAGGAAAGGGAATACTGGGAGTTGAGACTTCGGTCAAGGGAAAACCTGCAGAAGAACTGGCAATTGTTGACTTAACTGATGATAAAGCTGATGATCTGACTCCACCAACTTTGCTTGCATCCCCAATAAAAGGTAAGGCTAGAACCTTAACTGTAGACAATATAGTTGATGATGTCATGGACTTTGGTGAAGTATCGAATGCAGCCAAATGGTTCAGTGTGTTAGTAGAAGAGGATAAGGAGAAAGTGGAAATTGCCCTGTTGGAAACTTTCTTAGATTTCAACAGAAGTCCTAGAGATTATAGGGCTAAATTTCCTCCAAAATTGAATCAAAGAATTATGGTTAAATGGAGAACCAGTCTAGCAGCCAACAATAGAATTGCAAAGGAAACATTGACACAGGTAAAACCAGGTCTCAGTGAAGAGACAACTAAACTTTTGATGGAGGAAGTGTCAATGAATTTGGACACAAAGAACAGGGTCGCGAAGATTATCAATGGATATGAAAAGGATGTATATCAAGAGACACTTGAATTCTGGCAGACTTATGACTTCAATACTCTGAAGACAATAGGTCCATAGGATGAACCTGAGAAAGTATTGGAACCACTAGTTCAATTCACTGCTCATGAACAACCTTCAACCGGTGAGCAACAAGTTCCAACAGAAGCGTTCACAACCAGTGAACGAGTGAATCTGGGAGAACAATTTCTACCAGAAGAACAAGTACTGGGAGAGTCGTCAGAAAATATGACTACTGAAAAAGGGACAAATGAGGAAGAAATTGTTGTGGATAAGCAACATGCAGCCGAGGAGAAGCACACAGAGCCTCCACTGGAAGAGCAAGTACATCCTGAAGAGGAAGTTCATCCGGAAGAAGAAGCTCATCCATAAGAAGTACGTCCAGAAGAAGAGGTACATCTAGAGGAAGTAGTTCAATCAGAAGGAGAAGTGCATCAGCAACAAGAGGTACAACAAGATGATATACCTCAACAATAGGAAGTACTGTCAACACTGAACAGGAAAAGCCTGCGGAAGAACAACCGGAATAGGAGAAGAAATAGATGGAACCGGTAGATGTTCCCAGCTCATCTTCATCAAAGAGGAAACTAACTTTTGCAACCGAATTTGAAGCTACGAAAAGAAAAGTTAGTGAAACTGTGGTTGACATAAGCAAGATGTCAACTAGACAACTCAAAGAGCTCACTAAGAGGAAACAAGACATGGTCCTCTCTAGTGTAAGGAACATCTTGTACAACTTTGTAGTGGATGCAGACATTGATGAAGACGAACTTGTTATTTATCAATTGGAAATATTGACACAAGCAATTGGAGAAGATGTCACCGATCCAGAGACAATAGCCATTGATCACTATGAGAAGAAGCGAGTAGAAATTCTACACAAATAGGTTGAAGAGTTAAAGGCAACTGTATCTACAAATACAAGAGTACTCTAGCAACACATACATGATGTAGGAAGTCTAATCACAAGGACTTCAAACTTTGAAGACTTTGTTCAGGATATCACTGAGAAGACATCCAAAACTTCAGAAGAAATAAGGGTTCTTTCATCCAACTTTGATGCAAAGAACTCCTCTGCAACAGAATACAACAGAGAAATGACCAGTCTTGCTCTAGTTATCAGAAAAGCTTCAGAAGAGAAGACAAAGAGAATTCAAGATCTCATTGGATTCCAATTATTTCTTTCCCCTACATTTGATCTCATGCAAATGACTGCAACTGAGGCAGAAGACCTGATCAAGGAACCAGACTACAAAACAGTAGAAGACATGGAAAACATAATTGTATCATTGTAAGCAGCACAAAAAAACTTGGAGCATGTCACCGGTCTATGGAATCCATTTTCTTCAATCAGCGAAGAAAATGTATAAGGATATCTTCACAAAGTTACAGATATAAAATGAGTCATTCAAGCTGTAACAACCCTTTATCGTATGGAGACAAAAAGGGGAAGAAGATCAGGACTTAGAAAAGATCAGAATACAGGTAAGAAGATGTCGGAGTAACAATATCGGAGGCACTGAAGGGATTAGATACAGAAGAAGAAAGAAGAAGAAGATACAGATAGCATGTGTTTACAGGGGAAGTCTACAACACAGGTAATGTAAGGTGATGTTTTGCCACCAATGCCAAAGGGGAAGATTGTTGACATATTTAAGCTGTCATTGGTTAAGTCAGAGACAAACATCAATCCCATCGGAGCACCGGTAGACTAATCAAGCACCGATACTGTTTAATATGCACCGGTAGACCAAACAGAGTGTTTTCAACCCGTCTTATGAGACATACAGGGAAGGTATGACCAACCGGGTACAAGTTTATTACCGGTTGAGTGCATGATAATCCGAACCGAATTATGCAGAGCAATCTCAGTTAAAACCGGATTATACGGAGCATTCACAGTTGAAGCTGAAGTTAGCTTTTTAACTGGAGTTAGCTTTAATTTCATCTACAGGTGTTTCAAGGTAAACTCAAGATCACTTTGCAAGCTTTTTGCATGCATGATTTATGGGTGAGTTTACAGTTTGGCAGAAGCATGAGAAGTATTTTAATAAGATTAATCTCTTATAAATACAGGTTAGAGAGTACACAAGAAGTGTTGTTGAATAATAAGAGTAGGAGAGAGATATCTTCTGATAGGAGCTACAGTCACGAGAAGTGAAAGATAGAGGAGGGTTCAATAGCCAAGCAGAGCAAAAGGGTAACAGGTATGATCTGATCAGACAAAAGGTGTCATAATAGATCATTGCTTTGAATTGTAAGAGCATATTCAAATCCCTCAATCGGGGTGAACCCTAATAGGTTCTTGTATAAATCTCTTCAACGGGTAACATCTTAATTGGTGTTGAAAGTCCTTTTACAAGGCAACTCCTAACAAGTCTTCTACCAAATCCCTTTACCGGGTAGCCCTTTTACTAGTGCTTTGTAAGCCTTTAACAGGACACCTTTATTACTGCAGTAGTAAAGTTGTGGTATCTGTCCCACCGTGGTTTTCTCCTTCTAACCGAGGGTTTCCATGTATATATGCTGTGTTGACTTGTGTATTTCTATTTCTGTTTATGAGTGCTGATTATATTCTTTTAATTCTGCAAGAATAAATTTATAAGGATAAATTGGATAGAAATTGTATTTACTGATTCACTCCCCCCCTCTAAGTAACTGGTTAGGATTAACAAGCTCCCCTTCTTGGAGGCATATAAGACCTCTATTATCTGTAACACAAACTTCTAAGAAACCATTCTCAGGCTATATTATTTGGTACCAAAATGAAGGGGTAGGAGAGCTATATTCTCTTACAATATTGACACAATAGTGATGATTTGGATTGTGGTGGCTGCAAAACTGCCCATGAAGAAATCAGGGGCTACATAACTGCTTTTTGCTTAGAACGATGGGTCCACAATTGTCCTTTTGCTTGAACCACTGGTTCCACTACCATCCACAAAGCATCCTTGTTTTCAAGAATCTGCTAAATTGTGCATCACATCTGAGGTGTCTAGTTCACCTTGGGCATGATTGTCTTAAAGGACCCTAAACCGTCTATCCTTTATTCTTGACTGAAAAATCTTTGGAAATGATCACGAGGAAATGTTTCTTGAGTTTCATACTTTGTCTTCATGAGAATATTTTATCTTCTTTCAGCAACACTTCATAATTCACTTTGGATTAATATTGCCACTTTAAGGGGCAATCACCTGTTACAATTATACTCAGTGCCAGGCATCTTATGTTGAATACACAATTTTTATTTATGGGAGATAATAAGGTAGTCGCATGCTACATAGTATATGTGGGGTAAAATAATAGAAGAATCAAGAGAGAAAGGGCAAAAAGTGAAGAATATGAGAGCAGGACAGAAAGTTGAAAATAATAGGTGGGAGGTGGGTATAATATATAAAATATTTCGATGCTCGTCATGTCTATAAATTTTTTTGCAATTTTCACAACTTCACAGTGGTCCTGGTTAACTATGACCACCTAGTTTATGCCTATGGTCCATCTGATTTTGTTGCTCTGCCAATGAATTCCTTTCTTTTGTATTGATTCATTTGGATTATCTTTACTGTTATGTCTAGTACTGTCCAACAATTGCAGATTATTAGAATGCATTGCACAGATCAGGATGGATACAACCTAGGTCCAAGGTTACAGCATGATACATAAAGACTTTCTAGATTTTACTTCCATAATGTTAAGGTTGCTGTTTTTCGGTAGTTTTATGCTATTTCAGTCAGTGGCTTGTGAAATTATATCTTTTCTTATTTGTTAAATTTTGGATGCACACTCGTGAATTTTTCCAATTATAATGAGTATGTGTAAACATGTCCTTTTGTGCACATGCTTGCAATTTGATCTGTCAATATAGCTAATTTAGGGTTTCTGGTCCTTATTCATCTACTTAGAAAATCATTTTCTAGGTTTATATCTAATGATCAGAAAGAATACTATTTGATAGAGGGTAAATGCAGAAGGATGGAGATTCCGTCAAGGAAGCAATGGACCAACTAAATCAAATTGGATGGGCTAAAAAATGGAATTCTCAGCCTTATGTCTCACGACGCACGGTTAGTCACCAATTCAATTTGCATATGGCAAAATGCTTGAAAAACTTACTGCTTGCAAGTATGCATTTTAGGTGCTTCACCTTTATATTTGATATGCTTGTTAGATGTGTAGCACAAGTTGCCAGTTCTTTGTATCCTATATATTTTTCTTTCACTTATGCTAATGTTTTTTTGATGCAGACATTCATGCGTGAGTTGGCTTCCCTAGGAATAAAAAATGCAGAAAATTTAGCAATCCCAAGCACTCGAAATGATGCAAGTATCCAATAGAGATCTTCTATCTTTTGTTTAAAAAATCTAATTATTTCAAATTGACTTCAAGTTCATTTTATTTATGATGTTTTTTCTCAACAGATGGGTGCCTGCTAATGTTGGTTTGTAATTATTCTGTTTCCTTTTTTGGTTTCATGATGTATATAACTTTTTAAGTACAAGGAATTTTCTTGGTCACATGATCTTTCTCTAATAAATTGTATTCTTGATGACTCAATTTCCAGTACAAGATTTTTGGTTTCTTACTAAGATTTCAAATTACATATATTGTACGACAGTCTACATATTTCTGAAACTGATAAAAATTTATGAAATTGCTCTTTCATAAGTCCGTGTCATTCTTCTGTTTTGTTACATATTTGTGAAGTAAATTTAAAATTTCCTTTGACACCTTGTTTCTGGTTGTGCAGGCAGCTTTCTTGTTCACTGTGGTGGGTAGCACAGGATTTATAGCTGTTCTTGCTGGCCAGCTTCCTGGGGTACTATATTACATTCAATGAATTTCTAGTTGTATAATTTTGCTAATATTAGATCAATGAAAAGGAAAATCCTTATAGTAAAGATTTCCAAGTGTTACTTCTCATCCCTTGTTACTGTTTACTTTTTAAAAATGCAAGGATGTTCGAAACAATCTTATGAACTATGTTTCTTCTGCTAACATAGGCATTTTGTTATAAATCCTCAACTAATCCCATGCAGAAACAGACTGACACACTACATCAATCAAGTTTCTGGTATGGGTCCGTAGTTTGCTAAAACATTCCCAGGTTTTGTACAATTGGGTTTCGGATGTGTGTATATATATAGTATAATATAATATAATATTACCATAATTTCATATAATTAAATACAGAACATAGCTGATAATTGATAATTCAACATCAATTCTCAAATGTTAAATAAAAAATTGTTTATATTAGTGCAATTACACATGGAAAATCAATATTAATCATCATATTGCTGTTCATTGCAAGCATCAACGTCATTAGCTGATTCATTAGATAGAGGAGCGACCTTGTGCCATTCATCTAGACAAACTATGAAATAAAAGCATCTGAGTTGGGATACTCTAGCACATGGTTTATACAAGATTGGAAAGCCGTTGAAGCATTTATTAAGCCAAAAGGCATAACCAGGAACTTAGAATGCCTAAAATGACATCTAAATGTAGTCTTTTCTCTGTCTTCTTCTTGAAATCTTTATCTCATGATATCCAAAACTTAAGTCTATTTTTGAAAATTAGACAACTCCATGCAATTCATCAATCCTTAGTATAGCGTATCGATTCTTGATGGTCCTCTTGTTAAGGGCTTTATAACCTATGCACTTGTGTGTAGTCCTGTTCTTTTTTACCAACATCACAAACGATACAAATGGATTGCAAGTAGGAGTTCACCCAACACTTTACATACCATAGGTGGCCGGTGTAAAGAGCCCAACTGACTCTCAGCTGCCGACTGGCTACTAACTCAATTTTAATTGCAATTTTATAGAGATCCAAAGATTTAAAATTTATTTGCAATTTTTTCAATTTAAAAATCATAGATAAAATCTCACAAAATTCCCTCAACATGAGCAAAGAACAACAATTTAAATAACCTCTGAATATCCACTAAAATGTTCTTCCTAACAACATACTCTACGCTTACATTTAACAATCACCTAAAATTAAAATTACAATGCGGAATGTAGAACCTTAAAATAACGTGACTGGCTGTAGATGAAAAACGCAGCATACACAATAAACTCCAGCTTGGAATGGTTGATGCCAGCCCTGATTTGATTGCTCCTCAGCCAAGGGAAGAACTTCAATGCTCTCCTTCTATCATCTAACACACCCTCCAAACAAAAACGCTGCCCCAGCAATCAGTTCGCAGTCTCCCATGAACAAAAACGCTGCAACTGCAAGAGCAGACTTGCAGTACATACGACACCAGCTCTCAGCCATACGGCTCCCTCTAAAAAACACAGCTCGGCACACATTGAAGCATGATTCAATGGCATTAACAGTCCATTTCAAAATGCCTCAGATCAGTAGCAATTCGATCCCAAATAACAGTCAGCAAATTTCGAAGAATTTGGTGTTCTCTCCATGAAATGAAGACCAAACACAAACCCTAGCAGTCTTCCAAGCAAAATCGGTTTCCTTCTCCATCCAAACTTTCAATTTTCAATAAATGACATAAGGTAATCAATTCGATTTCACCAAGGCATATATAAAGACTTTTAATGAATCTTTTTCATGACACTTTTCATTAAAGAGCCTTCACCATCATACCATTAAATTAAAACATTAGAGTCCATAAGTTATTAAATTAACATAACTTAATTTAATAAGTTGTCATGTCCCCATTTTGGCTGACATCATTTGGCGTGCAGGATCAGTCTATCATGGGCTCTCGTAGATTGATAGCGATGAGGAGAGAGTCATCTCGTGATCATTTGGAGATCAGTTGATTGCATATTGCTGTTAGAGCCTACGTTCAGTAGAGCCTACATCCAGTCCGAGCCTACATTCGGTTGTAGTTGGGCCTACATTCAGTTATGAGCCTACATTGTTATAATTTTGAGTTGAGAGAAGCACTTTTATATTATAATGTTATTTTATTATAAAGTGCATTATAATTGGATGTTTCTAGAAGTTCTTAGTAACTTCTTAGAAAAGTAAATAAATAGAGGGCTTGGGCATTCATTTTGACATGCTTGGATTTGGGATTTCTTTTACTTCTTCCATTGTGGAGCAATTTGTAGTCTTTTGGGTCTGCAAATACTATTCGATCTTTGGGAACGATCACTCCCCTAGATTGGCATAACTGAGGTAGTGAAATATCTACTAAAGGGTTGCAAGTTTGGAGTTGGTACTCAGCCATCTCATTGGTACTTCATTGAGAATTTGTTGTAAGGGTTTGTTTGTGGTTGGAATAAGGGTTTGAATTCACCTCTTGCATTGGTGAATTATTTTGGCAAAGATTGAAGACAATTTGGCACATTTTCAGACATTCAATATCAGGGCCTGGAATCAGAATTTTGCTCATATCTCCCTTGACACTTGGAGTTAATTTTTGTGCTTTGGAGAGGACCTTAGTACCTCATTGGCGGTCCCATTGATATCAATTTGGGGTGTCAAAACCCTGCATATTATTTTCTGCAGGTGCCGTACATGTACGGCCTAGTACGACACTGTACAGTACAGCACACAATAGAGTTTCCAGGGGCAGTTTGGACCGGTTCTGGTTTGTTTGGCATTGGACTTCATCAGCACTCCATGACAGACTATTGGGAGTGTTAACCAGGTTCCATTCATGAGTTTAGTATGCATTTGAATTCAAGGAAGTTGTAATAATTGCTTGGTCTCAGTCATAGTTACAGCAAATATTGGTTAGTCTCTGTCATAATTGAATTGGCATAGTAATTGGATGCATTGTATGGTAACAGCACTACCATAATACTTGATATGTAACAGTCCCATATATGTATTCATGTAACAGTCAATGTATTCAGACTTTGCTATTGATTTGGAATAGGAAAAGTGCATCAATAGGACTTGTTTATGTAATATGGATCATTTGTTGTAAACAGACCATAAACAGTGCTCATATGTGACAGATGTAGCAGTCATATATATTCTGGAAAGTGCAATCAGACTTAGAGAAGTTTTGATATATTTGTAGTGAGTCTTTACTTTGCTTTGAGATTTATTGTTGCACATTGTATTGGTATTGTTATCTCAATTGCAAAATTGGTGCCCAAAAACAATAAACATATTGAAACACATCATTGCAAGCAAAACATTTCAGTGCATGCCAACTGTTTGACGAATTGCCACAGTTCAGATTTGGGGTGTTTTAGTGATCCTACTGGTGAGGGTCATTACAGTGGTATCAGAGCGGTTTTCTTGCCATCGTGTTGGGTAAGAACCGTCTTTGCATGAGTAATCAGCACTCGATTGATTGCAGAATGGAAAGGAAGAGGTACACTTCATGGTCAGTTAACCGTCCTACACGGCCTACCTTCTTGAAAGAGGAACCGCAGAGCAGCAAAAAAAGTAATGATTCAGACAGTTGGGTTGAAATCAAGAAGGCAGTTGATGAGATGACTGAGTCTATGATAAAAAGAAACCGTGAGTGGAGTGACAAGTTGGCTGATCCAGCTACTGGGGATAAGTTGACTAGATTTCTATTTGGCAGATCTTCTCGCAGGACAGATGACAAGAGATCGGTTGATACAGTTACCAGGAACTTGCATGAGGAGTTTGAAAAACAGATTAGTAGCCAGGTAGAAGATTCAGTTTCTACTTAGCCACAGGAGGAAGTGGTGAAGGATATTACACTGATGGATACTAATTGTCAACTTGATACTCAAGTTGAGACAGTCCTATACAGGTTGCCTGCGAGTAATGTCACAGGTACTCAGGATGGTTTGGCTACGACAGGTAGCGACTACAACGTAGTGAGTTCGGATGATGATTATGAGGATGATGTTGTGCATAATGGTGAGATACCTGGTAGAGATGAGCAGACATTGAGCATTCATAACTTTGCTGAGAGAGAATACTAGGCACAGTTAGATGCTTCGTCACATGAGGTTGAGGCTGGTAGTACTTCGCATGATTTGTCTAGCTAGCTGAAGGTGAACATAGACAGTATTGTGAGTTCATTATCTCATCATGACAGGATGTGGGATATGATAGAGGATCACATCCGGATGATTCAGTTACAGGGCAGACATAAGGAAGTTCAGGCAGAGTCTTCTTGTGTTGACTTACAGGCGATCAGGGAAGGAATGGGAGCGATGAAGATGAGTTATTTACATCTTCTTTCGGACCGTGACCATCTTCTTAGCCTTGCCGGAGATTATTCAGATGCCTTAAGGAGGAAGGAGGAGGAAGTTGGCAGGCTTTCTCGAGAGTTCGAGGACACTCGAGCCTCTTTGTTGAGTACTCCATTGGCATTACAGGACTCGGAGAGACATGCTGATTTGATGCAGGGAGACATCACAGGCACACTGGATTGTGTGATTGACACGGATAGTGGTTACGGTACGGTTGCTCCTGATGTTGTTACAGTGGCTGAGGACAGTACGGTTGCTCAGAGTAGTGCAGCAGAGAGACATGTGGACGAGCCTTGTCTTGAGGTGAGTTCAGTTCAGGAGTTAGCGCATGTGGCAGGGACTCAGTTTTCTTTTACAGTCGGGTCACATGTTGATGATGATATGAGTATGTCTAGCCTTCACATTTCGGATTCAGAGATTGTAATGAGTACAGTATCAGACATATATGTGGAGTTAGTTGGTATTAGTCATATTACTCAGGTGAGGAGTTTGCTTGAGTTACCAGCTGATTCTAGTTTACGGATGTGGATTCGGGATTGTTATATTGGCGCTTGGGATTATGTTGACTGGAGATCCTTATCACCTATTGATAGTAGTAATTGTTTGAGTGCTATCATGGATTTGATTAGCAGATTACACGGTGTTGTTCTCATTCATACTAGCAGCTTGTCAGATGTTGGTATTAGTCTTTATACACCGATGTTAGGAGTTGTGTACATTTCCAGTCGACCACTTAGGGTGTAGTGGGTTTGTGATGATTCAGGCACATCTGAGATGTTAGTGTTTACAGGTGAGTCCCAGGATCGTATTGGCATTGATGACATCCAGGAGGATGCAATGGGCAGTTTTGAGGACTTAGTTTCCTCGACAGTTTCTTTTGGTACAGAGGAGTTGGACAGCAATGCTACAGTTTTTGATACTCCGTATGTTGATATGAGCTTTGGAGTTGTTTTGCAGAGTGTGGATGGTAGTACTCCAGAGACCAGTGACTTTGAGGATACTCCTTTGGACAGTGCATTAGAGGAGGATTGTAGGAGACAGTCTAGCCAGCACAATCATGTGTCTAGTCAGCTGAGAGTTAGTGAGCGAGACATTGCTATCGCTTGCGAGCATTTTGATGCTGCTCGTCAGTTGTTAGCAGTTTACGGATGGGGTTCTCCTACTCGTGATGAGCAGGGAGGCAGTTATTTTTCTTTGACAGAGATCCACTCTTTATGGGAGGCTATCCGGATTCTGAGACAGAATTATATGCAGTTGGTAGCCGAAAGAGATTATCTTATAGAGTGGGGCAGTACAGCATATGACGCATTATTGGCCAAGGAAGATGAGGTGAGTGAGCTTACTCAGCAGCTCGAGGTGACTTCTGAGATTCTTGAGAGTATACGGTTGGCGTTCGAGGAGTCACAGTTTCATTTGGCTGAGGTGACCATGGAGCTAGAGCAACTGCAGTCTTTATCAAATTCCGTATAGTCACAGGTTGTGATGTCTGGTGATCCGAGGATGTCCATGGTCGAGATTGTCAGAGACAGTGGAGATGGGGATGCATCCATCCTTGATACTAGCATTGGCATATCGGGTTCATTTCCACTAGAGTCAAGTTCAGTTGAGTTGGGTGTTGTAGCAGATTGTTGTGGTATGCCTGACATGGTGGTGGTTTCTACTACTAATGGCACGGAGACTAGTGATGTTGTATCAGAGATCATGTGTGATGTTGGTGAGCCGGCAGTTGGCATGGTTCCTGCTAGTGATACTACTCCCTTGGCGATGTCTTCGGAGGTAGTAGCCAGTTCCAGCTTGGTTAGTGATCGGTTGCAGTTAGTTTCATCTGGATTGTAGTCTGAGCCACTGACTGAGATTGGCGCATTCTATCGGCATTACACTGTGAGGTATGCTCATCAGTTTACCTTTCATGACCATGTTGATGAGATGATGTTACGTAGATATACTTTGGTCCCTAGTGCTTGTCATCAGTTATGGGATGGTTTGACACCACGGGATGAGAGTTGTGATGAGCATGACATGGTGATAGGTTCTGTGGTTGACATCTTGATAGTACATGACCTAGAGCAGGAGTGTGGGAGTAATACTTCAACGGTTGTTGTTATTGATTCTACTCCTTTGGCTATGTCATCTCCTGACTTGGTGATCAGTCACAGTGGGTTGTATCACCTGTGCATGGTGAAATGTTGATTGAGGTTGGTCCTTTTTATTAGCACTATACTGCGGGGTATGTACATCAGTTAGCATTTGATCCATGTGTTGAGCAGTTGATGGCCGTCAGATTTGGTTTGGGTTCTAGTTCTTGCTATCTATCATGTGATGATTATTCGCCATTAGCAGTACATGGTAGTTATGGTTATGAGACAGTGGTCGGTGAGTTGCAGAGTTGTTTTCACTACAGGAGTTGTACAGTGTGTGGATTTTCCGTACTTAGCACAGTTTCATTCGGGAGTGTTCACCATTGTTGCAGAGTTGGATTGTGCGCTCTACATAGGCTAGTGGGATGTGTTGGTGATATTTACTATGTTGGCAGTTTGAGTTGTCCTCTCTACTTGGGTTCTGATATTTCGAGAGTTTGTTTCTCGTGGGTTCCTGACTCTGGCAGTTGTACTGTTGGAGTTTGGTTGAGTTGTATTTGCCAGTTTGATTATGGATTCCTCTTGATTATATTTCAGAGAATATTGCAGGAGCTTGCGTTGATTGACAGCAGTTTAGATCATGACTACATTTGGGATCCAGGTGGATTGATTGATTATTTGTTTAGCCATTGCTTGGGGACAAGCAGTTTCAGGAAGGGCGGACTGTCATGTCCCCATTTTGGCTGACATCATTTGGCGTGCGGGATCAGTCTATCACGGGCTCTCGTAGACTGATAGCGATGAGGAGAGAGTCATCTCGTGATCATTTGGAGATCAGTTGATTGCATATTGCTGTTAGAGCCTACGTTCAGTAGAGCCTACATCCAGTCCGAGCCTACATTCGGTTGTAGTTGGGCCTACATTCAGTTATGAGCCTACATTGTTATAATTTTGAGTTGAGAGAAGCACTTTTATATTATAATGTTATTTTATTATAAAGTGCATTATAATTGGATGTTTCTAGAAGTTCTTAGTAACTTCTTAGAAAAGTAAATAAATAGAGGGCTTGGGCATTCATTTTGACATGCTTGGATTTGGGATTTCTTCTACTTCTTCCATTGTGGAGCAATTTGTAGTCTTTTGGGTCTGCAAATACTATTCGATCTTTGGGAACGATCACTCCCCTAGATTGGCATAACTGAGGTAGTGAAATATCTACTGAAGGGTTGCAAGTTTGGAGTTGGTACTCAGCCATCTCATTGGTACTTCATTGAGAATTTGTTGTAAGGGTTTGTTTTTGGTTGGAATAAGGGTTTGAATTCACCTCTTGCATTGGTGAATTATTTTGGCAAAGATTGAAGACAATTTGGCACATTTTCAGACATTCAATATCAGGGCCCGGAATCAGAATTTTGCTCATATTTCCGTTGACACTTGGAGTTAATTTTTGTGCTTTGGAGAGGACCTTAGTACCTCATTGGCGGTCCCATTGATATCAATTTGGGGTGTCAAAACCCTGCATATTATTTTCTGCAGGTGCTGTACATGTACGGCCTGGTACGACACTGTACAATACAGCACACAACAGAGTTTCCAAGGGCAGTTTGGACCGGTTCTGGTTTGTTTGGCATTGGACTTCATCAACACTCCATGACAGACTATTGGGAGCGTTAACCAGGTTCCATTCATGAGTTTAGTATGCATTTGAATTCAAGGAAGTTGTAATAATTGCTTGGTCTCAGTCATAGTTACAGCAAATATTGGTTAGTCTCTGTCATAATTGAATTGGCATAGTAATTGGATGCATTGTATGGTAACAGCACTACCATAATACTTGATATGTAACAGTCCCATATATGTATTCATGTAACAGTCAATGTATTCAGACTTTGCTATTGATTTGGAATAGGAAAAGTGCATCAATAGGACTTGTTTATGTAATATGGATCATGTGTTGTAAACAGACCATAAACAGTGCTTATATGTGACAGATGTAGTAGTCATATATATTCTGGAAAGTGCAATCAGAATTAGGGAGGTTTTGATATATTTGTAGTGAGTCTTTACTTTGCTTTGAGATTTATTGTTGCACATTGTATTGGTATTGTTATCTCAATTGCAAAATTGGTGCCCAAAAACAATAAACATATTGAAACACATCATTGCAAGCAAAACATTTCAGTGCATGCCAACTGTTTGACGAATTGCCACAGTTCAGATTTGGGGTGTTTTAGTGATCCTACTGGTGAGGGTCATTACATAAGTTTTATTATAAATGTGATGCAACTGAGTCTCACTGACAAAATCCTTCGAACTTCTGACAAGAGCATCCGAGCTCAGATTGCCCTACCAGAAATAGCCAACTGCCCAAAATAGACTTACTAAAAATAGCAAGTCCCTCAAACTGGAGATCCTTGATAAACGATCCTGCAACACCTGATGACACTGTGCAGGCGCCCTGCTAAACCAAGCTATGCCCAAAATACCACTTACTATAAATAGTAAGTCATCCAATCTGTCCCAAACAAAGAGCAAACTTGACAGTCAGAACCTCCAGAATGGAATCCAACTACAACCTCTGCCGACTGACCCCCTCTGATCACTTGATTAGCTTGTGAGGGTCGCCAAAGTAAGCTAATCTCAAAAGATTGAAAAATGGGACATTACAGCTGGCCACGGAGACACTTGAGATCATGGAAGTGTGGCGCAGGCCACACTCACAAGAGGGGCAGAGTCGTATGATAGACAACCTGCACTGTCATGTCCCCATTTTGGTTGACATCGTTTGGCATGACGGATTTGCCTATCATCGACTCTCGTAGGCAAATGGTTTGGAGAGAGGGTCATTATGTTGATCATTTGATTGCATATTGCTGACAAAGCCTACATTCGGTAGAGCCTACATCCAGTTTGGGCCTACATGCAGTTGTAGTGGAGCCTACATCCAGAGTGAGCCTACATCCAGTTTGAGCCTACATCCAGTTGTAGTAGAGCCTACGTTCAGTCTTGAGCCTACGTTCAGTCGTAGTTGGGCCTACATTCAGTTATGAGACATTTGGGCCTACATTGTTATAATTTTGAGTTGAGAAATGTATTTTATTATTATAATGTTATTTTATTATAAAGTACATTATAATTGGATGTTTCTAGAAGTTCTAACAACTTCTCAAGGAAAAGAATAAATAGAGGGCTTGGGCTTTCATTTGGACATGCTTGGATTTGGGATTTCTTCTACTTCTTCCATTGTGGAGCAATTTGTAGTCTTTTGGGTCTGCAAATACTATTCGATCTTTGGGAATGATAACTCCCCTGGATTGGCATAATTGAGGTAGTGAAATATCTACTGAAGGGTTGCAAGTTTGGAGTTGGTACTCAGCCATCTCATTGGTACTTCATTGAGAATTTGTTGTAAGGGTTTGTTTGTGGTTGGAATAAGGGTTGAATTCACCTGTTGCATTGGTGAATCAATTGGGTGAGGATTGAAGACAATTTTGGCACGTTTTCAGACTTGCAATACCAGGGCCTGGAATCAGATTTTTATTCATATCTCCTAATCCACTTGGAGATATTTTTTATGCATTTAGGAGGACATACTACAGTCCCTGGCAATTCAGAATATAGCATTTTTGGCAACGACAAGCTTGCTAAAGATTTAATACTGCTGCCGTACAGGTCCGTACTGTACGGCCCAGTACAGTGGCAGAGCACAGTGCAGATTGGGACCAGTTCTGGGTGCAGCTCGTGGGTCTCTTCATCAGTATTTTATCCACTATTAATGGCAGCGTATTTTCCAGGTTCCATTGCATATTTTGGAAGTTTATTTTTGTTGTCTAAATTGTAACAGGAGTTGCATTTTCGATCCCTGCTGTATCAGTCCTTCCATTCTCAGAATTCAGTCACTGTCATAGTTTGTGCATATTGTAATCAGATTTTGAAGGTTCATAATTCCATTAGCATTGTTTGGATTCAAGGGTTGCATTCACAGACACTGCTGAACATGCTAGATGCATTACTAAATGTCAATGGTTGATTATGTGTCAAGAAAGCCTATGAATTTAGTCTTAGTTTGTGCCCAGCTGTAGAGGACATTGGTGTAATTCGAATAGTGACACAATGAGCATGTCTGATTCTTTGTAATCAGTCCTGTCAGTGCATTGTTTATTTAGTAGAAGATTGAAGTTGCCTAGCAAATTGAGTTTGCAATTTTATTGTAAAGAAATCACCATTGAATGAATGTATTGGCACTGATTAGCATTATTAGGTTGAGTGGATTTGCTGCTCAACATTCTTCACATTCAGTATTTCACTTTCAGCAGTACATCTGATGCTTGCCAATCATTTGACAAATTGCCACTGATCGGATCAATACTATTTGATAACATTTTACTTCATTGTTGATGGCCAACTGTTTGACGATTTGCCTCTGAGTGGGAAAATACTATTTTATAGCATTTAGCAACACTTCTAAGCTGAACTCTTTAAATATCATTTTGTAAGGAGGAATTAGTCCACAGCAGTGCTATTCAGTTTGCATGCCAAGTGTTTGACGAATTGTCACAGTTCAGTTTTGGGGGTTTTTAGTGGCCTTTATAGTAAGGGTCATTACATACACATTATGGAGAGCGTGTTTGGGGACATATTTTTCTAGTTGTAGAGGGCAATCCACTCGGTTAGTGAGGCCAAGGTAGGGCGAGTGGCTGCAATAGAGTGGGAAGCAGCTGTTCAGGATGAGTTGGTGCAGTAACAGAGATTGACCACCGTTGAGAGGGAGAAAAAGTGGCCTTGGAGTAACATTTGGATCAGGACAGAGAAGTTAGAGCAATGGAGGTACAACTTGGAGAGATGGAGGAATGTTTGACTACAGTGATTGGAGAGCTCGAGAGTACCATGAATGACTTGATGGAAGCTGTGTAGATGGCCAGGGTAGCGCGTGAGAGGTAGAATGTAGAAGAGCAGGATCTATGAATCCTATGTTAGTAGCTTTCTGGTACATCTAGGCTGACATTCTCAGCCACTCCAAGGACGTCCTCTCACCTTGCTTTTCATTAGTAGATGTAGCTCATCAACTCCATTTTTCATCCATTGTCTCAAAGATGACTTCTTTTTTGGGGGGTTGGGGGGATGATGTTGCCAATAGTTTTACGGATAAGAATAAATAATGTTTTGTTTAATAAATTGCAATGTAATGGATTGTAGTTCTTGGGTAGTTGTTAGTTGCCGGCAGTTGGCACCCTTAATCAACCGCAGAGTGCCATATATTTCAGACTTGTACCGAGAACCAGACATTGTTGTTGTACACATTTCATGTTGATAATAAAGCTATATCCTTCTGCCATATTGATGTGTTGTTGTTGAATTACTGTATTGAATATGTTTATTGTTATATTTCTATTGACTATGCAAGTTAAAGAATTCACCGCAGGGAGTAAACACAGATGCTATATCGCCTCTTCCAAATGTTGTCGATGTCAATCTAACCATAGGCTCAATGCAGTGAATACTTCTATGACATTTAAGCATCAAAGAAAATATGGATGAGTTTTCATGACACTGTAGTGACCTTGTGCAAAATTGGCTTCCACCATTATTCGCAGATGAATGTCTCTCTCCTTTGTGACCTGAGTGCCCGTTAAGGATCCCGAATGCTTGTGTTGGTGTCTCCCGTGAGTGTCCTAGAGTGAATCTTGATGCTTGTTTTGAAGTCTCGAAACTTGGATCACTTAGTCATAGTCAATTTATATCACTCATACCAACTCTCTTCTGATACTATCCGTAGTTAATCTATAGTCCAATAGAGATGAATGATTTGGCTGAATACCACCACTGGTGAAGAAACTTTATTGGGTATTTGACTCGGTTAGAATGGAGTTGCTGTGAATTAGATCAAGCCGATCACTTGAGTCCAACTACGCAAATTATAATATTTGCATCGAATAAGGGTGTTGGGGGAATCACATATGTCTAAGGCTTGGGCACCTGTCAAGCATTGAATTGCAGAAAACTACAATAACTGAACTCTTCTGGTTCAGTCTAGAATATGCAACGTTCATGATAATTGCTCCCAATTTATCTAACCAATCTAGTATGCATCAATCTCAGTCCCTTACTTGGACAACGTAAATGGTAATTGTAATAGCTTCAACAATAATGAGGAATGATATATCTAGCACACAGTTCGACATCCTTAAAATCTCAATCCGATGATATCAAACTCTAGAACGATGTCTTTTGATTCTAGTTCGACAAGATTAGATAGATGAGTATTTGTTGTTGAGTTTCCCCAGATTGATAAATCAGGTCGATGCATGAGTGTTGAAGAGAGGCCTGATTAGAGTACTTTGGGTTTGGATTGCTACCAATGAATTGTCGTTACTTTTTTCACTCCCCGACCTCCATGATAGGTTTACTGAGAGTCCCGTTTGTATTTTCCTATTGTCCGTTGGATATTAAGTTCGAATGCCTTATGCAGGAGCACCACAACTCAGGGATATCATCTTGCCAACAACAAATATTGATTGCGACACTTATTTATGTCAACACAATACAAGGGACAATCAATTTCAGAAACAATTACAAACTAGGTCTCGCAGTAGTGTAATTGAATGTCTCTCGACAGTATAACTCGCACCAATAGGGATAAGGATTATTCAACGAATTTTGTTATTGCATTCACAGTTATCGACCCTTGATTTGACTAGATTACCAATGTAAATTCGTGTGCAAATTTGTCTCCAATTTGGGCACTTTAACGAATTTGTGATTTGCTGGTAGATTAGGGTGATAATGATTACCAACGAAGCTGCTCAATCTTTCTTAGCTCACAGGCTAATTGCAAGAACAATGAAATCCAAGACACCATGCTCAATTGCTTCCCATAGTGCTCTATTTATAGTTCCTCCAAGGCCTTTTCCCTCCAATTGCTTCTACCCACTTCGTGAGATATTTTGTTGCTACCACAATATATTTGCATCTTCATGCTCGGCTTACCTCCAGTGGTCCAATGAAATCTAGTCCCCATTGGTCAAATAGTTCCTGCGCATGCGAAGGGTTTAGAGGCATGAAGTTCCCCTTTAATGGTTTCCCAGCCCTTTGGTAGGTGTCGTAGCCTATGACCCACAACCTGGCATCATTATACAGTGTAGGCCACCACAGGCCTGCAAGCAACACCTTTCGTGCGGTCATGTCAGGTCCCATGTGTCCCCCTGCTGGTCCTTCGTGCGCTTCCCTAAGGACGCTCAGAACCTCTTCCTCCATAACACATCTTCGCAACACCTGATTGGGTCCCATTTTATATTGCAACCCGTTTATCAACTAGAAAGTTCTACTCCCGAGGACAAACTTCCTCCTCTCGTTGGGTGGCATATCCGTCGAAAACTATGATGTGGATAGGTACTCCCTAATACTCGTGTACCATGCAGGCAACATTGCAGTGTGGAATAGGTGGGCGTTTTGGAAGTCATCATTAATCCCCTTTGGTGGTTCTCTGGACTTGATTTGGGAGAGTTGGTCTGCGAGCACCTGGCTCTTCCTTGGCTGTACGATGATCGTGTGTTACGAGCCATAATCAATGTATGTACAAATATATTATTTTCTAATGTGTACGTATAATTGATGCAAATGTCATCTTAAATAGGTGCCATCAATATTAATCGATATACAATTAATATAATTGTTAGAAATAACGATATAATGTATTATTAGACTAATTAAATAAATAAATCAATAATCTATATGTATTAAAATAATGATAATTATTTAATATTAAATTAATAGTTAAATGTCTCTTATATTGTCTCCTATTAATATTAAGTGTATTAATAAATGATTAGATTCCCTATATTAATTATTGGTATAGTTTCCTAATTAATAAATAATTAATATTAAAGTCTCCTACATTGTAAATAAGGGGAAAGTTATAATTTGCAAATATTTACAAATATCACCAATGAAGAATTATAATTAATACTAATACCACCAATAAAGAGTTTTATAATAATTAAATGCAAATTATTAATACTAATACTATAATCCAAACGACGTGATTGGTCATCTTTATATATATATTGAGTGGACAAAGACATTATATCACGGGGGAAAGGAAGAAACATTAAGAAATAATACGGAAAACTTGGGAGAAAATAATATAGGAGAAAATGAAGGAGAAAAGCTAGAAGAAAATGAAGGAGAAAAGATAGGAGAAAATAAAGTAGGAAATGTAGGAGGAACTCAAGGGAGGAAAAAAGTATAAAAGGAAAGTAAGAAAATATTAAAACCTTACATTGGGACCATTGAAGGAAAATATAAAAATAAAGTATAAACTATTACTTGCAAGATCAAACCAACATTAACGAAGTAATAAACTTATTTCATTCATTACGTAGGAACAAGGAGGTGTTAGGGAATAGAAAACCGACACAAAAAAATAAAGGTATGTCCTCTTAGTAAGATGAAATATATGGGATTTAGTTTCATTTCATTTATATAGTAAATTAAATATATGTCAAAGCTTTAGTTATTCTGAATTATATTTTAGTAATAAAAGAATTAGGAAATAGAAGAATTAATTAAGGAATATAATGGATAATCTTCAAAAGGAAGAGAAGATGGAATAAGATTGCGACTATGAAAAGTATTTATGAATCAATGATAATAACAAAATATTATATTTACATTCTATTAAGATCAGAGGTCTTTATATATTCTAATTAATTTAATATATATAGGAATTATTTCAATTATATTATACAAGATCTCTTTTACTATTTGTCTTAAGTAGAGAAGGTTGTAATGTTACCAAGGAGGGGCTTGGCTAAATCCAAGCAATGACTATTTGTCCCAAGATAGGTTAGGGGCTAGTGTCCTAGAAGCCTTGAGGGCAAGTCCCAGGATAGGATATGGGCTTGGACCTGTAAACTTTGAGGGAGCCCATTGTAGTTGGTCTCTAGGCACCTTGGATAACGTCTACTCTTCCCTCCATGGAGTTAAAATAGTAATAAGGTTGGATATGAGTGTTAAAGATAACTAAATCTAATGAGATAAATGACTAATCCTATCATGGACATTACAACCCAAACCTTAATTGAGAAATACAAGATAAATTAAGGTCGGTCCCAATAGGGAACATTACATCGTGAAAGTAAATTCTTGAAGCAACAACCACCTGCTTACCCTTCCTTGGATGATGGGTTTAATGACCAGGTACATTAGCGCCTAGTGGTCCACATAGAAGGTGAACGGGGTCTCCAGTAGATAGTGCCTGAACTTCTAAACAACATACACCATCCCGAGTGCCTCTCTTTTGGTTGTGCTATAATTCTTTTCAGCCTTTGACAATAGCCTACTGGCAAAGTAAATAGGGTGATCCAACCCATGGTCGTCCACCTGATCCAGGGTGGCACCTATAGAAAAGTTTGACGCGTCCACGTGAACATGGAATTCCTTATCCCAATTCGGGTACGCTAGAATTGGTGCACCCACAAGTCTTGTCTTTAGTTCTTTGAAGGCCTCTCCCTGCATACTCCCCAAGGTGTACGATTCACCCTTCAGTGTCAGTTTGTCCAATGGGTACGAGACTTTGCCAAAGTTCTTTATAAACCTTTTGTAGTACCCAATATGGCCTAGAAATGACTTCACTTCGGTGACATCCGTAGGAGGCTCCATTTCCACTATCACTCTTACCTTGTTAGGGTCTGTTTTCAGTCCAACCTTATAGACAATGTGGCCCAACAACTTTCCCTGAGGTACCATGAACTTGCACTTCTTCGGGTCCAGTGCCAACCTTGCTCTCCGACATTGTTCCATACATTCCCGAAGGGCTACCAGGTGTGTGTCCTGCTTGCTATAGATTGACTTGTCCTCCAAGAATGCCTTGAAGTTTCCCACAGACATCTTGTCAAATATGTGCAGGATTATTCGTTGAAAAGTGGTTGGCGCATTACACCAATCGAAGGGCATCCGGTTGTACGCATATACACCGTCTTCCACTACGAATGTTGTGTTCAGTTTGTCTTCCTCCTTGATGGGAATCTGGTTATACCCCGAGAACCCATACATAAATGAGTACATTTCATGTCCGACAACTTCCTCTAGAATGGTGTCTGTAAATGGTATAGGGAAGGGGCCTTTGATTGTGACAGCGTTCAAGCACTTGCAGTCTACACAAATATGGATTTGGTTGGCATCCTTCTTCATTGATATGACTATGGGGGACACCCATTCACTCGTTTGAATCTTGAAAATGAGGTCTTCCTCTAGCATTCGCTCTATCTCCTCGTTCACTTTGGCGGCATAGTTCTTATTCACTCGGTATGACCTCTTTTGTACCGGTACGGCTCCAGGAACCAACGGGATATGGTGTATGCATAACTCCGGGGGTACTCCCTTTAGGTCCTTGTAGGTCCAGGTGAGCACGTCCTTGTACTCCATGAAAATTTTAAATGTTGTCGCCTTTAGTATTCGATTCCAATCATCCCCTACCAAAATGTGTTTGGGATTTGCCTCATCGCTGAGATTTGTGATCTTAAGGGAGGGTTCCTCGTACTTCATCAGTTTCTCCCCATCAAACATGTGTGCGGGAGTCTCGTTCACTCGGTCCTCCCCTTCCTTGTATTCCTCATACTCTGGCGGAAACAAGTCCTTCTCCAACCCCTCTTCTATTTGCAGCATATTGCATTCGAACAGTTCATAGTCTTCCATCTGCCAATGGAAGAGTCCATTAAGAGAATTAGTTTCATCCTTGGAGCACCCCTCCAGTTCTAGGATGCCTTCGTCATTCGGTTCCATTCAGCTCTTGCCTTCGTCTACTCCATTGCCTTCCTCATCTGATTCCAACTCAAAGGAAGATGCGAGCTCTTCACTCACCATTTGGGTCTTAGATCAATGACAAACTTTATCCCTCCGTTCTCCATTGATAAAGTATTCCTTTTCAAGTTATGATTCACTTTTGCTGTGACAAGCCAGCCTTTCCCGGAGATGGCATCGTACCCCTTCTTTAGGGGGATTACAATAAAGTCTAAAATAAAGGGTTGAGTGCCAATGATTACCTGTTGCGCCATGAGTGTTTGAGGGGCTTGATGCCGTGCTGATCTGCACCTACTAGATTAAAAGTTGGTGGCCATAGCGTCGGTTTCCCTTCTTCCATGTCTCCTCTGGTAGTATGTTCACCCTCGATCCTCCGTTGATGATGGTGTCTATGAGAATGGTCCCGAGGATGCCCATCTCCACGACCGCGGGTTGTTGGCCACTGTTTACCACCAGTAACATGGGGTCCATCGCCGAACTAGTAGGAACATCCGTACGCTTTGTCGTACGAGTTGGTACAAGTACAGTGCTCAATAAGGTTGTTCTTAAATGTGGCATAGTCTCAAGGAGGTCTTTGACTTTCACGGGTATCCTCAACAACGATGCCAAATATTTGCCCCGTAGGGTAAATGAGTTTAATGCATACGAGAACAAGATGAAATATAATAGATCATAGTATATTAGAGAACTCACAACTGCTATTTGTATTACTTCATCAAATGTTTACAATGTATGACAACAACAATACGACACCACCCTCAACTATATTCATAATGATAAACCTTCCCGAACCCAAGTACATAACATTTATAGAGCTCGAGGGGGTGCGAGGCCAACCGTTGCAACCATCCCAAACTACCTACCCCTCGATTACACTAACTATTATTAAGGACAGATTTACTAACAATATGTTTTACCCGACAACAAGCTTCAATGTCAATGGTGATGGCGAGTTGGACAAAACAAGACCATAAAAAGCTACGCGGATCATCAAGAAGGAAGATTTGCCAAGAGATTGTCCAAGTGACCAAGAAGACCTAAAATGAGCAAAGAGGAAGCTTAAAGCCAACTTGAAAGAACCCTGACACCGGTAGCCTTCCAGAGGAGGTTTTACACTGCCAAAAAGAGTAGGTGTAATGCTCTAATGCCCACCTTCAGACTCCAGACAACTATGTGTTGTGCGGATGTCTTTGCAGTACGAATGCAAACTAAGTCAAAACAGTCCACTTGGTCAGGAATTTGGACAAAAGTGATGACAAGGAAAACAAAGTCTTAGGTGGAGACTTTGATTCAGCTAAAGCAAAGTGCTATATGGCGCGGAATTGTATGGGGTGTAGTTTATGACATTATACTTTGCACATACTTAGTGAGGATATCATTAGTGAGATGCAAGCTAAATTAGAGAGAAGAGTTAGGAAAGATTATACTGAGATAAAAAAAGGGGAAGTAGAATTTTCTGTGCACGCAGAGTTGCCCCAGGGGAAATGACCTGAACCTTTGTGAGATGGTGCTAAGCTTCACCATCGCAACATATTAGCTACATACAAACATGTTAGATGAAAATTTAAAATTTGATACAAAAAAATTTAGATGATGACAATTACATAAAAATAGTGAGATAGTGATCACTGAGATTATGCTACTATGGGTATCAAGTTGTGTTATGCTAGATAAACTCATTCAACAAAGTAAACCTGTCACCAAGTGGGATCTGATGGGCATGAGCCAGAGAAAAACTTGTTCACAATAAGTGGAGTGACCAAGTCAATGAAGAAACTAAGCACTACAAACTAATAAATCACCCATGATACAATGCATCAGGCCTCAAAAAATTAATAATCCCTCACGGTGTAAAGTGCCCCTGCTAGCAAGTAGTGCTCAGCACCAATCGTAGAGGATACATTGCAGTGCATAAAGGAGCGTACCAATAAGTGCTAAGGACAAAGGCTATTGAGACCAAGGATTGTGTTGCCCATCCAAAGAGATTACATGCCACGAGCCACAAACAATAAAGATGCCTGCGCTGAAAAAGAATCGAGCCAATCAACAAAGGCTTTTGCAAAGCCAAACAAAAACATGGGCCAATAGGGACCCTGAACCAAGAAAGCATACAGGGTTGCGGCCTGTGTCAAAGTTGTGTCAAGAAAAGTTAATACACTATCCTAAGTATGTAAACCCGTCAATAGTGAAATTAGCCAACCTGGAGTGAACTTGTTGGCCAAGCAAAGAACAAAATCTACAGAAATTGCTACTGATGCGGCAGAGAATAATATGCATAGGCAAAATTGATGAATGCAGCCTACAAATTATAGAAATCATGCAACAAAAGATACGTAGTACGTGGGCCAAGAAGGTTAGAATATTCTGGGCTGCATGCACTAATACTGCTCGGTGAAAGTGATTGACTATAAACCTATCAAATAAGGTGCTCCAAGGCACAATTGGAACAAGGAAAACTATGGAGGTTAATAAAGCCAACTGCCAAAAGACGTTGCCAAATGCCAAAATCAATGCTCGAGAAGATATAGAAATTGATGCCGTGGATAGGGAATAAGACCAGCTAGTGGGCTGACCAAGCAAATGGGCTGCAAATGAGTGCAGATATACATGCCAACAAAAAGGGCTAGGAAGTAGTGAAATCTGTAGAAAACAATTTGGTGACCATACAAATGTTTTTTTGCCCTAAGATTAGAATTTTGCCTCAAAATAGTAAAGTTTTGCCCAAAATAATAGATGCAAGTAATATAACGACAAAGAAGAAATTATTTTTTGTAGTGTCCCTTGCTAAGGTGCCCTTCACTTGCTGATTTAGTGCCAAACTAATTAAAATGTAATGACTGATATGAAAAATCTGGCAATGGAGGCTACTTGGACAAATTGATTTGATCCCCTTGTGCTCAATGAATTTACCCTCAAAGAGGTAGCGCCCAGCCTCATAGACCACTACCACTGCTTCCAGAATTTTCTTGGAATTTATTTGGCCTTGAAACCATTGTCAATATGCCCAGAAATTCAATGGCATTTATGCAGCAATTAATCTGATATGGTGTGGAAATAAACCCTTGAAGAACCCTTGTGCAAACTCAAATAACAAGCAAAATACTGTACCGTTTACTATTCATGCTACTGTAGCAGCCCATAGAAATTTTAATATGCAAATGACTAATCTTTTAATATTCTGATCTGCAAGTAGATATGCATCAAACCCTTGTGTTCTTGGTATTTCTTTTTCCAATTTAGCACAAATAGAACCCCTGTATGAAGCTCTCTTGGATGCCAAATTCAATGAATATTTCACAACCTCAAATGGTTGCAAAACTTGAAGAATTGACGCTCTCCAATGGCTGACTGAAAAACCCTTGGCTTCTTCCCCCGAATTCATAAAATAGATGCACCAAAGAATGAATCGAACTCCTCATCTCGAAGTTTATATATTCTCCATAAAGAAGTTTAAACCTCCCAAAAAGCACTTCATTAACATTTAAATGAAATATTATTTCATTGGCTTCATTAATGAATAAAACTTTGGGTTATGTGCCAAGTAATTGATTAAATATTTGGCCCCTTTTTAATGATGAAATGACCCTCGATTATAAAGTTAAATTATAACTTTATAATAAACCCTTTTAATGATTTAATATCAATTTGGCCATAAAAATATTAATAACTCCAAAAATACTTAGCACTTTGCCATGCCGTTTGAAATTGGAGTTAATAGTGCTAATTCCCATGCGACCAAATGCTTTGCTAAAAATAGAAAGGGTCCATCTCAATCAACTCAAAACTTACTATAAATAGTAAGTAGAAAGAACTGAGCTCTAGAACTAAAACCATTGCCAAATCTACATCCACTAAGCTCTGGAGAAGAAGACAAACTCATTCCTTGACTAGGTCTCTGCCACAAATGACACTCTATCCAACCTATTAGCCTACGAGGGTCAGGAAATAGGCTAACCCCTCTGAAAACTGATGCTCACAAAAAAGGGGACATCATGTTTTTTCTGTACCCTTCATTTGGGGAAGCCGTAACACCTCTCCAGGCAAAAAAGTTTGCTTCAAAAACAACTTTTCTTAAAATGAGCAAATTTATAGTCAAAATTCATCAGGTCAGCCTCCTTAATGCAATTGTGATGCCCTCTTCACCTAAAAATGCACCCAACAAAAGCACAAGTCTCTTGAGAAGGAGTCTTCAGATTAGAGGTTTGTTACCATGTTGGAGTAATAGGTGACTCCACAACACCCTTAAGATCACTGAAAGACCAAAACAACCTCTACAGGAGACAATGGCAAGAAATATTGCTTCAACAATGCAAGATAGATTGAAATGATAATTGAGCATACAAATGTACAATGAGAAGCCTTGCTTATAAAGGCAAGGTGATGAGGTAGGATGACGGAAACGTCTAAACAACCAAATAAAAAGTATGGCTTACCAAGGGCACACTTAGTTTTTTTTTTCTATAAAATTGTCCTTATATACCATGAGATTAAATTGGCTGGATAGCCACGGGTTAGGATGACAACTACTCTTATACAAACATTAAATTCATGATGCAAATATTAAATACTATGTGGCCAAAAGTAAATAATGAGACATGGCCTCATCCTAAGGAACATCTGTAATATCCCCGTCATTAAATGACTATTAAAAACTATTGTCTTAGGGGTCACGATTGATTTAGTTTATCTCGGGCCCATTTCTTTTGTTGGCGTAGTTTAGTTTTCGCCGTCGGCTCTTTTGTGCACTCTCGGGAGTTTACCGCGACGGGTATTTATGCTCGGTGTGTAGGTTAGATTTGATATGTTGAGATTTGATATTTTATTGTATTGTGAATTCCTGTTGGGATTCCTCTCTCTGCCATTTCGGAGGTGTAATATCCTCACTATTTGGTATTCGGCAGTTTCGGTGGGATTCAACCCTCACCCTATTCTGCTTGTATCGGATTTGGCAAATCCGAGGCTCTATCAACTAATTCAGTAAGATCTTCCTGGCAAATATATTTGGCTTGCAAGTTGTTTTGTGCCTGCGAAATACATATTTAACTATCGACTAAGGAAAAGGGAACATCATATTATCATCTCGGAATCCACCGTACTGCCACACCAATTCCACCGTATTGCCATGCCAATTCCATCGTACTGCCATGCCAATTCCACCGTACTGCCACGCCCATTGCACAGTACTGCCACGCCAATTCCACTGTACTGCCACGCCAAATTCCACCGTACGGCCATGCCAATTCCACCGTACGGCCACACCAATTCCACCGCACTGCCACGCCAATTCCACCGTACTGGCACGCCCATTCCACCGCACTGGCACGCCCATTCCACCGTACTGACATGCCCATTCCACCGTATAGCCACACCAATTCCACTGTACAGCCACGCCAATTCCACCGTACGACCTCTTCCAATCATCAGGACAACAATTGCAGAGCTTTGAGGTGAAGATTGTAGTTTGGAACATTACAGTGGTATCAGAGCTGGTGATTCTGCCAGCTTGTGGGTATTGAATGAAAGTTTATTCAAGGAAAAGGAGCAGATCTCACTCAGTCGGTAGAATGGGTGATAACCAAGACCCTACGGCCGAAGTCATGACTCTTCTGAGAGAACTCACTAGGAACCAGGTGCAGATAAATGACACTCAACGCCTCATGGAAGAGACTTTGCGAAAATTGGCTGAAAGCAAGATATCCGCGGAACAAAGCGACAATTCTGTCACGGGACGGGCAAATTCCCAACCCGTACGCTCTCGACCATCAATGCCAACTTTCCCTCCACAGATGGAAGAACAGCGAGGAGAGCAACCAACCTTCCAGGAAATACAAGATCAGCTTCGAGAGGATTGGAGGAACGCAAATATGGAAGGAGATATATCCTACAAAGATTATGCTGAGCTGAGAATGAGGTATTCTGGTGGAAACAAGCATGGCTATTATAATGACGATCTGAGACGGAAGATGGGCAAAGTTAATCTATCCTCCTTTGATGGGTCTGGAACTATCACAGCTCGAGCATGGGTGCAAAAAGCAGACACATATTTCTAGCTCAACCCTATGCCAGAAGATGAGGCCATCAAATTTGCAGCACTACATCTCGAAGGAATAGCCCACGAATGGTGGTTTCATGGCATGGTTACTCTCGACCATGACCAAATAAATTCCTACGCTGAATTCACTGAGAGGTTGATAGATTGTTTTGATGGGAAAGATCGAGAACTGAATTTCAAAGAGTTGGCTTAGTTAAAGCAATCTGGCATAGTTGATAGTTACATAACAAAATTTCAGAGGTTGTCTGTCTTGGTGACTGATATTTCAGAAAGACGATTGGTGGTACTGTTCATGGATGGACTGTCGGAACCCTTGAAAGGGTGGGTGAAAGGATTCAACCCCGTCACACTCATGGAAGTGATTAAGAAGGCATGCGACATGGCGACATCTTTGTCTTCATCCACCAAATACCACTCGCAGCCCAAACCACCTCTCGCTCCACGGGAAAGAGACAGCAGACCTCCACTCAGGAGGCCTCCATTGGATGAGGAAACTAGGCAAGAACTCAGAAGGAAGAAACTCTGTTTCAATTGTAAGGAGCCATGGGTACCGGGACATCGATGCCTTGGCAAAGGAAAAATCCATTACATTGAGGTTTCATCTGACGGAGAGGAAGAACAATCACCCGAGGCCGAAGCAGTTGAACAACAAATTTCGGGGGAGGTAAATATCAATCGCACAAAAAGACTTGCCGCACTTTTCAAAAGAGGAGGCGCCATTGCTACTCTGGCGGGAACTCCGAGATGCACTGTGTTCCGGGTCCGGGGCACCCTCCAAGGACAATGGGTCATGGTTATGCTTGACAGCGGAGCCACACTCAACTTCATTAACTCCTCACTAGTGAGCCGACGGAGCTTGTGCACGGACACACACCAGGGATTTGATGTCAAAGTAGCGGGAGGAAATTTGTTAAAATGCATTCATCTCGTTCCGCAACTGAGCATCACCATGGGAAACCATACAGTGACGGATGATTTCTTCATAGTCGATTTGGACGACATGGAAGTCATTTTGGGCATTCAGTGGATGGAAACATTGGATGAATACACACAGAGTTTCAAGTGAATGGAGTTCTCCTTCGAGGTAAACGACAAAAGGGTTGTACTGAGAGGGATGTCGAATGGAGGTCTGAAGGAAGTTTCCGCCCAACGGATGGAAGCAATCTTCAGACACGACAATGTAGCCTGGGCCGCACAATGTTTTGCCTCGATAGAACCCATACAAAGACGAAGAACTGCCCATCAAGAGGAAGAACTTCAGGCGGTTTTGGATAGACATCACCGAGTCTTTGCCGACATACCGCTAGGCGTACCACCACATAGGGGGTTTGAACACACTGTTGAGATGGAAACCGACGCCAAACCGGTTATCACTGTACCGTACCGTCACCCAAAAAGATTGAAAGATGAGATTGAAAAAACGATACAGGAACTCCTGGATAAAGGATGGATTAGGCCCAGCTCTAGCCCTTTTGCATCATCAGTGGTTCTAGTTAAAAAGGACAGAACGTTGCAAATGTGTATAGATTACTGCGCGCTGAACAAAAAGACTATCAAAAATAGGTATCCAATTCCCAAGATTGATGAATTGCTGGATGAATTACATGGCACCGTCTATTTCTCCAAAATAGATCTCCGTTCAGGATATCACCAAATCCGCATGAGGGAACAAGATGTGTAGAAAATAGCATTTCGTTGCCATTATGGGCATTACGAATTTTTGGTCATGCCGTTCGGATTGACCAATGCCCCAGCCACTTTCCAATCTTGCATGAACCACATTTTTAACAAACAGTTGCGTAAGTCTCTGCTGGTATTCTTCGATGATATATTGGTCTACAGCAAGGCATGGGAGGAGCATTTAAGGCATTTGGAAGAAGTGCTCAGAATTATGGAGACACAACTGTTGTTCGCCAAAAGATCAAAATGTGAATTCGGGATGACAGAGATTATATTTGGGACACATTGTCAGTAGCCGAGGAGTTCAAGTACACCAAGAGAAGATTTAGGCTATCTTGGATTGGCCACCCCCAAAGACGCTCTCAGAACTACGCGGGTTCTTTGGTCTGTGTAGTTACTACAGACGGTTTGTGAAGGGATTCTCACAGCTCAGCGCACCTCTCACCGATCTAACAAAGAAGGGGTCTTTTCAGTGGAATGAACGGGCACATCAGACTTTTGAGAAACTCAAGGAGATTATGAGTTCTTGTCCGGTCCTTGCACTGCCGGATTTCAGCCAACCTTTCATCCTGGAGTGTGATGCCTTCGGAGAGGGTATCGGGGCCGTCTTAATGCAGGACCGCCACCCTATTGCTTTTGAAAGTCGTAAACTCTCAGGAGCCGAGAGGTTGTATTCTATAGACAACAAAGAAATGCTGGCCATCATGCATGCGTTGACCAAGTTTCGGCAGTACCTCATCGGAGCCAAGTTCGTTGTCCATACAGATCATAACAGTCTCAGGCATTTTATGGAACAACGAGAGCTGAATGAGCGACAACAGAAATGGGTAAGTAAAGTCCAGGCTTTTGACTTTGACATTGAATATGTGAAAGGAAAAAATAATGTAGTGGTTGATGCCTTGTCAAGAAAACCGGCCATCTGTTCCCTATCTCAAATATCAGTGGATTGGAAAGAACATTTGTTGGTCGAATACTCCAAGGACACGTTCGCGTGCCAACTCTTAGACAAAGAAATATAGGACGACAGATATAAGGTGGTTGATGACATTATTTTCTACAAGGACAAAATTTACCTGGTGCTTGAATCCAAGTTGAAGAAAAAGGTTTTGAAAGAAAAGCACAATTCACCTCTAGCCGGGCATCAAGGTTACTTGAAGACCTACCGACAGATTAGGGAAAGATTTTCTTGGAAAGGCCTAAAAGGTGATATATTACAGTACGTCCGGGAGTGTTCCATTTGCCAACAAAATAAATCTGAGCACACTCTACCGGCGGGTTTGCTGCAGCCATTATTGATTCCAGAGAAGTGGGATAGTATATCAATGGATTTCATCTCCGGGCTCCCTAAGGCACAAGGGAGGGACTGCATCTTTGTGGTAGTTGACAGACTAACCAAGTATGCACATTTCTTTGCTATCCCAACAGAGTTTTCCGCTTCACAGGTAGCAGACTTATTCTTCCGAGAGGTGTTCCGTCTGCATGGACTTCCTCAAAACATAGTGAGCGACAGAGATAGCCGCTTCCTCAGTAATTTCTGGAAAGAATTGTTTCGACTAGCAGGGACAGAGTTGTCACCAAGCACCAGTTACCACCTGCAGACAGATGGACAAACAGAGATTGTAAACAAATGGCTGGAAGGTTACCTCAGAATTTATGTTTCGGCACAACAGAGGGCATGGGTAAAATGGCTACACTTGGGAGAGTACTGCTACAATACCACCTTCCACATGTCCATTGGAATGGAACCTTTCAAAGCGTTGTACGGGTATGAACCTCCTTCATTTGTGGATTTAGCTCTCGGTGACAGTCACACGCTGAAGGCCAAAGACTGGCTGCAGGAAGAAATAGATATTTTAAAGTCCCTAAAGGAAAATCTCCAGCACGCTCAGAATTAGCAGAAAATGTATGCTGACAGGCACCGAATTGAGAGGAGTTTTGAAGTAGGGGATCTGGTATACCTCCAACTTCAACCTTATAGACAATTGTCTCTGAAGGCTTCCAGAAAGGAGAAGTTGAGACTGCGCTTCTACGGACCCTACCGTGTGACTAGGAGAGTGGGCGAAGTTGCATACGAATTGGACCTGCCTGAGGGAAGCCGAATCCACAACGTCTTCCACGTTTCTTGTCTGAAGAAAGCCGTGGGCCAGCAAGTGACAGTCTCCACAGACCTGCCACCCCTCGACGACGGAGGAAAGTTAGTATTGGAACCTGCGGAAATCATCGACAACCGGGAGAGAAGATTGAGGACACGCACTATCAAGGAATTTCTTGTGCGCTGGAAGGACCTTCCCCTTGAAGATGCCAGCTGGGAAGGAGAAGAGATTCTGGAACACCCCAGCCTGAAATTGCTTGAGGACAAGCAATCTTTGGGACGGGAGGACTGTAATATCCCCGTCATTAAATGACTATTAAAAACTATTGTCTTAGGGGTCGCGATTGATTTAGTTTATCTCGGGCCCATTTCTTTTGTTGGCGTAGTTTAGTTTTTGCCGTCGGCTCTTTTGCGCACTCTCGGGAGTTTACCCCGACGGTTATTTATGCTCGGCGTGTAGGTTAGATTTGATATGTTGAGATTTGATATTTTATTGTATTGTGAATTCCTGTTGGGATTCCTCTCTCTGCCATTTCGGAGGTGTAATATCCTCCCTATTTGGTACTCCGCAGTTTCGGTGGGATTCAACCCTCACCCTATTCTACTTGTTCTACTTGTATCGGATCTGGCAAATCCGAGGCTCTATCAATTAATTTAGTAAGATCTTCCTGGCAAATATATTTGGCTTGCAAGTTGTTTTGTGCCTGCGAAATACATATTTAACTGTCGACTAAGGAAAAGGGAACATCACATTATCATCTTGGAATCCACTGTACTGCCATGCCAATTCCATTGTACTGCCACGCCAATTCCACCGTACAACCATGCCCATTCCACCATACTGCCACGCCAAATTCCACCGTACGGCCACGCCAAATTCCACCGTACGGCCACGCCAATTCCACCGTACGGCCACGCCCATTCCACCGTACGATCTCTTCCAATCATCAGGACAACAATTGCAGAGCTTTGAGGTGAAGATTGTAGTTTGGAACATTACAACATCTAGAATGCCACCTAGGACAATTAACTTAGAATCTAAGCAAACTTAAGATGTGAATAGGTTCTCACTAAATAGGTAATAACCTCATTTACACTAACAGAATTTACGAAAAGTCTACAATTCATCGATCCAAACTAATAAATTATTAATTAAAAAATTTATATTTTCAATACTAAATTATTATTCTGAATTGGTAAATTAAAATTAATAATAAATTATTATCCTGAATTGGTAAGTTAAAATTAATTGGTGAACAAGCTACAAAGTTTCGACAATACAACACTTTGGATTTTGACACGGCAAGGTTGACCAGAAATGACTTTCCAATTTTTACTTTGACACACAAATGACTGGTGTACTAACAACAAAAAATGATTATACAACACAATCAAATTCCAGATAGGATACAACATGTGCAACTGAAAAATGCTTCTCTTTGAAAATTTAATTTTGTTCTTGAGTTCCCTGCATAATCAGTGAATTGCAAATTTGTACTTATTCATGAGAAGAATTGGCGATGAATACTTGCATAAAATTTTCTATGAAAATACATCTCACCTACTGTAATTTTTAGGACTGGGGATTCTTTGTACCATATTTGGTTGGAAGTATTTCTTTGGTGGTATTGGCTGTTGGAAGCACTGCTCCAGGGTAAATCCTATATATATTCTTTGTTTCAATTCCTTTTATATATAATGTTTAAAAAGAGTTATAAAATTCATATCATTCATGAAGTTTGGTAGATATCTATAGTGAAAGCAGTCATTTTAATTACAATAATTAGGCCTTGTACTTTGTTGGCGACTGTTTGATATGGTTAATGTTAAAATGATATTTTTTTCCTCAGGCTGCTTCAAGCTGCAATTGATGGGTTTTCATCATTCTTTCCTGATTACCAAGAGCGAGTTGCAAGTCATGAAGCAGCTCATTTTCTTGGTAAAATATGCTTGAATAGCATACTCATATAGGTGAAGTACTCAATAATAGTGTTGTATTATGAATAATCAGTATTTCCTTGACATTTGCATATTTGTTGTGACTAATTTCACTTCTTAGAAGTTCCTGAAATGAGACAAAACACATTGCATAGACAGCAATTTTTAAAAGCAGTGCTTCTGTCTAATGTGCTCAGCAAATCATCAGTTTGTGAGCTCTAATGATGGATATGATACTTTGTGCACATCTCTAATTATTTGTTTGTGTGGACATGCATATGTCTATGCTTGCATCATATTTAATTAGAAACTCCAGTTAAGAAGGACCACATCCCATACCTGCAACTTTTGGTGACTAAATTTATATATAATATAGTCATAATTTTTTTCAATTACACGTTTCCTAATTTTAATAGCATTCCTGTCCCTGTACAAGTACCCCTAACATCACGTGCAGGTAACTATGGTTTGCATTTGTAAGGGGACCAATTTACACGGAGTTTTAGGTGAGAAAATTAGCTCGAATACTTTCTTTCTTTTTAATTCCATGCTTAATACACTGGCACCGATAACCTGCATTTTGCAATTGCTGTAGCAAATAAAAATCCGATCATGAACCTGCTAAGTAGTTTGAGGCCATTTTTCTAGAATATAACTACTAAAACTCTTTGGTTCTCAATAAATCCTTCAAATCTGCTATACACTAGCAGAAAAATTCATCAATATAGTCTGAATGAAATATATTTTTGTTGAATTATACGTGCCGCTGTTTTAGTACAATAAATCCTTAGTGTTGATGTGACTTTTGTGACCACCACGATGTGCAGGATAAAACACTTAGTATTCCAAGATGAAACACCAATTATCTAATCTTCTTTTGAACAAGGAAGCTTTAAGTGTTTAAAAATGTAACAATATTGTTTAATCAAGTAAAGCAACTCCAAGGTTTATACTGTGTACTTGTAACTTTGGCATTAGACACAACTTAGTTATAGGATGTGATATGCTGATAATCACTTGGGGACTTACATTAGCCTTTTCTGGAGGATCTATCAACTTTCTAAATGTGAATGATATGGCAATTTGAGTACATCAACTACTTCTAACAATGATTTGGAGAAAAGTGCAAATGAGATATGAGTTTAGGAATCTAAGCTACTTTTACTTCTAACTCTAGCAATGCACGACACTATTAAAAGTGTGGTGAAACTAAATCAGTCCTTGCTTTGTCAACTCAACTACTATAAGGAAGGTGCTATCTTCTGAGGGTGCATGTACGATTTTCAAATTACTTGTACTCATAAAAACTAGACTATGGAAATCAATGAACATCAAGATATTTAACTGAAGTGCTTGCAATGGGGTTTAGACCAACCTTACACTATTACTTGCAATCAACAAGTACCAAAAGGTATGAACACAAGTTTCACCATGATTCACCAACAATAATATCTTTTATTTAAATCTACTCAATTACTTAACAACTTCTACTTAAGCAAATTCTATTCTAAGTGAGAAATTTGGAAACCATGCAACACTCCAAAATATCACAAGTATTCACCATGCAATCAATAATGAATTTGGAATTATTTTAGCAACAATTTCACGGGATCTCCTTTACAAATGATTTGAGCAAGCCTTATATAGAGGCCTCAAGTACAATGGATGGCTCAAGTTGATTCAAGATCAATGACCCAGATTAATATGAATACCCCTAATTAGGGTTTGTTACAATTACCACTAACAAGTATTAAATGCTATCCAATGAGAAAATTACATTGGTTTGAGATACATATCAATTTGAGAATAAACTGATGAGAAAATTCAATGGTGGAAAACAATAAATGCATTCCATATGTCTACTTGGAATAACTTGATTGGTTGAACTCAGACATGTCAAGTGGAATCCTCTGATTGGTTGAAGATGAGTGGGTGCCACCTCAACAGTATCTTGCAATCTTTGTTTCAACTCCACTTCTCCATCTTCCAAATTTTGGAAATATTCTCATTGAGATGTTCTTGAAATTTGTACTTGTTATGGTAACTTGACCTTGATCTTCCTTCATGACTTGAATTTGTATATCTTGGTTTGTATCTTGACTTTTCTTATTCGATGAGATGTATATTTGCAATTCGATCATCACTCTTGGTTGAGGTTTCCAAATTTAGATATACAACATTGATCATCGTATGAATGATGCCTTCTTTCACATTGCTTTGTTGTGGCCATGATTTCTCCTTCTAGCCTTGGGATTATTGACTTTGCACTTGCACTTCGATTTTCATTTGGATATTCAATCTTAAACCTCTTTTCAAGCTTGATGAATGAATTGCAAATGGCTTGTTGATGCTCCTATGTTGACCTTGGTGTTGGAATCACCCTTGCACATGAAGAAGCTTGACCTTGAACATCCTCTTGCTCGTCATCTCCATGTTGTACTTGCAATGTTGAAGTCTTGAACATTTGTACTTTTCATTTCCACTTCCATCTTTCACTATCATCTTCCTTCATTCCACCCGCTTGCTTCACTTTGATCCTTGCATAAAACCTGAAAAGAAAGAGAAATCTTGAATCAAAGCTATAAACAAAAAAGAAATGCAAGTTAATTATTTTTGATGAACTTAAACATCTTCATGACAAAAGTGTTTAGATCTGAAATTGGATCTTGGAATCATGTTAAATCTGGAAAATGTTTATTTCAGTCTGGGAAATACTAATTTTGCTTTATGAATCACTCAGACCTGATCTAAACTTTGAAGAAACCTGGGCTGTCAAAAGGCCCAAGTGTGCAAGAATTCACACTTATCAGCTTGTGATTGGGAAATTTTCTTGATTTTCAACCTCTCATTGGTTTACTTCCAGTGAGTTTGACTTGATTAGATGCTGACAAAAGTACTGATTTTTAACTCATTCCTGATTTTCACTCTTCTATGATCTACCCTGCTCTTGTTATTGCGATTGGAGTGGTGCACTTAACCTTTCTTATATAGGCGTCTAACTCAAAGGTCATGGCAATTGGGTAATGAATAAGGGTTGAGCTGATCTTGGTTTAACCAATTTGCAATTTAATAGGGGCTACTTGAGGGTTGCATACTTGACATGGCAATCAGATTAAGTTTGAAGGAAACTTTCAATTTCACATGACCCCTTGTCATTTTTATTGCCTTGTAGATCAAATTTCATACTTGCCTTGAGTTTGGGAGTGCTAGTTTTAGGGCAGAAATCTGAGCTAACTGTAAAGAACCCTGCTGGTTCTAACCTTTGGAACCCAATTTCAAACCTTTTGACATTTCGTCAAATGATTGGCATTCAATGTTTAAGTTCTGATTTTCTGAATGTGTATGCACAGTTTGTTTTGTTTTTCAATATAAAGGTAGTCTCAAACAGAAAATTACTTTTAACTCCAAAGCTCACCAAATGATTTAATTTAAATGCTTCAAATATTCAAATGACAACATATTTAATGAAATAAGTTTCTGGATTTGATTGTGTAAGTTTTTTTACATCAACGTTTCGGATCACACTCCGTGATCCATCATCAGGATCACGGATCCTGATGATGGATCACGGAGTGTGATCCGAAACGTTGATGTAAAAAAACTTACACAATCAAATCCAGAAACTTATTTCATCATAATGGATTGTGGAAATCTGATGTTTGTAACATATTTAATGGCAAACAAAACAATTTTCTTTTGAAATGTAACATACTAGAATTGGACGCAGCCTGTATGTTGTACGCAGCTCTTTGTATGAAAACACTACTTCCTTGGGAATGCTTACAGCCACAAATGGAAGTATCGCAGCCCTTATAAATGGATGCAAGCAATTAATTGGAGTTCCCTTGCAGCGAGAAATGCCTTACATCACAATACTTAGCCAAGGTTGAAGTACGGCTGCCTTACCAAACTGTATTAGTAGATAGACTCATCTATGTGGTAGTAGATAGACTCACAAAATATGCTCATTTCTTTGTTGTCTCCACAGAATATAAAGCACACCACATAGCCGAGTTATTTTTAGAGATATTTTCCAACTCCATGGGCTCCCTCAAAGCTGTTGATGTCAGTTTTGTACCACTATGTAACATATAGCAATTGAATACTTGATATAGAATACCAAACACTCAACCCTCTCTTGAAAAGTATATACTCATGGAGAACATGAGAAAACTCCAAGGTTCCTTACACCTGTGGATACTAACTCAGTTATATTAATGTGATTTGCTGGTTAATCTGTTGTCCTCAATTTTGAATTCACAAAATTGTGGCAACCCTATGAATTTTTCTCGATAATTTGTAGGAGTATCCTCTAGGTCTTGAACGTTATGATGAGTTGATGTAAAAAGGCAATTCGTTATCCCTGAAAAGCTCTTAATAACACACTTTCATGCATTTCTTTCATTCTTCCCATTTGTTTTTAATCTTGATTCTCCCTCGGGACGAAAGCCCTCTGAAATACGCTCGTTTCGAGCTAACTTAGACGTCAAACGGAGTTGTATAACTCCAGTTATGATGAAAAAGGTAGGGTTTTTCGGGCTGACTGCATATCTTTGAAAATCCATTAAAAGGTGTGATTTTTGAAGTTGATTGCACGTTATTGAATTATATTTAGTATGATTAATGAATTTTATAATTCATTTTAAAATTTCAACTCTTTCCGAGTTGATTTTAATATAGTTTTTAACGTTTTCATAAAATTAGTTTTTTAAGTAAACTAATTTTGTTAAAATATTATAATTATATTAAATTAATTCAATTTTAAAAGATTCAAATCTTTTAAGTCTTTCCCCATTAAATACGTCATTTTTATTGATAATTGCATATGTTTTCATTATATTTTGCAGTTGATCTTCCAAAAGGCGTATTTAATGATCAAAAAGGTGTTATTTTTCGATGCGATTGCATGAATTAAATGACATGTTTTCTCTTCCCTTGGTGTCGAATTTTGAAAGCATTACATATGTTTTTATATGTTAAAATGCTTTTGAAATGATTTATTCTTCCCTAAATACGTTGTTTTTGAATACTATTACATATCTTTTAAAATATATGTAAGAGTTATTCTTATTTCTTCCCTAGACATCGTATTTGAACTTCTTTGCATATGTTATAACTTAAATCTTTAATACATATGTTAAGAGTTGTTAAAGTGACGTTTTTAATGCTGCTATATATGGCGTCGATTTTCAAGCCATTTGTACATGCGTTTAACTCTATATAACATATGTATTAATCTTTTAAAACAACGTCTTCATATTTACATATAAGGTGTCGATTTTTGAGTCATTTACATATACGTTCCAAACGTGTATGCATATGTAAAAGCCTCTAAAAATAACGTTTTGAGTTAAACATAACTTGGCGTCGATTTTTCTTCCAACTACATATACAAAAATACTTCACATTGCATATGTATTGGTTTATAAAAAGAGCGTTATGCATGTTGGTGTTGATTTTAAAGGCTAATACATTTTCGCATATGTATTAACTCTTGAACTTAACGTTTTCTCTTTCCTTGGCATCGTTTTTAAAGGTCACTACATATACATTTCGAACTTCAAAATACATATGTTTTGGCTTTATAAAAGAGTGTTTTTAACATATGAAGGAGGGTGTCGATTTTGAAAACACATGCATGTACATTTGAACCATGTTGCATATGTTTTAACTTTTAAAAATTGCGTTTTTAATGCTGGGCGCCGATATTTGATTACATTACATTTGCATTTAAAACTCATCAAATGTTTATGTAAAAGCCCTTCTTATAGAGCATTTGCCATTTCCAGCTTATCATATGCTTTGAAAACACTCAAATACATGTGCAAAGAGGTTTGAAAAAGGCGTTTTTAATGCTTCTGTCTTGGCGTTGATTTCCATTGGCATTTCACACATTTTCAAGCACTTGCAATCTCATTTGAAAAGGGCATTTTCATAGCATGGCGTCGATTTTCATATGCATTACATATGACTGTTTGTAATGAACAGCATATGTTTCTCTTCTAGAATAATCCACTTGGAGCTGATTTTTCTTCGAATCATCTTGAAGTTGAGGGTTTTTTTTTAGCATCTTCAATCCTTCCCATAGCCATTAAATCAATTTGGTAAGCATTTCAATGATTTGTTTCATCATTTTTGGTTGCTTTGTTGTCCTAGACGCCGTTTTTCCTTCTCATTACATGTGCATGAGAAATGGTCAAACGGTTGCTATTTTTTTGCAATTTTCTTCTCAATCTTTCCCACTTGGCTGTACATAGTCATTGACAACTCAAGTTGAAGGGAGGGAGAATAGGAAAATGCATTATTTATACTCTTTCAACCCAATCTTTTCTAAATCCGGGAATCAATTGGATTTATTTTCAGATTTGGGCTCAAGATTAGAGAGATTTAGTCTTGCTGATTGAGGTAAATTTTCCTTCGTCCTTCTCATGTTTTTCTTCCAATTTGCTTATTTTACATGTTAAGTTTGCAATTTAAATTTACATGTAATGGCATTCATGTTTCTTCAATTCCTATTTCACCAATTTTTCAAAGATGCATGTGTAAGAACTTTATCTTTCTTGTACATGCAGTCGGGATTAAAAACCCCGTCCTATGAAGAAAAAAGGCAAATGCAAGTTCCTTTTGTGCTATTTTCCTATTCCCACTTGCATCAAATTGCTGTCCCTACCGTCATCATATGACGTCAAACTCATAATGATAACAAATTGACTTTCCATTATAAAATACTATCCTTCCATATCATCCATTATCCTTTCACTTCACATTTCATGCTGTCCACATATGTAATCATCCTTGAAAAACTTGTTTTTGAGTTTTCTTTCACCCAAAAACCATTCATTTTCCCAAAATCAGTCATCTCCTTTCTCTTGTCATTTGCTGATGAATCCTTCTCAAGAGGATGTTCTCACGTTATGGGATTTCTATGTCACAGCTTTTCATTCACAGGAAGTTGTTATGTCTGAAGGGATCATACCACCGAAAGAGAAGGAAAAGAAAAAAATGAAGTATCAATATGATTCTTATCATAACTCCATCCCACCTTCACAGATGATTTCCTATTGTGACGAGGTGAGAGACACGGACGTTTCTCATATGAACTTTGAAGATTTTCTTCAAAGGGTAGATGCTGCAGCTACAGAGGATATGCTCTCCATCAAACAGAGCGGTGTACATCTTGTTTCTACATTCCCATTAGCTGCCTTAGAACCAGAGTTCGTGTTTGCTTGCGCAAAGAATTTTGATCTTACTTCTAGAACCATTAAGGATCAAGACGGTAAGTGATGGAAATATTGTCATTGATGTCAAGGGCACTCAAGAGACTATTAGATCTTGTCCTTGATATCAAAGATAAGATGTCAAACTATATAGTATGATACAGCATAAAGATATATAGCATGAAGGTATATGATATACTCAGATATAGAGCATATACAGTATATACGCAGAGAATTATGTTTCACATAGTCGGTCTACAAACAGTGACAAGACAGCAAAGAATTGCATTCCATATAAGGGTCTACATGGCAGTAAAGAGTGAGAATATTGGCATCGTAAGCCACAGATAGAAAAAGACAACATATAAAATCGTAGACTGACAAGAAGTCCAAGTCAACAGTGATAGCGAATATGGAATAAAGAAAAGCCAGACACCAAAGGGATTAAGCACTGAAGGCTGCGACAAGACTAGCGTAATAGCAGCAAACAAGACACTACATAATATATATTATAAGTGGTACAAGCTGCAGGTATTGTTGTCTACTGTTATTATATATACTGGAGTTAAAGAATGATCAGAGATATTCTTACGGCATACATACTCAGCAAAACGGAGAACGGCAACATTGAAATAAATAATCGATATTGAAGACAGCGATGGCAAGTTTAAGAAGAACAGTGGTTTGAATACTATGGCAAGTCAAGCATACAATAATGATACAGCAAATACGTATATTATACATACGTATGTAATAGATATATAACGGCAAATTATATTAATCGATGGCAAGCATATGATATAACAGCATGAAGATATGTTATATGAAAGCATACATTATATGAGAAGATTGTAATCAGAGAAGAATATATAGAGAACATATTAACATACAGCTTGAAGATCCATCAGCAAGTGACTACCAGAAGTGGACAGCGAATGAGAACTAGAGAAGAACATTCAGCATTATATATTATACAGATGCCTTATAAATAAAGAAGAACATTCAGCATTCATTCAGAGATAAGTATATCATAAAGGATATACACTTAAAATTGCAATATATATATATGAAGTTATATATATATATATAATAATACTAGGAGTTACGGTTTTATATTATTGCAGAGAATAATTACAATACGATGCAATATATATACAGTGTTAAATTATATATGCAGCAGTTTAGTTATGTATGAAGATAATTTTAAACAACATATATGATAATGATAACAGCATCTATACATCAGCCTTGAACGGTAATGATATGCAGCGGTTTACGATACAACATATATGACAAACAGAAATGCATGTGGTCAAAGACAATATATAACACAAAAAGCATACTCGACAGCGACAGAGATACACAGACGGCTATACACATATGCAGCATTCAGAGACATAACGTATAAAATTTAAATCATATTCGGAATGCATACTTCTATACATCAGCGGTCAAAGGTAAAAAGACGTTAAAATGATGTAGCAGCGATCGAAGGTTATCGAAAGTTTTGTTATACAAATGAAAGCTTGCAGCGGCAGACCTCTACAGCGACAATAAGTTTTTTTTTAATCAGCGGTATATATTATTATAAATGAAGGATGGTATAGATTTTATCGAAGGTAAATATGACAGTGGTTCGATTGTTTATACAACAGCAGAAAGTATGAATCGAAGGATTTTATTAAAGGATAAAAACTTTATATTCTTTATCATATATCGGAGGTTAATAAAGACAATATATATATATTATTAAAGATATATATATTCAAAACAAGCCAGTCAGTATTTCATATAAAGATATTAACTCTTGTTAATAATATTAATTTTAAAAAAAGGGTTAATAATATTTTTGGAGAGACACCTGTTCATATTAAAAAGACATAACTCTTCAAAGAGACATAATGTTTTGTGTTAAAAACATGAGTATATATACTCAATCTTTTTTTTGAAAATGAAGAACAAGCAAGCAATGTAATAAGGAGAAAAGAAGTGAGAAGAAGTCAGCAAATAAAAGAAAATAAAAAGAGCAGTGAATATGAAAGGGGAATAAATAATTGTATATTCAGATTTTAATCAGATATATTTATTATGCATATACAGATTTAAAGATAATGATAAAGATAAACAGAGATATAATAGGTGCAGATATAAAGGAATAAAAGTGCAGATGTGAGAAAGGTATAAGTACATTCAAGGCGATATTATATGAAGAAATTAAGGACAGACTTGTATGACGAGATTGTAATGTCCATCATCAGTTGAAGATAGCAACATTGCCAAGGTGGAAGAGAAATTTATTTGCAGTGGGTTGGTGCTCACGAAGACAACAGTGGGAGTTGGTGCTTCCGGTGGGTCGGTGCCTGCGAAGTGTGGGAGTTGGTGCTTCCAGTGAGTTGGTGCTCATAAACATAGGGGTTGGAGCCTCTAGTAGGTTGGTCCCTACAAAACATTGTAAAAGAACAATATTATATATAAAAGGAAATTATTTAGTGGTTTTCTCCCATATTGGGTTTCCACATAAAATTTGTGTTCATGTGCATAATTGTTCGTTTGTGAATTTGAAGTAATCTTTGAATAAAGTTTTAAAGTTAAAAATTGTTATTATACTGATTCACCCCCCCTCTCAGTATAATCGTGTGCTCTTCAGTAAGACCATCATCAGTCTAGATCCAAAAATGGTGGACAGAATATTCAAAGTACCTGTGAGCCCTATTACTATCAACATCACAAAGCAGAAGGCTCTAGACAGATGGAATGAAGATACTCCCTCATGTACCAAATTCATAAATGAGAATTGGCTGCTCCATAAGAGACCGAGTATTGCCAGATGGCCAAAAGGGATACGGCGCACTGAGTTCAAAGAAGAAATCAGCGATCTCATCACTTTGTTCAGCCGCTTGGCAGGGTTGAAGACTTCAAACACCTTCGAGCCCTGGATGTATAAATATATTTCCTTCATTGTCCGATCAAAGAAGAAGATTTTCTGGGGGGAAATGATCAGTGATATGCTGTGTGAACAACTTACCCATGTTGTTGACACTTGTACATTTTACATGAATTCCTACTTGGTTTACATTGCTGCATCTCTCGGGTCTTTTTCCGGATTATCTACAAAGGGAGATAGATCATTAGTTCCAGTTTGGGAGTACTATCCTTAGCTTGTCTTGAAGGCAAGCCGCTCGCATTACCGCAAGGTACAGGATGCCTTCTTTGGGCATTTCATGTGCATGTTCGATAAGAGTCTTCCAAACCGGCGGGTGTCAGATGAGGCATGGGCCAAGGTTAATGAGTACGGTTGCCTATTTCTCCAATTTCCTAGCTTCACATACATGAGGGTGGGTTATTTCAAGGGTGAGCCACATACATTACCGAGATATCCCACTGATAAGATAATTCTTATGGAGCTGGCCCGGCAACTTATGTCCGTCCAAATGCATCAAAATGCATTACATAGACCTCGTGTGGGGATTTCCTCTCGGAATCCTTTGAAGATCGGTGGGTACTCTATTGATACAGTTCCTAAGGCCAAGAACATGGAATATGAGCTTCAACGCATTACTCTGAAGAAGTTCATGGCAAGAAGTCACTTTGACTAGCGGAGACTTAATGATAAAATGAGGAGGTAGTTTGTACATGTCTACAGAGGATATCTGGATAGATCTCTGTACTGAGACAGACATAAGAAAGATGGATTATCAGCGTCTATCCCTCAAGCAGATTTTAGACTTTAATCTTATTGATATTCCACCAGGTGTTGAGGATGATGATAACATCCTTGATCGAGATTACACCCGCAACCATGTGGAAAATTTGCCCATCACATCTCCTTCTTGGTCTGGTAAGGAGAATGTTTCCATCTGGGATCGCTTTGAGTCCATTCTTGCAAATACCAATATTTGGTTAAAGCGAAGGGGCCTAAGGAGCATTAAGGTAAAAGCCGGCAAAGATTTTGATCATGGTGGCCTAGTTGGCAAGCGGTCAGAGATTAAGGGAAGAACCAAAGATGGTGCTTCATCTTCTGCAGTTGATCTTGCTGTTCCTATTGTACCCACTCTTCCAAAGCTCACCATCAAGGGGGGTAAAGATAGCGGGAGAATTCTTGAGATCAAAGGTACAGAGTCTAAGAGGATTCAAGTTGAATCCAGCGATGATGAGATGCTTGATTCACCAGATGCACCTGTACCAGAGGAGCCTCCTCTAGATGTACCTCCTCCTGAAGATGATTCAGCTACCACCACTGTTCTTGGTTCTGCACTAGCATCAGATGAATCTCCGATTCACCTATGGGCACTGCTACAGATGAATTCACTACAGGGCTCACACCTCCCATGGATTCAGTTTTGGTCACACCCGCTTTACCTGTTTCATCAGCTGCTCCTATTGTTGTACAGGAGGAGTCCTACCACAGTTTTGAGAGTGTTTGACGCATACTCTATGACTATCCCATCCATGGTTACTTCTTTAGCGGCAGTGTTGGATACTACTTTGGCATAGGTAGATCATTTCATATCAGAGGTTACTCATGGTAGTCCTACACCTATGGTTGTCTTGACAGAAGCTCTTCCTCTTGTTGCCACGGTTGCACATGCGGATCCAGTCACTACTTTGGCTATTACATCTACAAAGTAACTTCCTCTTCTTTCTCTTTACCTCCTTGGATCACTGTCATAACACAGAAAAGAAAGAAGGAAGAGATTCCTTTGGAGGGCTTTGATTTCAAGCATGCTTCTAAGCCAAAAGCTCCCAAGAACAAGAAGGCAAAGACAGTCTCAAGAATTGTGATGGAGGACAATTCCAAATATGCTGAGATTGCTGAACCTTTGGTTGATGAAATTACAGACAGTGTGCAGCCTTCTGATTTCAGGATCACAAGAGTGGAATTGGGGAAACAGACACGTTTGAGTTGTCAGCAGGATGCTCAAGACGCTGTCTTACAGCTTTCTCAAAAGAATGATCAACTTTGGGAGAGGAAAAATAAATTGAAAGAAGAAAATGCACGCTTGTTGGAAGTTATTAGCATGATGAATAACTCCTAGAATGCTGCTCCGATTTCAATCTCGCATCTTGAAGACTATGACAGGCATCACAAGAAGGCCAAGGCAATGGATGAATGGTCAGCACAGATAGAGACGCAAGGTGCACAAGTGATTAAGGATTCACTTGAAGTCTTGAGGCATATTCGTATCACTGCTAGAGAAATCAGAGAGCATATCTCATCCTTCAAGCAGCAGTTGCAGATTTTAGGAGATGATCTTAATGTCTGGAAGACTTTACAGGACTTCGATCTTGAGAAATTGTGTTAGTTGGAGGTCATCTCTTCTGCTGATTCATATTTTGAATCTCTTGATCTCATGGTTAACAACAAAAAAGTGTTAAGTAAATTGACCACAGACTTACAGGATGTTCTGAGATCATGGGAGGAACAAGAGCTTCATATGGTGAAAGAATTTGAGAAGATTTCCTGTGATGTTTCTTCTGGGCATAGTGAGCAGATTGATGGGGAGATCATAGTGACAAGGTTTTCAGAGATAGTGCGCTCGCATTCAGATACTGATGACTTTGGTCCGGCTACATTGGATTGGTTTATGGAATGCAAGTTATCTTTGAATCAGTTACAGAAACAAGCAACTAGGTACACAAAATCTCACATTTTGCGGAAGGCAATTGCAGTTGCTCAGCACACAGGATCCCCAGACCTTTTTGTTATTCATGAGTCTTTACAGAAGTTTGAAGCTTACGTAAATACTCTTTGATATAAATATTCTAAGTGTTTAGAACACTTTTTCTATGCTTTTTAGGTAGATTGACAGGTTACACGTAATTCATAAAATGTTTGTAAGTATGGGAAAACATATTCCTGTACACATAAGTCACGTAATCAAGTTACAAGTACATTAAGGCTTGTAACATAGAATAAGTGAAGTAGTTAGTTGTTGAATAAGTCAAAGTGGTTGGGATTTCCCTTTTTCTCTCCACTTTTCTCTCTTCTATTCTCCCTATATAAAGAAGAGAGCTCTTTGTAAATACTCTCTTATCTTTTGTTGAAACAAGCAGAGCCTATTGAGAACTAATTGATGAAAACTTTGAGTTTCATTGTATGAGTTTTTGAGAGAATAAAGGAAGCAAGATTCTTCAAACTTTGTGTTGTAAATCTTGAGATTAGATGATGTTTTCTTATGTTGCATTATTTGATCTTTTCCAAGTTCATTTCTAAAGCAAAGCTTGTGTGCATCATTGGAGGCTTCAATCCATTTTCTGGAAGACTTTGAGCTACAGAGGAGGGATTGCTATAATAATAGTGGCTGCTAGTATTTGGAGTTAAAAGACTTTGAGCTTTAATTTCAAGTATTATCTTGATTTTCAGGATTATTAGTGAGAGACTTTGAGCCTCATTAGTAGTTCTTATTACTTTGAAATAGAATTGATCGCAAGAGACTTTGGGCCCTTGTTGTTGATTCACCCTATAGATTAGTAACTGCTGCCTTAGTTGTTGTTCTTATATCAATTACTAAGTCACCGGTATTATCGTAGCAATTAGGTTCTTTTTGTTGAATTTGAAAGTGACAGTTGTACGCGAATCATTCCTGAAAAAAGAGGAATTGATTGAGAGAACTACCCCTTTTTGTAATTTCAGTTAAGTATCCATTGAAGCCACCTACGGTAAGAAGGGAGCCTCCCCTATTGCTGAGAGGAGAGATTTATCTCACGATACCGTTGTCTAAAACTACAATTTTGTAAGTTGTAGTCTTAGTGACTTACAAAATTTTTAGCCAACATAATCACATAGGCGGGCTTACGTTGTTCTTTCGAAGATATCAAACTCTTGCTATGATGATGATAGGATCTAGCTTTGCAATGTATACTCAAATTTATCACTTCCAACTTTGCTCTTCAAACTTCAACTATTAAACTACTCATTGCTTTACTGCTACTCCTATAGAATGGAAAGATTGACAAATGGACGGGGATCAAATTTAATGAAAGCTTGCCAACGGCGCTACCTCCATAGATGCAATGATTCAAGGGGAATGAGACTAGATTACCACACAAGGCTCCTTAACAAGCCGCTAAGATGCTAGTGGCCTAGTATATAGATCCCTATCAAACATTTACCAATATCACCATACAACTAGCCATCTACTTCTATCCTTACTTTAACACTTTCCTGAAATGAAATCTACTTTAACAACTCAATGAAATCTAACTTTAACAATTGGAAGTAGAAACCATGCAATAACACCAAGTGTTCTTAATCACCATGCAAGACACAACAATGACAAGAGAAGCAATTTTGGTATTATATTAACAACAATTTTCTTCAACCCTTTACAAATGAGAGTACATGGCCTTATATAACGGATCAAAAATACAACCAACGGCCAAGATTAAGAGGAAAAATCAACGATCCAGATTAAATCCCAAAAACCCTAATTAGGGTTGCCACCCCATCGGCCAATGAGAAGATGCCACCTCATCAATGGACCAATGAAAAAAAAGAAATGTGGCAACCAATGAGAAGGCACCAAAATGGTAGCCAATCAGAATCAGACACCTACCCTACCCAAAAAGAAAGGAAAATTTGCCACTTGGGCTTACATCAAATGATCTTCTAATACAATTCTATCCTTTTCTTTCATCTTTTTTGCATAAGCAATGAATTTGGCTAACATGGTGTTGACTTCCTCCATGGGAGGGCAAGGTGTCTGCCTCATCTTGAGCTCAGCTGCGTCCATCATGTTCTTTGCTGCTTGCACTGTCTTCTCACTCTCCTTCTCATCATCCCTTGCAAAATCGATAAGGACCCCGAGAGAGGCAAGGATGCCTAACTGTTTCTGCCTGGTGGCAACCTTCCCCAACTCATCCATTCTCAATCCAAACTTTGTCTCATTAAAATTCTCCTGTTTGATTTCTTCAAAATCAAGTGCAATCCTCGCATTGCTAAAAATGTTTGAAATGAAAGTGTCGATGCTTGGACTGTATTGTGCAATCTCGTCCTGTATCTCTTCGAGTACCCTCGATCTGGCAGTCAAGGTAACATACAAGGACTCAATAATACTCTTTCTTCCTTCTTTGACCAACCTGGCCCTCACCAAAGTTCCCTCTGATAACTTTATGGCCTCTTGTAACCTGGGAATGGCTAAGTCACGGATTGAAAGGAAATCCTTCCACTTCCCTTCAAATGCTCTGAATTTGTCCCTAAGAGACACAAATGACCTGAATGTCGAAATAAAGGCAGGCAGGAACTTTCGCCCTTCTTGAATTGTATTACTGATCCAATTTTTAGTTTCTTGCTCTCGAGCTAATATTTCTTCCAGATTGCTCCCACTATTTTGTGGAAGGGCCGCCTGATGCAACTGTTGGATAGGTTGACATACACCATGATAGCTATCCCTCCAATACTTGTTTTCGTTTTCCAACTCCACAATCCTTTCGTTCGCCTTTCTTAACCTTTCTCTGATTGAAGCTCTGCCTTCCTAAACCTCCAAACACCCCATGTCATCTGTGATTCGTCCCATGTCATGCTCTACTATCTCATAGTCTTGGGCCACAATATCGCCCACCGCCTTGCTAACCTTTCGTACCGCGATCTAAACCTTTCGGTGACCATCCTCATCATTCCTAATTACCTTTGCCACTATTGCTGCAATTTGTTTCTGTCCGACATCATCTTCCTTTTCGACTAACCCTTGAATATCCTCAACTGTCCGGATGGCCACAACCTTGCCCCTTGGCGTAAGCATCTGTGTCAACCATAGTGGTGCAATGCATCTCCCCAAATCTGGATTTGGTTCGACTAGCACAACATCACCAACGGCCTTGGGCGCTTGGCTTCCTTCCTCAACTGATAAAGCCTCGATATCAATTGGCTTATCACCTTCATTACTAGTGACTGACATATCTTCCTTAACTTGGTTCTCCGAAAGAGGAGAGTACCCTGTACTGTTACTATAACCACTTGATTCTGAACCAGAGCTCACCTCTACCGCTGCCCTTTGCTCACTTGTGCCAACCTCTTGGCTCCTAGCGTCAACTATGCTCTCTCTTGATGGCACTGTACTTTGTTTCTTTGCTGGAGGCTCTTGATGTTCTTTATCTTTCTCAACCTCCAAACTCCTTTTCTTGCTCTTAACTCTTTGCCGTTGGCAACTGCCCCCACCTTGCTGTCCAATTGACTCTGCTGGAATCTCCTTTTCTGGCTTCATCTTCTCATAGGTAAGGTGTACCCTCCGACTTTGTAATTGCCTAAACTTCCTATTATACCACCACTCAGTGTGTATCTCAACTGTTCTTGTTACTGCATCTAAGGAAAGATCCTGATGATCATCCCAATCCACTGGATTCAACTCCGTTTCCTCTACTGTATTGTAATCTTCCCTTAGTACATCTTCATCCTCTTGCAATTGGTCCGGAATATCAAGATTTCTCCATCTGATGGCCCTCACCATACCGACCGATAACCTTGAGAAAGCCAACTTCCTCACATGAAAGTCATCCTGTGCATTGGCCCAAAAATCCTCCAAAGTAGGAATATGCCTGAATGGATCCCAATGAGATGCCTTGATTAGATCATTAGGATCAAATCCCTGGCTTGCCCTATACCATCCTAGATGATATTGTTCTAACTCTTTCTCCGCAGCTGCAAAGGCGACAGGATTGGGTAAACTATCATTGCCTAGCATGAGTGAGAAGGTAACCCCTGTCTCACCCTTGAGCTTCATCATTTTGTCATATTGCTCAAGTTGCCTAGCCAACTCCATCAAAACTATCCTATTGGGTGGGTACCTGGGAAGCCTCTTGGGACAAGCCGTGCATCCAGCCACTCTGATATAAGTGAATTGCGGAAACTGGATGAACCAACTCTCAAACTTCTTAACTTTTGTCTCCGCCTTCGGCGAGAGCCTCCTTGCGGGTGTCCCTTGCAATAACCTTACTGTCCTCATGGCAAAGGCATCATAAAATATCTTGTAGTCCTTGGTGTGGTGTAAATGGAGTTGTGGATAGCACTCATGCACCAAGCATTGTCCAGCCCATTGCCAATCACCCCTCTAGCCTTAAGTCCAGGATGTTCGTACAGTCTTGCAATTAAATAGAAAAGGTAGGACCCCATATAGAATTGTTTCTGATTTTGTACTGTCCTAAATTGCAACTCTAAATTTTCACTTATAATTGTAGCCCAATCAAACTTTCTTTTTCCATTTTCAATTCCTTCAATAAAATAGTACATCCAAGTTTCGGACTGCATACCTTGAGCGGAGCCCATGACTCGGTTGAGAAGCACGATAAGGTCGCCATACTCTGATTTGAAATCTGACCTAGTGAGCCTTGATGACTTGGTGACTCCCTTCTTGCCTTCGTGTAACCAATTTTGCTTTAGTAGAGCGAGGTAGGCATCGTGACTGTCTTGAAAGAACTCGGCGGCTTGATCCATCAACATGACTATCATGCCCTCTGATGGGTTTATTGAACACTTCCTCTATCACCCGCCCGCTGATGTTAGCCAACACCTTCTCTCCTTCATCAAAGACGATGGACTTTGTCACAATATCTAGCTGAGATGCGCACTCCATCACCAACTGGGGACAAGGCAAGGTAGGAGGGAAGGCGGCAGCTTGCACAATTCCACACTTGTAGATCTTCTTTGCCATAGAGGACTGGCCCCCTTTCAACCTATCTCTCAACTGTATCATGTCCACTGTACCGATGTTGGTGTCACCGACTCGCTTCACATTTGAGAAGAAGGTGGTCTTGGGCATCAATTCTTCCTTGTCTTTCTTGGTATTAATTCCCTTTGGTTTCTTGCTTGCACTAGCATCCCCCATCCTAGCCCTTATTTCTGCCCCTTCTTTCTACAGTGAGGTGGGACTACACTTATCTCCCAACTTCATTCCTAGGGGTGGGACTCCCACTTATATCTCCTTTCTCGAAATCCTAGATGAAAACTACACTTATCTCCCAACTTCAAGCCCTAGATGAAATGATGAAGTGATGGATGGATGATGCAAGCAAGAAAATGAAGAAAATGTACCAAGCAAGAACAAGGAGAAAATCTGCCTTTTAGACCAGCCTTCACTCTCAAGCATGAAGATCCTCCTCTACACGAGCAAATTCTCCTCCAAAGAAGAAGACAACACCAAAATGCACTCCACCAAAATAAGAAAATCACCCTTTGCTAAATGCACTCCTTGCAAAATTTCGCTCTTTTGCTGCTCGAAGAGCTCCTCCTTGGCTGCCAAGACACAAGTGAGAAATGATGAGTGAAATGAGGAGGGGAGAGCCTTCATTATATACCAATTTTTTGCCTCAAAAAAGTAGGGCCGACTTTGTAGGAGGGAAAAAAGCTAAATTAAAATTGCCAAATTAAACATGAATTAAATGAAATAAAATGCGTAGGCCTAGGGGATTTAATTTTAATTTAAAATTGGGCCAGCCTAGTGCAAAATAATGGGTTTAAATTAGCCAAATCCGAAACTATCATAGGCCCTAAACTTGAAATTTTGAAAAAAAGTCATTTAGGCCTCCAATATAGCTTTAAACCTACCACATTGTGGACCCAATAACTTGCCTTGAATTTCACACCTCTTAGGTCTTAAAATACATTGAATTTAACACACAAAGGGGGTCCTAATTAAATTTCTAAAATTACAAATACTCAGCCCAAAAATATGATTTTACTGCATTTAATCATGACAACCAAAATTAATTTTTATTATTTTGCAACCCAAAAAATCATTTTTGCAATTTAATTTCCATTTGGCAATTTAATCTTTTTTTATTTTTGCAATTCATTATCTCTAATTGGCAATTTAATTCAAATTTCATTTAATTTCCATTTTCACCACCAAAAATCCACAAGATTTTCCCCAAAAAAATTCAATTTCACAGTTAAATTTTGAAGACGTTAAAGTTTTTCAATTTCATCAATTTTCAAAAATTCATCTAAGTCCAAAATTTGCAATTTTATCCCGCTAGATATTAAAATAAAATTTTCTCATCGAATTTCATTTGGCCTGGAGACAAAATCAACTGTTTAAGAAAATCAATATTTCGCACAAGGTGAAAACAAGCTATACCCTCCCAGGTGCCTCAAAACATTGAAGGTGTAAAATTTTCATTCCAAAACCTCCGGATCGCCAAAAAATTCGCTAAGGCATCCAAATAGCCGGATCAAGGAAAATTGTCAATGCCTGCCAAAAAAAGGGGGTCCCCAAATTCTTTTGGGCGATGATGTGAAAACCTCACAACATCTGGCGACTCCACTGGTTAAATGTGAAGAGCACACAATTATATTGAGAGGGGGCGTGAATCAGTATAATAATGATTTATCAATTTTAAAAACTTTTATTAAATAACTTCAAATTCTCAAATCAATAATTATGCACATAAACACAAATTTAACGTGGAAACCCAATATGGGAAAAAATCACAAAATAATTAGTTTTATATAATATTGTTCTTTTACAAATAGTTTGTAGGCTCCAACCTCTAAATTTATGAGCACCGACTCACTGGAAGCTCCAACTCCCACATTTCGCAGGCACCGACCTACTGGAAGCCCCAACTCCCCTTGACTGGATTCTGAGCACCAACTCACTGTTTTCAAATTTTCTTCCACCTTGACACTGTTGCTTTCTTCAACTGATGATGGATACAATTTAGTCTCTTTAAGTCAGCAAATAACTCTACCTTTCCGTTTTATTTTCAGAATAATATCTTTATAACTGTATATGCATAATATATATCAAATTAAAATCTGAATATATATAATCATTTAATTCTTTCTTTTTATCATATTCACTGCTCTTCTTTCACTTTCACTTGCTGACTTGATATTTTCAAATTGGTAGATTTAATATTTATATATTCATAACTTGATGTAATGACCCTTACCAGTAGGATCACTAAAACACCCCAAATTTGAACTGTGGCAATTCGTCAAACAGTTGGTATGCACTGAAATGTTTTGCTTGCAATGATGTGTTTCAATATGTTTATTGTTTTTGGCATCCAATTGCAATTGAGATAACAATAACAATATAGGAATGTAGTACAATTGAGCAACAATGAACAATGCAAAGACTCAAACTAATATATCAGGAACTCCTCTAATTCTGAAACACTAATCAATACAAATTTCAATGCCAAATCTGATCCCCGTTTAAAGACTGTTTACTGATTATGTATGATGGACTGTTACCACTTGCAATTCAGATTTCAGTACATTAGGCTATTGTCTAACAAGACAATGCAATGGCTCACTATATCACTAAACTGATTAGAATATACCAATGTCTGGACACAATGGACTGCATACATGACTGATATAATGATCATACCAAGCATTCCTTTACTCCATTCAATGCACCATCAAAACTATGACAATTGACAATATCAATGACTGATTACAATAGCAAAATGATGCAAGAACAATACAGATTCAGACTTGTATATTAATGACTGTTACATACAACTGATATGCAATTTTTTAGCATTCAATAATGTCAACAAATGCACCTGGAAACCGCTCCTAATATCCTGATATGAAGGCTGATGAAGACCAATGCAAGGAAGGCCAAAACAGATCACAAACTGCCCCAGCTGTGCACAGATAACCCCGCCGTACCAGGCCGTACATGTACGGCTCCTGTAGAAAAATCAGTGAAGGGTTTTGACACCCCAATTTGCCACCAATGGGACCGCCAATGAGGTACTTAGGTCCTCTCCAAAGCACGAAAATTAACTCTAAGTATCAAGGGAGTTATGAGCAGAATTCTGATTCCAGACCCTGATATGGAATGTTTGAAAATGTGCCAAATTGTCTTTAATCCTTTGCCAAAATGATTCACCAATGTAAGAGGTGAATTCAAACCCTTATTCCAACCACAAACAAACCCTTACAACAAATTCTCAATGAAGTACCAATGAGATGGCTGAGTACCAACTCCAAACTTGCAACCCTTCAGTAGATATTTCACTACCTCAGTTATGCCAATCTAGGGGAGTGATCGTTCCCAAAGATCGAATAGTATTTGCAGACCCAAAAGATTACAAATTGCTCCACAATGGAAGAAGTAGAAGAAATCCCAAATCCAAGCATGTCCAAATGAAAGCCCAAACCCCCTATTTATTCACTTTTCTAAGAAGTTACTAAGAACTTCTAGAAACATCCATTATAAAATCCCATTATAATGCACTTTTATAATAAAGTAACTTTATAATATAAAAGTACATTTCTCAACTCAAAATTATAACAATGTAGGCTCAAATTGTATGTAGGCTCTACTACAACTGGATGTAGGTTCGGACTGGATGTAGGCTCTACAGAATGTAGGCTCCAACTGCAATAAGCAATCAATTGATCAACAAAATGACTCTCTCTCCAAACCATTTCCCTACGAGAGTCGATGATAGGCAAATCCGTCATGGAAGAACATGTCTCTAGAAAGGGGACATGACAGTCCGCCTTTCCTGAAATTGCTTGCCCACAAGCAATCTCAAAGTTGGATGCTACAAAATCGCTTCACTCTCCCAAGTAGCATCTTCAACAGGTAGATCTCTCCACTTAACCAAATACTCTTTGATCACCCTCCTGCGAAGCTGCTTCTCCCTGCTATCCAAAATAGATTCTGGCACTAAGATCAATTTCCCTTCATCATCCAGGGGAGGTAATACTGTAGAAGGCACAACATGCTGACCCAACGCCTTTTTGAGGTGTGACACATGGAACACGTTATGTACTCTGCTATCTGCGGGAAGCTCAAGCTCATAGGCCAACTCTTCTATACGCCTGATGATCCTGAAAGGCCCGTAATATCTAGGCTTAAGCTTCTCTGATCCACTCTTCTTAAGAGTAGACTGACGATATGGCTGAAGCATGAGGTAAACCATGTCACCAACCTCAAAGCTTCTCTCAATCCTCTTCTGATCTGCATACTGCTTATACTGATTTTGTGCCCTGGCCATATTATCCTTGAGAGCATCAACAATGTCCTTGCTCTCCTGAAGCAAATCCCCGGCACGTGGAACTCTAACATCACTCATCAACAAGTCAATGAAGCTCGATGCATCATACCCATACAGAGCTCTGAAAGGTGTCATCTGAATAGACATGTGAAATGTGGTATTGTAACAATACTCACACAAATGTATCCATCTCACCCATGACCTCTGTTGACCAGCCACGTAATTCCTCAAATATCCCTCCACCCACTTGTTGACTATCTCTGTCTGTCCATCCGTCTGTGGGTGATAACTGGTGCTGGGTGTAAGCTCAGTGCCACATAATCTGAATACCTCCTGCCAAAAGTGACTCAAAAATCTACTGTCTTTGTCACTCACTATACTACGGGGTATCGCATGCAATCTGAAAATCTCTCTGAAGAAGACCTTAGCTACCTGTACTGCTGTGTAAGTAGTAGTGATGGGAAAGAAGCGTGCATACTTCGTCAGTCTATCCACCACTACATAAATGCAATCACGACCTTGGGCCTTGGGCAAGCCCGTAATGAAATCCATGGATATGCATTCCCACTTCTGATGAGGAATGGGAAGTGGCTGTAGGAGCCCAGCTGGAAAAGTGTGCTCTTGTTTGTTCTGCTGACAAACAGGGCACTCACGAACATACTGCAAGACATCTAACTTAAGTCCTTTCCATGTGAACCACTCCCGAACCTGTCTATATGTTTTGAATTACCCGGGATGACCAGCTGTAGGTGAATCATGAAGAGCCCTCAAAATAGATTGCTTCACCTTCGATCCTGGGACTAAAAATATCCTACTCTTGTAGATAATCAAATCATCCACAAGTGTATATCGGGTATCAACAACTGATCCATCAACTATCCCTGATGCCCATGAGTCTCTAGCATACTCTGCCACTATCATGTGCCTCCAATCCTCTGATATCTCAATCAACGCACTGAGATGTGGTCTACGTGAAAATGCATCTGCTACCACGTTCTGAGTCCCTCTCACATATGATATATCAAAATCGTAAGCTTGTAGCTTACTCACCCACTTCTGCTGTCTATCATTGAGATCTCTCTAATTAAGGAAATGCCTCAAACTGTTGTGGTCAGTTTTAATACAAAACTTACCACCCACTAGATACTGTCTAAACTTAGCCAATGCATGCATGATGGCTAACATCTCCTTATCATAGATGCTGAAAGATCTCTCTGGCCAACGGAGTTTCCTGCTCTCATAGGCAATAGGGTGCTTGTCCTACATCAACACAACACCAATACCATCTCCGGACGCATCACATTGAATCTCAAATGGCTTCGAGAAATCAGGCAAAGCTAACACCGGGCATGAAGTCATAATCTCCTTAAACCTGTCAAAGCAAGCCTGTGCCTCCGGTGTCCAAACAAAGGCCCCCTTCTTCAGCAAATCTGTCATAGGGACTGCATGTCGTGAATATCCACTCACAAATCTGCGGTAGAAGCCACATAGGCCTAGGAACCCTCTCAACTGTGTCAGGTTCTCAGGAATAGGCCACTCTACTATAGCACGGATCTTATCAGGATCCATCCGTACTCCCTCTGCACTGATAATGTGTCCCAAATACAAAAGCTCAGTCATACCCAGATCACATTTGGACTCCTTGGCATACAAGGACTCCGTCTGCAATATACTCAATACAGTCTCCAAATGTGCTACATGCTCCTGCCATGTCCGACTGTATACCAGGATATAATCAAAGAATACCAACACAAACTTCCTCAACTGATGATGGAAGACCTTATTCATCGTGGACTGGAAAGTAGCTGGTGCATTGGTCAACCCAAACGGTATGACCACAAACTCAAAGTGCCCACAATGGCATCTAAATGCAGTCTTCTCCACATCCTGCTCTCTGACTCTGATCTGGTGATAGCCGGATCTCAAATCAATCTTGCTGAAGTAGCATGCTCCATGTAACTCATCTATCAACTCATCAATCCGAGGGATGGGATACCTATTCTTAATAGTCCTCTTATTCAGCATCCGATAATCAATGCACATCCGCATTGAACCATCCTTCTTCACCAAAACTACTGAAGAAGCAAAAGGAGACTTGCTCGGTCTAATGTGCCCCATCTCAAGTAGCTCCTTGATGGTTTTCTCTATCTCATCCTTGAGCCTCTTAGGATGCCTGTATGGTGTGATCATCACTGGTTTAGCACCCTCCTCTAACTCAATGATGTGCTCAATTCCTCTATCAAGTGGTGTGCCAGGTGGAATATCACTGAATACCCTGTCATACTCCTCTCTCAGTCTCTGAATGTCGGGGTGATATTCTGTCTTCTGCTGCTCCTCCTATGTAGGCATAAGAGTACACATGGCTGCCCATCCAATACCGTTGTGTCTAACCAATCTCTCCATGTGCCTGAAAGAAATAGTTCTGATGTCACTATTTCTGATAGCTCTCAACACATGCTGTTTCCCATCTGCCTCAAACTTAATCTCCATATCTCTAAGCCTGAAAGTGACCTCACCCAATGAATGTAACCATGTCATCCCCAACACAATATCTAGGTCACCCATATTAACCACATGGTAATCCGCTTTGAACTCATAATTGTTCAAGCATAGGAGCATGTCTCTAATCATCCTGTTACACTTAAGAGTGTAACCATCAGCAACCTGTACTCGGAGACCCTCAAACTCCTCTGTCTCAATGCCACGGCGCTCAACCAATCGTGCATCAATGAAGTTATGCGTAGCACCTGTGTCAACTAAGGTGATCACCTTTTGCCCTGCGAGAACACCACGCAATCTAAAGGACCCCTCCTGCTGAATGCTAGACAAGCGTGCCTGCTACAAATGTAACTCAGGCTCCGTCTTAGGCTCTGAAGCCTCCGCCTCTACCTCAGGCTCTGTATCACTGTGCTCATCCTCATGTGCTGTACTGTCTGAATCTGAGTCCTCATAGTTTGCCCACATAACTCTGTTGGCCTTCCCCTTAGGCCTCAAAGGACAATCGTGATCCCTATCATATGGACCTTTGCAATAGAAGCATAGCTTCTTCCTACACAGGTCATTAAGTGCCTCGATATCCAAGGGTGTAGTGTATTTCCCCTTGGTATCCTCCTTCCCCTTACTCTTATCAAACTTCTTATTATCTCTGAAAGAGGAAGAACTCCTGGGAGTGAATCTGCTAGAAGGTGCGGTAAGCTCCATACTGTGAGCTTTCCTCATGGCCTCCTGTAGTGTCGATGGATCAAATGCCTTGATCCAACCCTTGAGGGGTTCAGACAATCCCTCAGTAAATAGGATAACCAACCGCCTCTTTGATACATCCTGAACCATAACTGACAACCTTTGAAACTCACTGATATAAGTCTCCAAGCTGCCTATCTGTCTCAACTGTGCAAGATCACGGAAGAATATCTCTGGATCCTTCCTGTCAAAACGCTCCACCAATCTATCCAGGAAATCTTGGTAAGATGTCACCTGGTTGTGCTGCAAAGTAACCATACCATGTGACCACCAGTCATGAGCTGTGCCCTCCAAATGCAAGGTGGCGTATCGGATGGCATCTATCTCTGACATGGGTCTCAATACTAAGAAAGTATCCAACTTATGTATCCATGCTTGTGCTGTCATCTGTCCACTACCATCAAAAGAAGGTAAAGTGAGCTTGCTAGCAGCTCGCTGCAACTCACTATCATGGCCTCCTCTAGGTCTCCTATTCTGCCGAGTACTCCTCATGTGCTCTCTCCTCTGATTCAGGTAACGATCAAAGTTAAGTAACTCACGCACATGTGGTGGTAATGCCTGCCATTCTGCAGTGGCAGCTCTAAGATCGTCCTGGAATTCATTCTGCACATCACCCTCTCCTGCCTCCTGAGCCTCCTCTCTAAAGAAAGTAGGACGAGTAGGTCTATCTGCTGTCCAAGACCTATGTCTGGGAGCACCCTGTGAACCTGCTACACTCCTATTATCCTGTTCTGGTGTACCTCTACCATGTTCTTGGTTCCTCGGCAGAGCAACTCTCTCCACCATAGTAGTCAATGCACGTATAGACTACACTAACTCCTACTGTCCAGTAGTCATAACCTGAAAGAACTCTCTCTCATCAACATCATCAGTCCTAGGGATTCTAGGTAGACTCTGTGATTGTGTTTCACCCATAGTAAGTATATCTCTGAATTCCTGTTCACCCTCAAGTGCTGCTCTTCTACGGGTATAATACCTGTGCTGCCCAAGTGCTGAAGGATGCATAAAGATTTCTTACCCAACAGGATGGCAAGAACACCGCTCTGATACCACTGTAATGACCCTTAGCAGTAGGATCACTAAAACACCCCAAATCTGAACTGTGGCAATTCGTCAAACAGTTGGCATGCACTGAAATGTTTTGCTTGCAATGATGTGTTTCAATATGTTTATTGTTTTTGGCATCCAATTGCAATTGAGATAACAATAACAATATAGGAATGTAGTACAATTGAGCAACAATGAACAATGCAAAGACTCAAACTAATATATTAGGAACTCCTCTAATTCTGAAACACTAATCAATACAAATTTCAATGCCAAATCTGATCCCCGTTTAAAGACTGTTTATTGATTATGTATGATGGACTGTTACCACTTGCAATTCAGATTTCAGTACACTAGGCTATTGTCTAACAAGACAATGCAATGGCTCACTATATCACTAAACTGATTACAATATACCAATGTCTGGACACAATGGACTGCATACATGACTGATATAATGATCATACCAAGCATTCCTTTACTCCATTCAATGCACCATCAAAACTATGACAATTGACAATATCAATGACTGATTACAATAGCAAAATGATGCAAGAACAATACAGATTCAGACTTGTATATTAATGACTGTTACATACAACTGATATGCAATTTTTTAGCATTCAATAATGTCAACAAATGCACCTGGAAACCGCTCCTAATATCTTGATATGAAGGCTGATGAAGACCAATGCAAGGAAGGCCAAAACAGATCACAAACTGCCCCAGCCGTGCACAGATAACCCTACCGTACCAGGCTGTACATGTACGGCTCCTGTAGAAAAATTAGTGAAGGGTTTTGACACCCCAATTTGCCACCAATGGGACCGCCAATGAGGTACTTAGGTCCTCTCCAAAGCACGAAAATTAACTCCAAGTATCAAGGGAGTTATGAGCAGAATTCTGATTCCAGACCCTGATATGGAATGTCTGAAAATGTGCCAAATTGTCTTTAATCCTTTGCCAAAATGATTCACCAATGTAAGAGGTGAATTCAAACCCTTATTCCAACCACAAAAAAACCCTTACAACAAATTCTCAATGAAGTACCAATGAGATGGCTGAGTACCAACTCCAAACCTGCAACCCTTCAGTAGATATTTCACTACCTCAGTTATGCCAATCTAGGGGAGTGATCGTTCCCAAAGATCGAATAGTATTTGCAGACTCAAAAGACTACAAATTGCTCCACAATGGAAGAAGTAGAAGAAATCCCAAATCCAAGCATGTCCAAATGAAAGCCCAAACCCCCTATTTATTCACTTTTCTAAGAAGTTACTAAGAACTTCTAGAAACATCCATTATAAAATCCCATTATAATGCACTTTTATAATAAAGTAACTTTATAATATAAAAGTACATTTCTCAACCCAAAATTATAACAATGTAGGCTCAAACTGTACGTAGGCTCTACTACAACTGGATGTAGGCTCGGACTGGATGTAGGCTCTACAGAATGTAGGCTCCAACTGCAATAAGCAATCAATTGATCAACAAAATGACTCTCTCCAAACCATTTGCCTACGAGAGTCGATGATAGGCAAATCCGTCATGGAAGAACATGTCTCTAGAAAGGGGACATGACACTTGACTGAAGCAATATGTCTCTTTAACATTATGCCTTTTCACATATGAAAAGGTGTCTCTTTAAAATATCATTAATTTTAAATAAATTAATCTTCCTTTTAATAAAACTCCAATAACCTTCTATTGCCGACTATTACCAACTATATCAAATGTTTTAATCTTTTTAAAAATTTGATATCTTCGATGACTTTTTATTTGCCGTTCTCTAATCATTTGAACCTTCGATAAATATATATCAACCTACGTAGCATCTTTACGGCAACCGCTGCATATAATATAATAGTTGCCGTTTAATACATCTTCGATAATCTTTATGATATATATTAATATCATCCTTCGTAAGTCTAAACGTAGCATGCTGTGCATATATTAATTGCTGTAAACGCTGCATAACATTTTCAACCTTCGATAATAGTTTGAACGCTGCATATAAACGTATATGTATTGTGTTCAATGACTGTTGCCGTGAGTATATTCATTGCTGTTGTCGTAAGTATATTCCTTTTATCTCTGAATATCTTCATTGTTGCCGTAAGCATAATCGCTGTTCTGTTCACTATCTGTATTAAAACTCTGTATCAATATCCGTAAGTATATTCAATATCCGTATTAAAACTCTGTTCATTATCTGTATTAAAACTCTGTATCGATATGCCGTAAGTATAATATCAATATCTGTATTAAAACTCTGCATAATGTTTTCGATAGCAGTCTCAGGCTGGAGGAACTACTGCTGTTCATGCTGTACTTATCTGCTGTGTTTATTCTTGTTCATTGAATATATGCATCTTTGTTCTTTGTTTGCTGTATAATATGCTGAATACGTTATCTTCATCTGAATATGCTGAATATATAATATAGCTTTACATGCTGTGTATATGTATACATCTCTGATATTTAATATATGCTGTATAATATTCTTTTTGTCATCAATGACAATTTTCTATCAATCTCCCCCTTTGTCATTGATGGCAATTCCTCAAATATATGGTCTTGATTGTGCAAGGCTTCCCCTTAGTTCGCTGTTCCCTTCATCTTCAATCTCTCGCCCTTTGTCATCAATGGCAAAGGGTCTCCAGGGCTAGAGACTAACTCCCCCTGAATACATGCTTCTCATGAAACTTTTAATGAATGGATGAGAGTGATACTACTCCCAATTTCTCCCTTAGGTACTCAAAAGTTTCCTTTGGAAGTGGTTTTGTGAAGATATCCGCTAATTGCTCCTTCGTATTAATGTATTCCAACTTGACTTGCTTCTCAAGTACTTGTTCTCTCAGGAAGTGGTATTTGATTGAAATATGCTTCGTTTTGGAATGCATGACTGGATTCTTTGATATGCTGATTGAACTTGTATTATCACAAAAAATGGGAATAGGATTCTCAAAATCAATCTTGATATATCCTAGAGTTTGCTTCATCCAAAGCACTTGTGTACAGCTTGCAACTGCTGCAACATACTCGGCTTCTACAGTAGATAAAGTTACCGATCCTTGTTTCTTGCTTAACCATAAAACTAGACTGTTACTGAGGAAGAATGCTCCTCCACTCGTACTTCTTCTATCATAAATATTGCCTCCCAAATCAGCATCTGTATAGGCTGTGAGTGAAAAATCTTTTCCTCTTGGATACCATAAACCAAGATCCATAGTGCCTTTTAGGTATTTTAATATTCTTTTAACTGCTAGAACATGAGTTTCTTTTGGTATTGCTTGAAATCGAGCTACAACTACAACTGCTTGCAAGATGTCAGGTCTTGTGGCGGTTAAGTACAACAACCTTCCAATCATAGATCTATATTGAGTTTGATTTACATCGGGGGATTCATCCTTTTTGCTAAGCTTGCATCCTGTAATCATGGGAGTGCTGATTGGATTACAATATTCCATCCCAAACTTTTTCAATATTTCTTTAATATACTTACTTTGAGAAATGAATAGTCCTTTATCTGTTTGCTCAATTTGCAATCCAAGAAAGAAAGATAATTCTCCAAGCATGGATATCTCAAATTCTTGTTGCATATTCATAGAAAATTCTTTACACATTTTGTCACTTGCTCCTCCAAATATTATGTCATCCACATATACTACTACTACCAAACGTTTGTTATTTTCAGATTTAATGTATAGATTACTATCTGCCATTCCTCTTTTGAAACCTTGATCTAGAAGATACTTGTCCAACCTTGAGTACCAAGCTCTTGGAGCTTGTTTTAGTCCATAAAGAGCTTTTCTAAGTCTACATACATGATCTTCCTTTTCTGAATATGTAAATCCTTCAGGTAATTCAACATACACTTCCTCTTCTAAGTCTCCATTTAAGAAAGCTGATTTTACATCCATTTGGTAGACCTTGAATGCTTTATGACTTGCAAATGCTAAGAACATCCGGATTGCTTCTAGTCTTGCAACTGGGGCAAATGTCTCTTCAAAATCTACTCCTTCTACTTGAGCATAGCCTTTACAAACTAGTCTAGCTTTGTTCCTTGTGACTTCTCCATTTTCATTCATTTTATTCCGGAACACCCATTTAGTTCCTATGACATTTTTATCTTTTGGTCTTGGAACAATTTCCCAACTAATAATCCTTTTCAATTTGGTTTAATTCTTCCTCCATTGCTTTCACCCAAAACTTGTCTTCACTTGCTTCTTTGAAATCTTTTGGTTCGATTTTGGATAAAAGACAAACATGTGCATTCTCAGTAGTATTGACTAATTTCCTTCTTGTTTGGACTTCTTTATTTGGATCTCCAAGTATCAAGTCTTCAGGATGGTTTCTCTGAACAAATTTTGATGGAGTCTTTGTTGTAACATCTATATGCTTTACTCTTGGAGGAATATCCAAGAAAGATTCCTTCATCTGCTCTAGCTTCAAATTTTCCCAAGTCATCTTCATCCCATCTTATATAGCATGTACTTCCAAAAATTCTGAAATACTTGACTGATGCTGGTCTTCCTTTCCATAGCTCATAAGGTGTCTTATCATGGTTTACTCTTATTTGTGCCCGGTGCAAAATGTGGACTGCTGTATGTACTGCCTCCTTCCAAAAGGAATCAGCTATCTTTGATTCATTTAACATTGCCCTTGCCATTTCTTGAACAGTTCTATTCTTTCGTTCTACAACTCCATTTTGTTGGGGAGTTCTAGGTGCTGAAAGTTGTCTTTTTATACCATTCTTTTCACAATATTCATCAAATTCATGGAAAGTAAACTCTCCACCTCTATCCGTTCTAAGACATTTTATTTTTGTATCCATTTCATTTTCAACTAGTTGCTTGAAAGCTTTAAACTTGTCAAGAGCTTCTGATTTCTCTTTTAGGAAAGCTACCCAAGTCATCCTAGAGTAGTCATCAATAAATAGTATGAAATATTTTTCTCCTTGTAGGCTTTTTGTCCTGGTTGGTTCACAGAGGTTTGAATGAATGAGTTCAAGTGGTTTTGATGTAGAATATTCTTTGGTTTTGAATGTACTTCTTGTTTGCTTCCCTAGTTGGCATTGTTTGCAAATGATATTTGTAGGTTTTGATAACTTTGGTATATCTCTTACAGCTCCTTTATGACTGATTTTGACAATGTTATCAAAGTTTAAGTGCCCCAATCTTTTGTGCCATAGCCAATTTTCATCTTCTTGTACAAAGAAACATTTTTCATCATTCATTTCTTGTAATACATACAAATTGTTTGCAGTCCTACAAGCATTAGCTATTAATTTTCCATCCTTTTTAATTTCACAACCTTTAGGATAAAATGTTACATTATGTCCTTGATCACAAAGCTGACTTACACTTAGTAAGTTTTCTTTTAGCCCTTTTACATACCACACATCTATTATTTTTGTTTTTCCATGATCTAGACTAAGAGTTCCTTTTCCCTTTATATATCGTTTTGAGTTATCACCAAATCTTACTGATCCTCCATTAGCTGGTTCAAAAGAGATGAATTTGCTTTTGTCTCCTGTCATGTGTCTAGAACATCCACTATCAACATACCACCAATCTTTCTTATTTTGAGCATGTAAAGCTATTTGAACAAATAGCGATTCTTCTTTCTTTTTCCAAACCTTCTTTTTAGGGGGATCTTTCTTTGCTTGATTTGTAGGAAAGATTGTTCTACATTTGTGGGCTGCATGTCCAAAATTGTTACACTTTGAACATAGAATATCAAAATTAACCAATGGAGCAAAAGGATTTTGAGTTTTGAAATTTTGGGTGTTCTTCTCTTTGCTTCTGCAGTTTAGTGCTTTATGACCGAACTTGTTGCAGGAGTAGCAATATCCATTGAATGTGTAAGAGAAATGTTGTCTATGATATGGCCTTTTCCATTCATTCATATTTTGTTTTGGTATTCTACATTCTAGTGCTTTGTGACCAAACCGATTGCAAGAGTATCAGTAGCTACGAAAATTATAACGGGGTTTATGAACATCATTCTCTTCATTCTTCTTGCAGTCCTTATATCCTTTAAGCTTGTCCTCTTTTGATAGTTCATTTACGACTATGTTGCTTCCCTCTTTTATAAAACCTTTGAATGTATTGTTACTATTTGTGTTTCTTTCAAAACCAACCCCTGTTTTGCTGGAAGAGGGCTTTTGACTATCAATGATATCAGTCAGGATTTCTGAACTCTTTCCAAACTTGAGACTATTGTGCAGTTTGATAGTGATTTCCTCCAATTCTCCTTTTAATTTCTCAATTTCTAATTTTAGATCAGTTTCAGCTTGTTTGGTTTCTTCTAATTGAATCTTTAGATCTTCAATTGTTTGTTCTGATTTCTTTATTGCTTCTAGATTCTCCATAGCTTCTTTAGGTTTCACTAATTTTCTTTTCAATTTTTCATTTTGTTTGTATGCATAATGAAGTTCTTCTTTAAGATCAACATCCTCTTCCTCATTGCATGATTCGTCTTCTTCTTCCTCATAACTATCACTTGTGTCTGCTTCAGCCATAAATAGAATTTCATCCTCCTCATCACTTGGGCATTCCTCGCTACTTTCATCCGAAGAGCTGTCCTTTTTGGGATAAAAACTCTTTTTATTTTTGTTTTGATATTTTTTCTTTTTGTTAAACTTATTATTATTCTTCCATTTTTTCTTTGTGTGTGCTTGCTTTTCATCTTCACTAGAGTCATCATCATTTTGAGGACATTTTGAGGCATAGTGTCCTATTTTTCCACAATTAAAGCATTTGAAAGGGAATTTCCTCTTATATTTTCCACTTCCCCTTTTTAATTTCCTCAAGAAATGAGCTTCAGCTTCATCAGTTTCACTGCTTGAACTATCACTTGAGATTTGTTTTTTGCTCTTACCCTTTTTAGAAACTTTAAAAGATATTTCCTTCTTAGGTTCCTTGCCTCCAATCCTCATTTCATAAGCGGTAAGAATCCCATGTAACTCATCTTTTGTAAGTTTATCCAGATCTTTCCTTTCCTCGATTGTTGACACTTAAGAATCAAATCAAATGGGTAGGGATCTCAAGATCTTCTCAACCACAAACTGTTCTTCTACATCTTCACCAAGGGCTTTTATTGAATTGACTACTTCATCAACACGGGAGAGAAATGAAGCTATGTCTTCATCTTCCTTCATTTTCAGGCTTTCGAATGTGCTTCGATGGGTTTGAAGTTTGGCCTTCTTTACATTGTCGGTCCCTTCATATATATTTTTCAACTTGTCCCATATCTCCTTTGCAGATTTACAATGCATAACTTTTGTGAATTCCGAATCGGCTAGATTACATAGAATAGCATGTTTTGCTTTGGCATTATTTTTGCTTCTCCTCTTTCCGGCTGCATCTGTTGGTGGGTTTGCTGGTGGTGTATAACCATCTAGTACTGATTGCCAAACATCGAATCCAATAGCATTTAAATATGCTTCCATCTTTATACTCCAAAATGCATAGTTTGTCCCATCAAAAATTGGTGCCTTGTTTTGAAAATTTTCAGCCATTTGTGCTCTTTAGATCTACCTTCAAGCGGTTAGGCTATATAGAAGGAACCCGCTCTGATACCAATTGAAGAGCACTCGATTATACTGAGAGGGGGGGTGAATCAGTATAATAATGATTTATCAATCTTAAAAACTTTTATTAAATAACTTCAAATTTTCAAATCAATAATTATGCACATAAACACAAATTTAACGTGGAAACCCAATATGGGAAAAAACCACAAAATAATTTGTTTTATATAATATTGTTCTTTTACAATTAGTTTGTAGGCTCCAACCTACTAGAGGCTCCAACCTCTAAATTTATGAGCACCGACTCACTGGAAGTTCCAACTTCCACACTTAGCAGGCACCGGCCTACTGGAAGCACCAACTCCCATTGATTGGATTCTGAGCACCAACTCACTTTTTTCAAATTTTCTTCCACCTTGACACTGTTGCTTTCTTCAACTGATGATGGATACAATTTAGTCTCTTTAAGTCAGCCAATAACTCTACCTTTCCTTTTTATTTTCAGAATAATATCTTTATAACTGTATATGCATAATATATATCAGATTAAAATCTGAGTATATATAATCATTTAATTCTTTCTTTTTATCATATTCACTGCTCTTCTTCTTTCACTTTCACTTGCTGACTTGATATTTTCAAATTGGTAGATTTAATATTTATATATTCATAACTTGACTGAAGCAATATGTCTCTTTAACATTATGCCTTTTCACATATGAAAAGGTGTCTCTTTAAAATATTATTAATTTTAAATAAATTAATCTTCCTTTTAATAAAACTCCAATAACCTTCTATTGCCGACTATTACCAACTATATCAAATATTTTAATCTTTTTAAAAATTTGATATCTTCGATGACTTTTTATTTGCCGATCTCTAATCATTTGAACCTTCGATAAATATATATCAACCTACGTAGCATCTTTATGGCAGCCGTTGCATATAATATAATGTTTGCCGTTTAATACATCTTCGATAATCTTTATGATATATATTAATATCATCCTTCGTAAGTCTAAACGTAGCATGCTGTGCATATATTAATTGCTGTAAACGCTGCATAACATTTTCAACCTTCGATAATAGTTTGAATGCTGCATATAAACGTATATGTATTGTGTTCAATGATTGTTGCCGTGAGTATATTCATTGCTGTTGTCGTAAGTATATTCCTTTTATCTCTGAATATCTTCATTGTTGCCGTAAGTATAATCGCTGTTCTGTTCACTATCTGTATTAAAACTTTGTATCAATATCCGTAAGTATATTCAATATCCGTATTAAAACTCTGTTCATTATCTGTATTAAAACTTTGTATCAATATGCCTAAAGTATAATATCAATATCTGTATTAAAACTCTGTATTAAAACTCTGCATAATGTTTTCGATAGCAGTCTCAGGCTGGAGGAACTACTGCTGTTCATGCTGTATTTATCTGCTGTGTTTATTCTTGTTCATTGAATATATGCATCTCTGTTCTCTGTTTGCTGTATAATATGCTGAATACGTTATCTTCATCTGAATATGCTGAATATATAATATAGCTTTACATGCTGTGTATATGTATACATCTCTGATATATAATATATGCTGTATAATATTCTTTTTGTCATCAATGACAATTTTCCATGAAAATGTTCCTGAACATTTCAAGAATAAAATAATTTAGAACCAAAATCTTAGGATGACTTATCTGAAAAATCCACTTAAGGACAAACACTCAACCCGGGAAGGAATTCTCAAGTTGAACCTAAGCACCTTGACCATAAGTTACTCATGTGTGTGCAAATGATTTATTCCCTGCTCAACAAGAACTTGATAATCTCTCAGATCTAGTAGACTTAGCTATTATAATATCTTTACTTCAAAAGCATCCTGGATAGAGCCTCGCTGCCAGTCAGGCGTTTATAGCCCCGACGGAGTTATCGCTGTGGCACCACAATCACGGTTCTACCTTTAGTGACCACTTAGTAGCACCGGTAGAGATGATTGCACGCCCTTTAAAGCCAATTTTCATGTTTATTTTCACTTTTATATTGCTTTTCATCTAGCACTTTTCCATTTTTTCTTTTTTCTTTTTCTCATAATACATCTTTTTCTTTTCAATCTTTTGTTTGGCTTGGAGGTAATGAAGCCCGTGGAGGGTTTGGAAGACCACAGTGGCGCTGAAGCAGGTGTATGATTTTCACTAAGTCCAACTTCACTTCGAAACACCAAGAACTTGGAGCAATTAAGTGTGAGTATAATGTTGTAACCATGTTAGAGGTAACTCAAGAACCACTATCGAGTCTGACCCAAATTTAGTACAAGTCCTACCATAGACTATTGACTAAGCACACCCTAAAATCTCCAAACCTTGTCGAATATATTTAAGAAATGGACAAGACGGACTCCTGTTTTGTCACCAAATATGTACAATCTACACATCTCGCCCACGAGTGATAACCTGGACCCTCTTTGCACTGCAAAGCTCCAAAACCAAAACGGCTCTCTAACTGAGCGAAGCTAAAAAATCCCAAGTCAACTGACTGGGTGCAAAATAACCACTAAGCTCCCTCACAACACCTACTCTAACCAATTGAAAGGAAAACTACTCTAACCCTTGGGCCAAATGGTCCAAGACAAACTCTACTCTAAGAACAGAAAGAAAACTAAACTATTGCACCGAAAGCGAACTAAATTACTATGTACAAAAGGGCTTTGGACGGAGTCCTAGGCTTGGAAATAATGTTTGAGGAATTTCCCGTTGACAGGCAACGGGACATCCCTACCAGTGAGTGCCTTAAGCCTAAATGCATTGTCCTTGACAATGTCCGCAATCTGAAAAGGACCTTTCCATAGTTTGTCAAATTTATCATGTTGTCCTTTCTTCTCATGGGCTTTATCCCAATATAAGACCAAATCAGAGATCCTGAAGGCCTTGTTCTGTGTTCTCCTGTCAAACCAATGTTTTACTACCCCTTGATGTTTGGCAAATTTTTCTAGGGCTTCATCTCTTCTCTCATCTAACTGCATCAGTTGAGCCAACTTGACTTGGACTCTGTCTTCATTCTCATCATAGTAGTCTTGTATCAACCTCAACGTTGGGATTTTCAATTGAATGGGAAACACAGGATCCTGTCCATAAACCAGATGGTAAGGAGTAATTCCTATGGACTCTTTAACTGTTGTTCTATCTACCCACAAAGCGTATTTCAGCTGAGTGTGCCAATCCCTTGGGTTCCTATCTAGAAGTTTTCTGATCACAGTCAAAAGGTTCTTGTTTGTAGATTCAGCTAGGCCATTTCCCTAGGGATAGTATCCTAATGAAAATTTCAAAATGATCCCATGATCGAATGCCCAATTATGAAACTTCAAGGAAATGAAAGCAGAACCATTATCACATACAAAAGCAGAAGGACATCCAAACCTTGTAGTGATTCTTTCCTCTAAGAACTTGATAACAACCTCAGCAGTGCAATTCTTGAAAGCTTGAGCTTCTGACCACCGAATACAGTAGTCAGTTGTGGTTAGAATATACCTGTGTTGCGCTGAGGAAGGTGGATTAATGGGACCGATGAAGTCAAGTCCCCACATTGCGAAAGGTCTCACCTCAGTAACCAGCTGTAAAGGCATTGCTGGGTTCCTCTCCCTCTTTGCCGAAGTCTAGCAAACATGACAAGTCTTCACATGCTCGTGAGTATCCTTGAATAAGGTTGGCCAATAGTATCCTGCTCTTAGTATCCAATGTGCTGTGGCCAAATCCAATCCATGTCCTGTTCCCCATTTATCATGAAAATGTTCCAAAATATTTCTAGCTTCGTCTTTTCCAACACATCTTAGGTATATTCCCTCATGATTCTGTTTATATAGCACTGCTCCCTGTAACATATATCTTTTACTCTTGAATTTCAATGCCCGCTTCTGTACTGGATTCAAATGTGAAGGGCACCGATGATTTAGCAAATAATTGATTATGTCCTGGTACCATTCATCAGGACGCACATCCTCCAACTCATAAACTTGCTGTAATAGTCCAGGTCCCTCTGACGCCATGGTCTGTGCTAGCTGTTGACCTTTGGCCAACTTCATCGGTTGAATCTCTATGTCATATTCCTGGATAGTGGCGACCCACTTTCCTCTTCTCTCTCCAAGTTCGTTTTGCATTAAAAGGGTCTTTACTGCTATGTCAGGTACAATTGCATGGATTTTTCTTCTCAAGATGTAATGCCTGAACTTCTTCATTGCCTTCACCAAGGCATAAGCTTGCTTATCCACATTTGGATAATCCAATTCAGCCTCTCTGAAAGGTGCACTCATGAATGCTATCGGATGCTCTTCACCTTCTTCGTTCTTCTGTGTTAAGATGACAGCGCATGCATGATCAGAGGCGAAAGAATATATATTGAATGGCCTCTCATAATCTGGACACACTAAAACTGGCGCATTGACAATAGCTTGCTTTATCTCTTCAAATGCCTTCTTTGCTGCTGGAGTCCAATCCATTTTTGCATCCTTCTTCAACATGTCGTTCATCGGCTTCACTATTTTTGCGAATGCGGATATAAACTTTCTTACAAAGTTGATCTTCCCAAAGAATGATTTGAGTTCTTTCTTGCTAGCTAGTAGGCCAAGTTTGGAAATTGCCTCCACTCTTTCTGGATCTATCATAATTCCCTTCTCTGAAATTACATGTCCCAAGAGTTTCCCTTCAGTCACTCCAAACATGCATTTCTTCGGATTCAAAGAAACTCTGAACTTCCTGCATGTCACGAAAACTTTCCTCAAGTCCAAAATGTGATCTTCTCTATTTTTTGAAAATACCGTGATATCATCCATGTAGATGATGATACACTTGTCTTTTAAGTCCTTAAAGGCATAATCCATGGCCCTTTGAAATGTTGCACCTACATTGATCAGGCCAAAAGGCATCCTCCTGTATGCAAACGTTCCCCACTTCTTGGTGAAAGCTGTTTTCAATCTGTCTTCTTCTTCTACTATAACTTGGTTATATCCTGAATACCCATCCATAAATGTCATCATTTGTGCTCCATTCACAACTTGTAAAACCTCATCTAGTGATGGCAATGGATAATTATCCTTTTCTGATGCTCTGTTCAAATTCCTGAAATCAACACATAGCCTTATTTCTCCGTTTTTCTTTCTGACTGGGACAAGATTGGCGACCCACGTTGAATGCCTCACTGGGAAGATGATCCGTGCATTTAGTAGCTTCTTCACCTCTTGGAAAATCAATGGTTCTAGCAAAGGATTAACTGGCCTCTGCCGCTGTCTGAATGGCTTGCTTCCTTCCTTCAGTGGGATTGTATGTGTGATGATGGAAGGATCGTACATTTTCAAATCTTCATATCCCCAAGCAATCACATCTGGGAATTCCCTCATCAAACCAAGTATATCAGCTCTCTCCTTAGGTGTACAAACTTTCCCAATGTGGACTATTTTGGGACCATCCTCTGTTCCCAGATTTACCTTTTCGCACTCATCACCCCCCGTGGGTTGATATGGCACTTTGTTGAATTGGTCCATGTCAAATATTCTTTCTAATTCAATCATTCCCTTTGGAATGGTGTTTGTCTTTAAGTTCATAATTTCTTCTGGATTGATCTCCACTTCTTCATCTACTTCTCCGTCAATGATTTGTGTTGTGAAAACGTTTGAATTGGTCAAGAACTTGAGGATATGTCTGTCATCTTCAAACACTTGGAAGTTTTTGACATTATCTGATACGGATGGGACCGATGCCAACTCAACTTTAAATTTCTTCAAACCTTCCAACTTGATTGGTGCTAGCGAGCTTGCAGCCTGCGCGAGGGCATTAGCCACCTGGTTACTTGCTCTATGGCTAAACTTGATATTGAAGGCATCGAAGTCTTCTATGAGATCCCATACTCTATTCCTGTACCTTTTCAGTCTCTTGTCATGGCAAGCAAACTTCTGCTTCACTTGCTCAGTTACCAAATATGAATCTCCAAGCACATGGAGTATCTTAGCACCCTTCTTTATAGTACACAACAAGCCTAGAATCAAAGCTTCATATTCCGCCATGTTGTTGGTGCATGGAAATTGTAATCTATGTGCTGCCAAATATGTTGCCCCTGTCGGGCTGACTAACTCAAATCCGGCTCCAGCTCCTTGCTTAGTCTTAGAACCATCGAACCTTAGTGTCCATACTCCATCACTTTCCAAATGGCCCTTTTGGGAATCCTTGGACTTGCCCGATTCATCATTCCTCCTTACTTCGATATTGGGTGGTGCAATTTGATTCTTTGTTTCACCCATCATGCTACTTTCTGCTTCATTAGCTTGTGGAATCTCAACCTTTTGTTTTCCATGTCGATCATCTTGTTTCAACCCCCCTGGGATTCTCTTCTCTACTTGTGCTAATGCAACCTTGCATAAGGAGCAAGATAATTCCGAATGGAAGGCGTTGTGAATTCTGCACCAGTTGGGCAATAATAAGTCTCTCACTGATGTTCTGTTACCCAACTCTATACCTTGTTGTACAGCTCTAATCACAAAGTTTCTAAAATTTTCGAACATGCCTTCACCTTCGTCGGATGAAGTGTCAGGATCCGACTGAATTAGCATTTCCGTGGATTCTTTTGCTTCACTTATGACATTCAGTGTCAACACTTCTGCTTTCCTAGGCCTATAGATGCCCATGCTTGTCTCTGCAAACAATATTTCATTTGGTTCCCCATTTTCAGTAACTGTCAATCTCAACCTTGGGGTGCTATCAATTTTGATTTGGTTGGCAAGTCCTCTCCATGGGAGCCACATGTGAGAAAAGTCAGTTGCCATGTATCCATTCAACCTTCTAGACCAATCCCTACCTAGGATCAAACCATAGGAATCGGCCACATCCACCACTGAAATATCTACCATGTGTTCCATCCTTGGATCAGATGCCAACTGCATGTGTATGTTATGTAGTTCACCTACCACTGGGACCTCGGTCTTGTCCAATTGGGTAACCTTCTTGTTTGATGCCAAAGGTGTGATTCCCAACCTTCTACAAATAGCCAAAGGCATGACATTACTCGAAGCTCTTGAATCTATCAAACAATTATGAAGAAGTTTTCCAAATATCCCGACTGAGAGTAGGAATGGGGCTGGTTCATCTTTCCCTTGATAAAATAATACTGGTGTCTTGTGTACTTGCTTAGGCTTTGTCCCGAAATCTGTTGGTTGGACCGCATCTTCTACTTTCACTGTTTCTTTATTCTTTACCGGATCTTGACCTTTTTGGGTCTGTTGTGCCACTGGCGTTGATCCTTGAGCCACAAAAACTCGTTGAGGCTCTGGCTGCCTGTTGAAATTACTGATGTCGCCATATGCAACCTCTTGTGTAGAGTTCTCCATCTCACCATATGAAATTCCTTGAGATGAATTTGCTATGTTCCCACATGGAACGTCTTGGATCACATGTACTGGGTTGGGAGGAGGCCTCCTTGCTGCATGAGTTGCTTGGGTAGGTGTTGTTGCACCTTGAGTGTGAGACCCTTGTGGCTTGTTGTCTTTCAAACTATTAAGGAATGTATCCCTAATTTCTATTACATTCAACAATTCGAACAAAGGGAGACTAATTTTGATCTTCTTCATCTCCTTTGTCACACTCTGTCCTAGTCTTTTCAACCCATTGTTATTCATAGAATTGTTTACCATCCTTCCTTTGTTTGCTTCTTGTGTTGTCACGACACTTTGTGACCCTTGAACACCTTGATTACTTTGTTGTGTGCTTTGCCGAGAACTCTGTAGTCCATTACCATGGTTGTGGTTACCTTCTTTGTATTCAGGTGCATCCCTTGGAGGATTTGGTACATTACTTGCATTGGGATGTGGAGGCGTATTGTAATTATTCGGAGGTATGGAGGATGTGAAAGGTCCATCATTCCTATTACTGTTAGTGTTCCTCTGATAAAACCTTGCATTGCTAGCCGGTTGTTGAAATGTCTGGTTCCCACCTGTTCCTTGAACTAGAACAGAGTCACCCAATGGTGGGAAAGAAAAATCTGACCCATTGCTATACCCATTTTGATCTATTACTTCGCTAATTGGTCCATTGGCTGACTTGAGAGGGAATCTCCCTTGATGTTCCTCATAAGCCTCAAATTCTGGTGGAAATGAAACCTCTTCAAAAGTCAAGCATTGAGCATAACTTGGGGATGGGATAATTTCATACCCCGTGACCTTAACATCTTCTTGATTCATTGATTCATCCACCACTTTCTGAAATAGGTTAGATGCCCTCTTGAACTCAGCACATCCTAACTTCGAATGTTGATCAGTCTCATGGAATCTGCAATATTGAGACAAGGCAGACTCAGCTAGAAATATTCTCTCCACTGGCCTACTATCTGTTGGAGCTTGATTATCAAGTTGCGACACCACATTTCCATTGTTTGGGCTTGTGTTCCATGTCCTCTTTTGATTAGACTAATTGTTATATCCTTGATCTTGTGACTGGTTACCACCTTGGTGATTGTTATTTTGATTGTTTCTTGGGTAACCACCACCTTGGTTGTTTCTTTGATAATCTCTGTCCTAATAGTTCCTTTGGTATCCACCCTCGTAATTATTCCTTTGATATCCTCCTTGATAATTTCCACTCTGATAATTATTTCCTTGATAACCTCCTTGATTGCTCCTCTGAGCGGCTTGGAGTTGATTGTTGTGATTTCTCAAATAAGTGACCTCCATAGATAGCTTCTTGACTTGCTCAATCAATTCCTTTATTTCATCTTTCTCCGCTTGTGTTCTCGTTGATGAACTTGCACCTTGCAGATAAATTGGCATTGGTGGTGGTGCTCGAGACAACGAAGGTCCTGGATGTACCACAAGCTGATTTGTAGGCGCCTGGTATGTAAGTTGTGGAACTGGATTGTTCGGATATTGAACACTTGGGGGTTCCAATCCATGTTGGCCTAGCTGCTTCCCTATTTCAATTGCTTTAGCATAAGCTTCATTCAACGTTGTAGGAGAGGGGTTCGCCATCTTTGTAAACATAGCCGTCTGACTATCTAAGGCATTGTAGTATGCCTCCAAAGCACCCGCCTCTTGAATTGTGTAAGGGACTTACAATCTTGTGTAAGCCTTGTGGAAACGATTGTTGAAGGAGTTTATTGATTCTTTATCTTGTCTTTTGATGTCCACAAATAGCCTATGTAACTCCAATGATGTGGTAGGCATGCCAAATTTTCCTATAAAAGCATCTCTGAGCTGAATATCCTGTTATAGATGACACTAGCAAATTGACAAACCAATAATAGGGCTCTTCCGCCAATGAGCAAGGGAAAAGCCTGCACGCTACATCTTCATGTTGAATCCTTCTGTTGCACAATGCATCTTCAAATACTTTGATATGCTCCTCAGCTGTGCGGTTGGGGTCATTGACAAAGAACTTGGAGCAAAATCCTGATGGATTCTTTGGTAGGTCATGGTACTATTGAAACGAGATGGGTGAGGCATTGTTTTGGATCCATGGAGGTTGTTGTTGTTGTTGTTGTGCCATTGCAACTTGACTGGGTTGAGCCTGAGCTAGCTGACCTACTGGGATTTGTATGCTTGAAACCTTTGGAACTTAAACTGGACTACTTGAGGAGTTTTCCAAACTTGCAGTATTGGCTACCCAATGATTCCTTCCTTTCTTGTGAAATTGCAACTCAACTAAGTCCTCCTCTTGGTGTGGTGTAGACCTCAGTAACCTTTGCTTCCTATTTGATTGTAATTTCTCAAACCTTTCGGGAGAGAAAGATCCAATTCTTCTATCCAACTTGATTATAGTTCAGTTCGATTGACTGTCCCAAGTTGAATCTTCCTCAAGGGTGAGTTGAGCTAGTCTATGGGCTTCTCTTTCTCTTCGAATCCTTTCTATTTGTTCTCTTTCCCACCTCCATCGAATCTCTATTTCAATCCTTTGTTTCTCTCTTTGGAATGCAATGCCAACTTGCTCGTCTTGGTCTAAGATAATTCTAACAAATTGGTAATGTGTATTGTCTTCTTTATTATTCCAAATGAACTCCCCCAAATCAGAAATGATGTCTCCTTGTGTCCAGCTAATATCTAGTCCTGGTTGTGCAACTGGGAAATGAGCATACAAAGGCAGTACCATTTTAGTTCATCTCTTTAATTTCACCTTCACCACTATACTAAGATAACCTTCATGCTTTCCTTTCTCTTTCAAGTTTCCTTTCTAGCTCTCTTTGGCGTTCCAATCTTTTCTGAATTTCTTTGTCAATTCTTTGAGCTTTTTCTTCTTCTTCCTCTAACACAAAGCTTTCTCGCATATATTCAGGTGCACTTCTCTTAACTCTCCAGGCGAGTGAGTTCAATCCTGAGATGATATCTTCTGGGTCGTCTCCAAATCTGAGGTTAGGTTGCAAGACTGGTACAATGTCTCTATGTGGAAGCACCATGTTTCATCATAGTTGAATGCCAACAAGTCCTCAAAGAAACACTATCAAGGCCCTCCTTCTAGCGCCAAATAATGTTGATGTCAGTTTTGTACCACTACATAACATATAGCAATTGAATACTTGATATAGAATACCAAACACTCAACCCTCTCCTGAAAAGTATATACTCATGGAGAAAATGAGAAAACTCCAAGGTTCCTTACACCTGTGGATACTAACTCAGTTATATTAATGTGATTTGCTGGTTAATCGCGTAGGCAGGCTTACGTTGTTCTTTCGAGGATATCAAACTCTTGCTATGATGATGATAGGATCTAGCTTTGCAATGTATACTCAAATTTATATCACTTCCAAATTTGCTCTTCAAACTTCAACTATTAAACTACTCACTGCTTTACTGCTACTCCTATAGAATGGAAAGATTGACAAATGGACGGGGATCAAATCTAATGAAAGCTTGCGAGCGGCGCTATCTCCATAGATGCAATGATTCAAGGGGAATGAGACTAGATTACCACACAAGGCTCCTTAACAAGCCGCTAAGATGCTAGTGGCCTAGTATATAGATCCCTATCAAACATTTACCAATATCACCATACAACTAGCCATCTACTTCTATCCTTTAACACTTTCCTGAAATGAAATCTACTTTAACAACTCAATGAAATCTAACTTTAACAATTGGAAGTAGAAACCATGCAATAACACCAAGTGTTCTTAATCACCATGCAAGACACAACAATGACAAGAGAAGCAATTTTGGTATTATATTAGCAACAATTTTCTTCAACCCTTTACAAATGAGAGTACATGGCCTTATATAGAGGCTCAAAATTACAACCAACGGCCAAGATTAAGAGGCAAAATCAACGATCCAGATTAAATCCTAAAAACCCTAATTAGGGTTGCCACCCCATCGGCCAATGAGAAGATGCCACCTCATCAATGGACCAATGAAAAAAAAAAAGTGGCAACCAATGAGAAGGCACCAAAATGGTAGCCAATCAGAATCAGACACCTACCCTACCCAAGAAGAAAGGAGAATTTGCCACTTGGACTTACATCAAATGATCTTCTAATACAATTCTATCCTTTTCTTTCATCTTTTTTGCATAAGCAATGAATTTGGCTAACATGGTGTTGACTTCCTCCATGGGAGGGCAAGGTGTATGCCTCATCCCGAGCTCAGTTGCGTCCATCATGTTCTTTGCTGCTTGCAGTGTCTTCTCACTCTCCTTCTCATCATCCCTTGCAAACTCGATAAGGGCCCTGAGAGAGGCAAGGATGCCCAATTGTTTCTGCTTGGTGGCAACCTTCCCCAACTGATCCAATCTCAATCCAAACTCTGTCATTAAAATTCTCCTCTTTGATTTCTTCAAAATCAAATGCAATCCTCACATCGCTCAACATGTTTGAAATGAAAGTGTTGATGCTTGGATTGTATTGTGCAATCTCATCCTATATCTCTTCGAGTACCCTCGATCTGGTAGTCAAGGTAACATACCAAGACTCAATAATATTCTTTCTTCCTTCTTTGACCAACTTGGCCCTCACCAAAGATCCCTTTGATAACTTTATGGCCGCTTGTAACCTGGGAATGGCTAAGTCACGAATTGGAAGGAAATCCTTCCACTTCCCTTCAAATGCTCTGAATTTGTCCCTAAGAGACACAAATGACCTGAATGTCGAGATAAAGGCAGGCAAGAACTTTCACCCTTCTTGAATTGTATTACTGATCCAATTTTTAGTTTCTTGCTCTCGAGCTAATATTTCTTCCAGATTCCTCCCACTATTTTGTGGAAGGGCCGCCTGATGCAACTGTTGGATAGGTTGACATACACCATGATAGCTATCCCTCCAATACTTGTTTTCATTTTCCAACTCCACAATCCTTTCGTTCGCCTTTCTTAACCTTTCTCTGATTGAAGCTATGCCTTCCTGAACCTCCAAACACTCCATGTCATCGGTGATTCTTCCCATGTCATGCTCTACTATCTCATAGTCTTGGGCCACAATAGCGCCCACTGCCTTGCTAACCTTTGGTAGCGTGATCTGAACCTTTCGGTGACCATCCTCATCATTCCTGATTACCTTTGCCATTGTTCCTGCAATTTATTTCTGTCCGACATCATCTTCCTTTTCGACTAACCCTTGAATATCCTCAACTGTCCGGATGGCCACAACCTTGCCCCTTGGCATAAGCATCTGTCTCAACCATAGTGGTGTAATGCATCTCCCCAAATCTGGATTTGGTTTGACTAGCACAGCATCACCAATGGCTTTGGGCACTTGGCTTCCTTCCTCAACTGATAAAGCCTCGATATCAATTGGCTTATCACCTTCATTACTAGTGACTGACATATCTTCCTTAACTTGGTTCTCCGAAAGAGGAGAGTACCCTGTACTGTTACTATAACCACTTGATTCTGAACTAGAGCTCACCTCTACCACTGCCCTTTGCTCACTTGTGCCAACCTCTTGGCTCCTAGCCTCAACTATGCTCTCTCTTGATGGCATTGTACTCTGTTTCTTTGCTGGAGGCTCTTGATGTTCTCTATCTTTTTCAACCTCCAAACTCCTTTTCTTGCTCTTAATTGTTTCCCGCTGGCAACTGCACCCACCTTGCTGTCCAACTGACTCTGCTGGAATCTCCTCTTCTGGCTTCATCTTCTCATAGGTAAGGTGTACCCTCCGACTTTGTAATTGCCTAAACTTCCTATTATACCACCACTCAGTGTGTAGCTCAACTGTTCTTGTTACTGCATCTAAGGAAAGATCCTGATGATCATCCCAATCCATTGGATTCAACTTCGTTCCCTCTACTGTATTGTAATCTTCCCTTAGTACATCTTCATCCTCTTCCAGTTGGTTCGGAATATCAAGATTTCTCTATCTAATGGCCCTCATCATGCCCACCGATAACTTTGAGAAAGTCAACTTCCTCACATGAAAGTCATCTTGTGGATTGGCCGAAAAATCCTCCAAAGTAGGAATATGCCTAAATGGATCCCCATGAGATGCCTTGATTAGACCATTAGGATCAAATCCCTGCCTTGCCCTATACCATCGTAGATGATATTGTTCTAACTCTTTCTCCGCAGCTGCAAAGCGACAGGATTGGGACAACTATCATTGCCTATCATGAATGAGAAGGTAACCCCTGTCTCACCCTTGAGCTTCATCATTTTGTCATATTAGTCAAGTTGCCTAGCCAACTTCATCAAAACTATCCTATTAGGTGGGTACCTTGGAAGCCTCTTGGGACAAGCCTTGCATCCAGCCACTTTGATATAAGTGAATTGCGGAAACTGGATGAACCAACTCCCAAACTTCTTGACTTTTGTCTCCACCTCCGACGAGTGCCTCCTTATGGTTGTCTCTTGCAATACCATTACTGTCCTCATGGAAAAGGCATCATAAAATATCTTGTAGTCCTTGGTGTGGTGTAAATGGAGTTGTGGATAGCACTCATGCACCAAGCATTGTCCAAGCCCATTGCCAATCACCTCTCTAGCCTTAAGTCCAAGATGTTCGTACAGTCTTACAATTAAATAGAAAAGGTAGGACCCCATATAGAATTGTTTCTGATTTTGTACTTTTCTAAGTTGCAACTCTAAATTTTCACTTATAATTCTAGCCCAATCAAACTTTCTTTTTCCATTTTCAATTCCTTCAATAAAATAGTACATCCAAGTTTCAAACTGCATAGCTTGAGCGGAGCCCATGACTCGGTTGAGAAGCACAATAAGGTTGCCATACTTTGATTTGAAATATGACCTGGTGAGCCTTGATGACTTGGTCACTCCCTTCTTGCCTTCGTGTAACCAATTCTACTTTAGTAGAGCGAGGTAGGCATCCTGATTGTCTTGAAAGAACCTGGCGGCTTGATCCACCAACATTACTATCATGCCCCTTTGCTGGGGTATATTGAACACTTCCTCTATCACCTGCCCGCTGATGTTAGCCAACACCCTCTCTCCTTCATCAAAGACGATGGACTTGGTCACAATATCTAGCCGAGATGCGCACTCCATCACCAACTCCGGACAAGGCAAGGTAGGAGGGAAGGCGGCAGCTTGCACAATTCCACACTTGTAGATCTTCTTTGCCTTAGAGGACTGGCCCCCTTTCAACCTATCTCTCAATTGTATCATGTCCACTATACCAATGTTGGTGTCACCAACTCGCTTCAATTTTGAGAAGAAGGTGGTCTTGGGCATCATGTCTTCCTTGTCTTTCTTGGTATTCATTCCCTTTGGGTTCTTGCTTGGACTAGCATCCGCCATCCTAGCCCTTATTTCTGCCCCTTCTTTCTACAGTGAGGTGGGACTACACTTATCTCCCAACTTCGTTCCTAGGGGTGGGACTACCACTTATATCTCCTTTCTCCAAATCCTAAATGAAAACTACACTTATATCTCCCAACTTCAAGCCCTAGATGAAATGATGAAGTGATGGATGGATGATGCAAGCAAGAAAATGGAGAAAATGTACCAAGCAAGAACAAGGAGAAAATCTGCCTTTTAGACCAGCCTTCACTCTCAAGCATGAAGATCCTCCTCTACACCAACAAATTCTCCTCCAAAGAAAAAGACAACACCAAAATGCACTTCTCCACCAAAAGAAGAAAATCACCCCTTGCTAAATGCACTCGTTACAAAATTTCGCTCTTTTGCTGCTCCAAGAGCTCCTCCTTGGCTGCCAAGACACAAGTGAGAAATGATGAGTGAAATGAGGAGGGGAGAGCCTTCAATATATAGCAATTTTTTGCCTCAAAATAGCAGGGCCGACTTTGTAGGAGGAGAGAAAATAAAAAATAAAAAATTGCCAAATTAAACATGAATTAAATGAAATAAAATGCACAGCCCTAGGGGATTTAATTTTAATTTAAAATTGGGCCAGCCTAGTGTAAAATAATGGGTTTAAATTAGCCAAATCCGAAATTATCATAGGCCCTAAAATTGAAATTTTGAAAAAAGGTCATTTAGGCCTCCAATATAGCTTTAAACCTTCCCCATTGTGGACCCAATAACTTGTCTTGAATTTCACACCTCTTAGGCCTTAAAATACATTGAATTTAACACACAAAGGGGGTCCAAATTAAATTTCTAAAATTATAAACACTCAACCCAAAAATATGATTTTAATGCATTTAATCATGACAACCAAAATTAATTTTTATTATTTTGCAACCCAAAAAATTATTTTTGCAATTTAATTTCCATTTGGCAATTTAATCTTTTTTTATTTTTGCAATTCATTATCTCTAATTGGCAATTTAATTCAAATTTCATTTAATTTCCATTTTCACCACCAGAAATCCACAATATTTTCCCCAAAAAAATCCAATTTCACAATTAAAGTTTGAAAACGTTCAAGTTTTTCAATTTCATCAATTTTCAAAAATTCATCTAAGTCCAAAATTTGCAATTTTATCCCGCCAGATATTAAAATAAAATTTTCTCATCGAATTTCATTTGGCCTGGAGACAAAATCAACTGTTTAAGAAAATCAATATTTCGCACAAGGTGAAAACAAGCTATACCCTCCCAGGCACCTCAAAACATCAAAGGTGGAAAATTTTCATTCCAAAACCTCCAGATCGCCCAAAAATTCACTAAGGCATCCAAATAGCATGATCAAGGAAAATTGTCAAGGCCTGCCAAAAAAAGGGGGTCCCCAAATTCTTTTGGGCGATGATGTGAAAACCTCACAACAAAAGCATTGTAAGTGACAGAGATAGTAAATTCCTTAGCAATTTTTGGCAAGAACTTTTTTCGTTTAGCAGGAACAACTCTGACTCCTAGTACAAGTTACCATGCATGAACTAATGGGCAGATAGAGGTGGTAAACAAATGGTTGGAAGGATACCTAAGGAACTATGTCACAGGACAACAAAATACCTGGATTAAGTGGCTACACTCGGGAGAATATTGTTATAACACCTCTCATCACATGTCAATTGGGATGAGCCCATTTAAGGCATTTTATGGTTATGAAGGCACATCCTTCAGGAGTTTGATCATTCAGGAAAGTAAGGTACCAAGTGCACAGGATTTCATAAGGCAAAGCACAGATATCCTCAAGACCCTAAAGGAAAATTTACACCAAGCTCAGAATCAACAAAAGATCTACGGAGACAAGAAACGCATACAAAGATCTTTTGAAATGGGAGACTTAGTATTTTTACGATTGCAATCATATATGCAATCTTCAATATAAAGTAGTAAGAAAGATTGGGGAAGTGGCTTATGAGCTCGAGCTTCCCAAGGATAGTAAAATTCATAATGTGTTCTACGTCTGCTGACTCAAGAAGGTATTGGGACAACAAGTAACCCCCTTGTATCGAATTACCTCCTATAGATGACGAAGGTCAACTTACCCTGATACTCAAGGTTATCCTAAGTACCCGAGAAAAGAAACTAAGGAACAAAACTATCACTGAGTTTTTAATCAAGTGGAAAAACCTACCAGAAATGGATGCCGCATGGGAGAAAGAAGAAGTCCTTAAAATGCTTGAGGACAAGCAAATTCGGGAGGGAGGGACTGCAATGAACCTCGATTGATGTACATAATTATAAAATATTCACTCATTCAAATAATTATTATAAATACATATATTTTCTCATTTAAATAATTACTATAAATTAATAAATACATATATTTTCTCATTAAAATAACTATTATAAATTGTTATTGAATAAATGAATCCTAAATATATGATTCACTTATATAATAGTGACACATAATATTTATAGCTTCTATTTAATTAAATAAAGAAATTCAATTAAAAATATACGATATATAATATATATTATATAATATATAAACTCTATATATAAACAGTATATTATATAATAATAATAAAATGAAATAATTACAAGGGGGTTGATGGCTGTAGGAGCACAACCCATCCTTGGTCGCGACTCTATACCGCCACCTCTCCTTCAAGGATATATTTAATGCCTTTGGTGACGGGGAAGACAACAAGGAAGAAATGAAGAGAATAGGACAAGAACTTAAGTTTTCAAACGTGGAAACACGGCAAGTATATTCGACAGTCCCAGTAAGCACAAAATAAACCAAATGAAAGCTATCGCATACTCCTGTAAGCAAAAGATAAAGGCTGACGACTACTGGATAAGGACCGAGATTATCAAAAGTTGACTGAATCATATCATTTATCTTCTCCCTTTGAAGCTCAAGTTCATCAACCTCTTGACCTCTTTTAAATTCTCAGACTGCCTCTGAATGAAAATGTCTTTATGCAGCCATTTATATCTTGAAAGACACCTCGATTAAGCATTTTAAACAGAACCATACGTGTCCTGGGACCCAACACCTGTTCAACAGTAGCCCTATCTGCTCTCTCATTGTTTCGAATGCGACCCACTGAAAGCTTGAGAACACTTTCACAAATTTCCTTTGTAACAGAGTTTGACATTCCAAAATTTGTCTTGCCTTCCCACAATCAGTCCGTCAGATCTGCATAATTCATTACTGTTACTGAATTGAAGACTTATAATCTTGACATTGTTCAACTTAACATAACAACATAGACTTAAGAATCATTAAACAAATGCACCAAACAACTTATCAGTCTGCATGATGTCGATCATATAAACTGAAACTGGAGTGAGATTCATTAAATGTTTCTTGTGGAATCGCTGCAGATATGCATATATTCATGACTTAGCAATTTAGGTTCTAAATATGTTCTCTGTCAAACATAATGACTCCACGTGGCATGAATAGTTTAGTAACAACCAATACAAATGCACAAACGGTTCCTTAAAACCCATTTTGGTGTTAAAGCCTTTTACCAACACTCGATAGATCTTCACCTGTTTTCTTTAACTCCAAATGCCGAGCATTAGTTATAAAGATCTTTGATTATCACTGAATGATATTCAATGTTTTCTACAAATATTCTCAGTTCCCTTACAACGTCGCTGTCACCACAAGCCTCTTGGCTCCTTACGGTTGTAAGAATTTCTAACCACACAAGTCACAGCGTGTACATATGTTATATTCTTCAGTTAAACACATCTCCCTCTCGGAATTGTCAAAACCATTCCAATACCATTAAATCAGCATAATAATAGACCGGTTCTTGAAAACCGTTCCTTTAAAATCTTGAGTTCTGGACTGCTAATCTATGTCATCTCCAGTCCGTTGATCCCTAATCAATATGAAATTATATAATTGAATATATATTTTGCTGTTAATTTCTTCATTGCCCGCCAATGGCTATTGCTGCCATGGACATGGATTCTTTCATACATTTGCAAACTTAGCTCTGATACCATGTTATTTTATGATTGATTGCAAATGTAATGGCATTGTCATATTGTCTTCTATGTTTTCCAAATGCATCGATCTCTTGGTTTTATACAAGGCAAAGACAAGAAGACATGTCTATTCATTTCAAGGGACATGTCTATTAGTTACTATAAGATTAATATAACTTATATATTCATTTGAATAGTAATTATTATTAATATACATAATTATTATTATATGTCTCATAATAATAATTAATATCAACTTATATTAATAATAATGAATATTAATTTATTTATATTCTCATATTATTAATTATATGTATATATCACAATATGATAATAATCTACTTATATAAATTATATGGATATATCTATAATAATTATAATACATATTATTATTATTACATATATATCAATGTGTACTTGATAATTCAATAACAATGATTTTATCTGAATGAAGCTACATTCCTTAACAGATGTAATCCTCATATGGCTAGTATATACTGATGACTCAAACATATGCATATGTAAAGCCTCGGATAGTGGACATCTCTTCCGAGAAGAGGAATGTACCAGGTATTAGCCTTCCTAAGATCCTAGAGGATGCGCTATAGAGACGACGGTATTAATAACTTGGGAATTGCTTAGAATCGATCTTATATCATTCAAGCCAGAGGATTCCTCTCAATGGTTGAGAAACCCAATCTGTAGACTTACTCTTAGGAATGGTTAGGATTAGAAATATATAGATCTAAATTTACATCTATTTCATGTCTTTGTTGCTTCTACTGACTTATTGTTTGCAGGATCATCCAAATTAGGACACACCAAGGTAGAGGGGACATTACATCTGATTTTGAACCTCCTTATTTGAAGTCCACGATCTTGACTTTGTAGCATCTACTTGTTTTCCAAGCTTCTTCCTTTTCAAAGTTTACCTTGCAAAACCAAAAGAGAAAAAATGCATTAAGCTCATGAAATGAAGGAAATCTGAAAGTTATCATAGAATAAAATTGCATCAACATCAAAACAAGGAGGCAAAATGCAATTTGATTATGGATTTTCTTAAGTTCAAGACCAAATTTTTCTTCCTTTTCGCAAATTCTATGTTTGACTTTATTGATAAAATGATCCCACTCTTGCAACTTGAGAAGGGTTCACTTAAAATCTGGACTTTAGATGATTTCTAAATGCAATATCATGCCCAGATTTCTATTCTTTATTGCACCTTAATCTCTGATTTTGGAGAGAAATATCTTTAAAATTCAAGATCGCTGCCTCCTCCAATTCTCCAAACTCCATCTTTGATATCACTGCTAATGAAGGAAGGGATTTCTGCTTCTCCAAGTCAATTGACTGCCTCTAAAAGACAATTCGCTTTCCTATAATGAAAGAAATCGCTGCTAATTGCACAGGTAACTCTGCCTTTGCTTGATGATAAAATGAATCATCATCACCTCCCTTAAATATGCGATTAGCAATCTTGAAAAGGCATGTCTCCATAGAGGCCGACTTGGTCTTTGTTTAGCCAATTAAAAGATTTTAATTAATCTCTTCCTTCCTCTATGTAGGCCGACCTGTTTGGGGGGAATAGATGTATGTTTTGATAATTAAACAGTTAGTAAATCACACCCTTCCTCTTTCCACCGATTCCCTCCAGCTCTAGGCAGAAATTAGATATATTAGTGGATTATGAATAATTGGAGGATGGCTGAATCCACCATCCTTCAAGGATTTTCCTTTATTGTTTTCAACTTAATTTCTATCCTTTGTCAATTTGTTATTTGCTCTTCGTTTTCTTTCCCTTTCATGCGAACTTGGAGATCCCAGACAAGTTTCTAGCACCGACAATCTAAGGTGGGTATCATCAAGAGGCTAGGATTGTTCTCATTAACTGGGCAAAACTTGAGGTGTTTAGAGGATTTTGGATCCTTGGAAGGTGGCAGAATCTGCCATCCTTCAAGGATTTTCCCTTTTTGGTTTCTCCAAACTTATTCTTCTTCCTTATTGACTTCGGCCAAACTTAATTCTCCGTCTTTTTCAACACATTAACATCTCCATGTCATTGATCTTTGTTTTTGTGTAAGCTTGGAAGCTTAGTTTATGTTTCTACCATCATCAATACAAAGAGGAATTCAGGGAGGTTTGAGGATTTTGAATCCTTGGAGGGTGGCGGAATCCGCCATCCTTCAAGGATTTTCGCTTCAGTTTGTTTACATTCATCATGCCTATCTCATTAAACATATCGTCGTCTCCTCCCTCCTTCACCTTCCACGTTTAGTTTGTGATTTAGTGCATTTCACGAGTTGTAGATCCAAGGCAGAATTAGGGGGTGAGAGTGGATTATGAATCCTTGGAGGGTGGTGGAATCCGCCATCCTTCAAGGATTTTCCTTTTCACTTTCTTCATCTTTTCATATCCCTTTTGCCTTCAAACTTCCATCACTTCACCATTGGTGAATCTGCCACGCCTTAGGACTGAATTTTCTTTGCAAGATGCTGTCAAATTAAGTCATTGAAGTGCCCATGCTTGAGGGTGGAAATTCCATGCCTCCAATGATTTTTCTTCACACCTTTTTCATGCTTTCAAATGTCCATCTCATTAAATATATTACCGTTCTCTCCCTTCTTCCATTTGGTCTTGATGGTAGAGTTAAGATTGGGAAAATGCATTGCTTGAATGCGGGTGGAGATTTAGCCCTTCCTAAGATTGAGAATCCTAAGTATCTGCCCTCTCCTTAGGACTAATTTCCCCTTCTCATCACTTTGTCTTGCTTGCTCAACTCTTGGTTTGAAATTCTTAGCTCCTCATGACTTTGCATCTTGTTTTCACTCCTCCAATTCACTCTTCATGGCTTCATGTTGATTGAGGACGGAAATCATAAGAGTCTTAGGATTTTGAATCCTAAGGAGGCATCAAATTCCACCATCCTCTTGGACTCCTCCTTTCATGGTTGATTGTCACTGTTTCGCCTTGGATTCTCCCTTCAAATTGTGCCTTAAGTCCCTCTCTTTTGTTGATATGATTATGTGAGGTGGGAATCTTAAGTTGATTAGGATTATGAAGTCTTGCGAAATCCCTCTCATCTCATCTTCATTGGATCTGCTCATATCTTGGTTTGAAGAGGGGTCAATGAATTTACTTTGAGTTACTCGTGTATTGGGGTGGAAATCCTAGCTCTTAGAGGATTAGGAATCCTAGGTAGGGAGTGGATTCAATTCCTACCTCAGAATTTTGACATTGTCTTGCAACTTCCTCTTGTACTTAATGCGCTTTCACAATATTTCAATTTTGACCACCTGTCCAATTTGGTTTCAAGGTAAGTTCATATTCAATCTAATCTGATTTGGTCTTGATTAAGTCTGATTTCATGCTTCGCTTCCACCTTGTCTCAGCCTGAATTTCACTTTTCTCCTTGATATTTGACCTCTAGACTTCCAAAATTGGCCCTAATGACCTTAAGACTTGCATTTCTAGGTGGGTTTTGAAGGTAGGCCAGGATTAGGAGCAAGGGGAGAAGGTGGAAATCAAGGGTGCCAGAGGATTTTGAATCCTAGGAGACAGATGGATTCTGCCTTCTCCTGAGGACTATGCTTTATGTGTTTTGGCTGCCCCATACTTAGCCATTTTTGGCTCCTCCCAAGCCCTCTCAAGCCCATTAAAGTGAAATTGCAAAGGGGGTGTCTCATCTATTGGTTGTACTTGGTCAAATCCCAGACTTGAATGCTAACACCCTCACTTGTCCATCCTCATCATGCTCATCTTGCTCAAACTCAACTGTGCTTGAGGAAAACTCCTCTTTCTAGCCCAAGGACTTAATTGATTTCACACTCTCTCTCTTCTTGACTTGGAAACTTGAAAATGCTGCCAACTATGTAATGACCCTTACTAAAAAGGTCACTAAAACCCCCAAATCTGAACTGAGACAATTTGTCAAACACTTGGCATGCACTGAATTGTTTTGTTTTGTAATGAGTGTTTCAGTGTGATAGTTGTTTTGAGCATCAAGTACAATTGAGATAACAATACCAATATTGAAATGTAATACAATGAGCAACAATGAAACTCTAAATATCAATGCAAAGACCCCAATGCCAATGTATCATGAACTTCCCAAAATCTGATCATCATATAACATGAATGATAATGACTGAAATCTGATTATAAATGACTGTTTACAACTTCTGAGAAAAAGGTATGAACTGTCACACATGAACAATAAACTATGGCAATAACAAGTTCATTCCATGCTCTTCTATGACTCCATACAGTGCACTATCTTACTATGATACCCAATGCTCTTTCCTTGCTATGTCATTACAATTACCATAATGATAACAAAGACTGATTACAATATAGCAATGACAGATTTTATGGACTGTTATGACAGTGACTTTCTAGACATGTACTGGACTGTGATAGCAATGCCTGAATATATGCTAAATTATGCAATTTGTGACATCCAAAACAATGAATAAGAACCTGGTAATCGCTCCTTAATGTCTGATTGTAAACACTGTTGAGACACCTCCAAATGCACCCTGATTTGACCCAGATTGCTGCTGCTGTATCAGACCTGTACCTGCCATACCAGGGCCGTACAGTATGGCACCTGCAGAAAATAAATGGCAGAGTTTTGTGCCTCCAAATTGGTATCAACAAGACCGCCAATGAAGTATTAGTCTTCTCAGCAAAACATAAAAATTATCTCCAAGGGGTTTAAGAGATATGAGCAAAATTCTGAATCCAGGGTCTGGTATGAACTGACTGGAAATGTGCCAAAACTATCTCCAACCCTCACCAAATTGATTCACCAATACAAATGATGAATTCAAACCCTTATTCCAAACAATTGCAAACCCTTACATCAATTCTCAATGAAGTCCAACATGAATTGGCTGAGTACTGTAATGACCCTTACTATAAAGGCCACTAAAAACCACTAATACTGAATTGAGAAAATTCGTCAAACAGTTGGAATGCACTGAATACACTGCTGAAAGGAAAAAAATACTGAATATAGGAAATTATTTTGCAATATATGTGTTCACTGTCCCAAAATTTCAGAATAATAGATAGCAACCAAATACCATCTAAAACACTATCAATGATGTAGGAAATTGCTCAAAACCATATGCCATTCATATATCAACAATTTGCAACAATGCCATACATTTTTCAGTCAATGATATGATCATCAAACCCTAGGTTTGCAATATAGATAGGCTGAAAATTACAATGCCCTTTCACTTGCAAAATCCTAGCCTTCCTTTGTTACCAATAATGCCAAATGGCAAACAAAGACAAGTACAATGTAAAATAGTAAAGTGCTGAAGCTATATTTTGTACTCAGCTGAAAACATACATTTCTCAGAAAATATGCCAAATGCCAAATGAGAAATGAGGAACCTGATTGTAGATGGCTGCAATAATTTTTCGGACTGCTTTTTCGGATCTGTTTTTTCGGACAGCTTTTTCGGATCTGCTTTTTCGGACTGCTTTTTCGACTCTGCTTTTTCGGACAGCTTTTTCGGATCTGCTTTTTCGGATTGCTTTTTTGGATTTGCTTTTTCGGACCTGCTAAAAACGACCGCCTATAATTTCGGCCCTACTAAAAATGCCTCCTGAAATGTTGTTTCAATCACAAACAAACCCTTACATCAAATTCTCAATGAAGTACTAATGAGATGGCTGAGTACCAACTCCAAATTTGCAACCCTTCAGTAGATATTTCACTACCTCAGTTATGCCAATCTAGGGGAGTGATTCGTTCCCAAAGATCGAATAGTATTTGCAGACCACAAGGCTACAAATTGCTTCACAATGAAGAAGTAGAAGAAATCCCAAATCCAAGCATGTAGAAATGATAGCCCAAGCCCTCTATTTATTCTTTTTCTTGAGAAGTTACTAGAACTTCTAGAAACATCTAATTATAATGTACTTTATAATAAAATAACATTATAATAATAAAGTACATTTCTCAACTCAAAAATATAACAATGTAGGCCCAAATGTCTCATAACTGAATGTAGGCTCAACTATGACTGAACGTAGGCTCTACTACAACTGGATGTAGGCTCAAACTAGATGTAGGCTCACTCTGGATGTAGGCTCCACTACAACTGCATGTAGGCCCAAACTGGATGTAGGCTCTACCGAATGTAGGCTCTGTCAGCAATATGCAATCAAATGATCAACATAATGACCCTCTCTCCAAACCATTTGCCTACGAGAGTCAATGATAGGTAAATCCGTCATGCCAAACGATGTCAGCCAAAATGGGGACATGACAGTCCGCCCTTCCTGAAATTGCTTGTCCCCAAGCAATGGCTAAACAAATAATCAATCAATCGACCTGGATCCCAAATGTAGTCAAGATCTAAACTGTTGTCAATCAACGCAAGCTGCTGCAATATTCTCTGAAATATAATCAAGAGGAATCCATAATCAAACTGGCAAATACAACTCAACCAAACTCCAACATCACAACGGCCAGAGTCAGGAACCCACGAGAAACAAACTCTCGAAATATCAGAACCCAAGTAGAGAGGATAACTCAAACTGCCAACATAGTAAATATCACCAACACATCCCACTGGCCTATGTAGAGCGCACAATCCAACTCTGCAACAATGGTGAACACTCCCGAATGAAACTGTGCTAAGTACGGAAAATCCACACACTGTACAACTCCTGTAGTGAAAACAACTCTGCAACTCACCGACCACTGTCTCATAACCATAACTACCATGTACTGCTGATGGCGAATAATCATCACATGATAGATAGCAAAAACTAGAGCCCAGACCAAACCTGTTTGCCATCAACTCCTCAACACCTGGATCAAATGCGAACTGATGAACATACCCTGCAGTATAATGCCGGTAAAAAGAACCAACTCCAGTCAAAGACTCATCCTGCAGACGTGATACGACCAACTTTGATTGATCATCAGCTAAGTCAGGAGATGACATAGCCAAAGGAGTAGAATCAATAACAACAACCGTTGAAGTATTACTTCCACACTCCTGCTCTAGGTCACGTACTATCAAGCTGTCAACCGCAGAACTAATCACCATGTAATGCTCATCACAACTCTCATCCCGTGGCGTCAAACCATCCCATAACTGATGACAAGCACTAGGGACCAAAGTATATCTACGTAATATCATCTCATCAACATGGTCATCAAAGGTAAACTGATGAGCATACCTCATAGTGTAATGCCGATAGAATGCGCCAATCTCAGTCAGTGGCTCAGACTGCAATCCAGATGAAACTAACTGCAACCGATCACTAACCAAGCCGGAACTAACTACTACCTCCGAAGACACCGCCAAGGGAGTAGTATCACTAACAGGAACCATGCCAACTACCGATTCATCAACATCAAACATGATCTCTGGTACAACATCACTAGTCTCCATGCCATCAGTAGTAGAGACTACCACCATGTTAGGCATACCACAACAATTTGCTGCAGCACCCAACTCAACTGAACCTGCCTCTAGTGGAAACGAACCAAACATGCCAATACTAGTATCAAGGACAGATATATCCTCATCTCCACTGCCTCTATCAACCTCGACCATGGACATCCTCGGATCACCAGACACCACGGTCTGTGACTGTACAGAATCTGGTAAAGACTGAAGTTGTCGTAACTCCATGGTCACCTCAGCCAAAAGAAGCTGTGACTCCTCAAAAGCCAACTGTGTACTCTCAAGAAACTCAGAAGTCACCTCGAGCTGTTGAGTAAGCTCACTCACCTCATCTTCCTTGACCAATAATGCGTCATATGCTGTACTGCCCCACTCCATAAGATAATCTCTGTCGGCTACCAACTGCATATAATTCTGTCTCAGAAGCCGGATAGCCTCCCATAAAGAGTGGATCTCTGTCAAGGAAAAATAACTGCCTCCCTGCTCATCACTAGTAGGAGAACCCCATCCATAAACTGCTAACAACTGACGAGAAGCATCAAAATGCTCGCAAGCGATAGCAATGTCTCGCTCACTAATTCTCAGCTGACTAGACACATGATGGCGTTGACTAGATTGTCTCCTACAATCCTCCTCTGATGCACTATCCAAAGGAGTAGACTCAAAACCATTGATCTCTGGAGTACTACCATCCATACTCTACGAGTCAACTCCAAAACTCACATCATCATATGGAGTATCAAAAACTGTAGCATCGTTATCCAACTCCGTCGTAACAAATGAATTTGCCGAGGATGCTAAGTCCTTAGAACTATCCACAGCATACTCCTGGATGTCATCAATACCCATATGATCTTGGGACTCATCTGTAAATACTAACACCTTAGATGTGCCTGAATCATCACAAACCCACTGCACCCTGAGTGGTCGACTGGAAATGTACACAACTCCTAAAATCGGTGTATGGAAACTAATACCAACATCTGACAAGCTGCGGGCACAAGAAAGGACAACACCATGCAATCTACTAATCAAATCCATGATAGCACTCAAACAACTACTGCTACCAATAGGTGATAAAGACCTCCAGGTAACACAATCCCAAACACCAATATAACGATCCCGAATCCACATCCATAAACTAGAATCAGCTGGTAACTCAAGCAAACTCCTCACCTGAGTAATATGACTAATACCAACTAACTCCACATATATGTCTGATACTGTACTCATTACAATCTCTGAATCCGAAATGTGAAGGCTAGACATACTCATATCATCATCAACATGGGACCTGACTGTAAAAGAAAGCTGAGTCCCTGCCATATGTGCTAACTCCTGAACTGAACTCACCTCAAGACAAAGCTCGTCCACATGTCTCTCTGCTGCACCACTCTGATCAACTGTACTATCCTTAAATGTGACAGTATCCTCAACTACTGTAACATCATTAGGATCAACTGTACCGTAACCACTATTAGAGCCAATCACACAATCCGGTGTGCTTGTGATATCTCCCTATATCAAATCAGCATGTCTCTTCGAGTCCTGTAATACCAATGGAGTACTCAACAAAGAGACTCGGGTATCCTCTAGCTCACGAGAAAGCCTGACAGCTTCCTCCTCCTTCCTCCTCAAGGTATCTAAATGGTCTCTGGCAAGGCTAAGAAGATGGTCACGATCTGAAAGAAGATGTAAATAACTCATCTTCATTGCTCCCATTCCTTCCCTGATCGCCTGTAAGTCAACACAAGAAGACTCTGCCTGAACTCCCTTATGTCTATCCTGTAACTGAATCATCCGAATGTGATCCTCTATCATATCCCGCATCCTGTCATAATGAGATAATGTAGACAAAACACTGTCTTCATTTATCTTCAGTTGGCTTGACAAATCATGTGAAGTGCAATGTGCCTCAACCTCATGTGACGAAGCATCTAACTGTGCCTGGTACTCTCTCTCAGCAAAGTCATGAATGCCCAATGTCAGCTCATCTCTACCAGGTATCTCACCATCATGCACAACAACATCCTCATAATCATCATCTGAACCCACTATGCTATAGTCACTGCCTGTCGTAACCAAACCAATCTGAGCACCTATGACATCGTCCTCAGGCAACCTGTATACAACTGTCTCAACTTGAGTACCAAGTTGACAGTTACTATCAACCTGCATAGTGTCCTTCACCACTTCCTCTTGTGGCTCAGTAGAAACTGAAACATCTGTTGGAATGCTAACTTGTTTCTTAAAATCCTCATGAAGGTTTCTGGTAACTGTGTCTGCCGATCTCATGTTATCTCTCCTGCGAGAAGATCTGCCAAATAAAAATCTAGTCAACTTATCCACCTTGGCTGGGTCGGATAGCATATCATTCATCCAACGATTTCTTTTTATCACAGACTCATTCAACTCATCAATTTCTTTCTTGATCTCAACCCAACTGTCTGAATGATTACTTTTTTTGCTGCTTTGTGGTTCCTCTTTCAGAAAGGTAGGCATTGTAGGACGGTTAACTGACCATGAAGTGTACCTCTTCCTTTCCATTCTGCAATCAATCAAGTGCTGGTCACTCATACAATTCTGTTCTTCCCCAACAGGATGACAGGAAACCGCTCTTATACCACTGTAATGACCCTTACTATAAAGGCCACTAAAAACCACTAATACTGAACTGAGAAAATTCGTCAAATAGTTGGCATGCACTGAATACACTGTTGAAAGGAAAAAATACTGAATATAGGAAATTATTTTGCAATATATGAGTTCGCTGTCCCAAAATTTCAGAATAATAGATAGCAACCAAATACCATCTAAAACACTATCAATAATGTAGGAAATTGCTCAAAACCATATGCCATTCATATATCAACAATTTGCAACAATGCCATACATTTTTCAGTCAATGATATGATCATCAAACCCTAGGTTTGCAATATAGATAGACTGAAAATTACAATGCCCTTTCACTTGCAAAATCCTAGCCTTCCTTTGGTACCAATAATGCCAAATGGCAAACAAAGACAAGTACAATGTAAAATAGTAAAGTGTTGAAGCTATATTTTGTACTCAGCTGAAAACATACATTTCTCAGAAAATATGCCAAATGCCAAATGAGAAATGAGGAACCTGATTGTAGATGGCTGCAATAATTTTTCGGACTGCTTTTTCGGATCTGCTTTTTCGGATCTGTTTTTTTGGACAGCTTTTTCGGATCTGCTTTTTCGGACTGCTTTTTTCAACTCTGCTTTTTCGGACAGCTTTTTTGGATCTTCTTTTTCGGATCTGCTTTTTCGGATCTGCTTTTTCGGACCTGCTAAAAACGGCCACCTATAATTTCGGCCCTACTAAAAATGCCTCCTGAAATGCTGTTTCAATCACAAACAAACCCTTATATCAAATTCTCAATGAAGTACTAATGAGATGGCTGAGTACCAACTCCAAATTAGCAACCCTTCAGTAGATATTTCACTACCTCAGTTATGCCAATCTAGGGGAGTGATTCGTTCCGAAAGATCGAATAGTATTTGCAGACCACAAGGCTACAAATTGCTTCACAATGAAGAAGTAGAAGAAATCCCAAATCCAAGCATGTAGAAATGATAGCCCAAGCCCCCTATTTATTCTTTTTCTTGAGAAGTTACTAGAACTTCTAGAAACATCTAATTATAATGTACTTTATAATAAAATAACATTATAATAATAAAGTACATTTCTCAACTCAAAAATATAACAATGTAGGCCCAAATGTCTCATAACTGAATGTAGGCCCAACTATGACTGAACGTAGGCTCAAGACTGAACGTAGGCTCTACTACAACTGGATGTAGGCTCAAACTGGATGTAGGCTCACTCTGGATGTAGGCTCCACTACAACTGCATGTAGGCCCAAACTGGATGTAGGCTCTACCGAATGTAGGCTCTGTCAGCAATATGCAATCAAATGATCAACATAATGACCCTCTCTCCAAACCATTTACCTACGAGATTCGATGATAGGCAAATCAGTCATGCCAAACGATGTCAGCCAAAATGGGGACATGACAAGTACCAACTCCAATAATGCAACCTTTCAGTAGATATTTCACTACCTCAGTTATGCCAATCTAGGGGAGTTATCGTTCCCAAAGATCAAATGATATTTGCAGACCAAAAGACTACAAATCGCTCCACAATGGAAGAAGTAGAAGAATCCACAAATCAGCTTGTCCAAATGAATGCCCAAGCTCTCTATTTATTTACTTTTCTAAGAAGTTACTAAGAACTTCTAGAAACATCCAATTATAATGCACTTTAAAATAAAATAACATTATAATATAAAAGTGCTTTTCTCAACTCAAAATTATAACAATGTAGGCCCAACTACAACCGAATGTAGGCTCGGACTGGGTGTAGGCTCACACTGAACGTAGGCTCTACTACAACTGAATGTAGGCTCGGACTGGATGCAGGCTCTACTGAAAGTAGGCTCTAACAGCAATATGCAATCAACTGATCTCCAAATGATCACGAGATGACTCTCTCCTCATCGCTATCAGTCTACGAGAGCCCGTGATAGACTGATCCCGCATGCCAAATGATGTCAGTCAAAATGGGGACATGACAAACTAAGACCACCTAAGACCACTGCTCCTACTGCTAAAGCAAAAAGAGGGGGTCCCCATTTGCAACTAGGCGATGGTGTGAAAACCTCACAACAAGTACTTGTGGTGGTTGCCAAGTTTTCCGTAGTTCCCTTTGATAATATCTTCTTTCCCTATGACTTGATTGCATTAACAATCTGATATAATCCCCAAAGGCTGGCAGGATCTTGGCTATGATACCACTGTAAGATCCCTTTCTATTATGTCCTTCAAAATTTCAGTTTGTATCATAGAGCAATTCATCAAACAGTTGAAGTGTAAGATTTTTTCTGAATTTTCTCAGTTCTCGAGTCAAGAAGACACATTACAAAGCACACTTTTCTTGTATAGTTATCATGTCAAATTGGTAACCAACTAATTACTTATTTAAATGCAAAGATAAATCCACAAACAATACATAGCCCAGTCTGAAATGCTAACACTTATTCACCAAAATATATGGGCAGACATTAAAACAAATGGTTGGACAGAAATTACAAATAAATCTATGTTTAAACTTTATGGTAATTTCAACAACACTTGCCTTGAGTCCCGTTTAATTGCATACAAGATTTTAGTTTCTCAATCAGAATTACAACACTGGATTTAGAGCAATTTCTCAGACATGAGTTAGCAGATTTCTTTCCCACTACTATTAAATTACCTATGGGCTGAGAATCCAATGTAAAACAAATACTGTTGCACCTGATTTCTCCTACTAACCGACTTGAATATGCAGCTCCAGATCACACGTTCTCAGTGTAAACTTGTGCGCAGGGTGTCTAGTTGCTGCCCAGGTGAAACTGTGCTTTGTCTATGGACGCTGGATACCAAATATTGTTGCAGGAAGCCACCTTCAGTTCAAACATTTGGATATTTTCAAACCGCGCCCAGAAATGAGGCACTAATCATTTTTTTAGACTATTTCGATCAGCTAACAAATGATGCCCAGGCTGTCTTGAATGCCATATGATATTCAGAACTCGATGCGTCTATGAAACTCGAATGGTGCTGATAAGAAAGATGAGATTCGAAGATCCTGGTGTTGGGTCATGACTAGTTTCAGACCTCCTTTTTCTTTCCAATCTACACATTGGGGCCGTCTAGAATTGATGAACTTATGTCCTCTTTCTTGTATTGAAAAAAAATGCAAACCCAACAAGCTTGCTATGGGACGTTTTCTCAGCTGAAACCAAACTTCTTCAAATTCCTAGCTCCATCAATCACAATCTGAAACTTTATACCAGAATCACTGGGATGCCATTACTTCTCTTAAAAATGAAATTCGATTTGCCCTGAATAGCTTGATTCAACAAAATTTCTATGCTTAAATATAATGGTCAATTTTGAAGTAAATCCCCCTCTCATTGAAGGCATGGGTTTTCGCCCAAACCTTCTTGGTTCCAAGGGTTTCTGTCCTCAGAACAATCCAATCACTGAATATCAGCAACAAGAGAAAATAGCTTCAATTCAGTATTCTCATAACATATCCCAAATGAGTGAAGAGCTTTGCTTATGTAGCCACTTAAGTCAGTGGATGCAGTTAACTTTTAGTAATGTGGGATAAAAAGTCACTTTTAATTTAGAAAGCCACTTTAGTTTTATACTGTCACTTTATAACATAAAGTAACTTTAGCTTTATAAACCATAAAATAATATTATTTTTTTTGCCGTTTCACCTCAAATAAAGCTCTGACTGGAAAAACATCCCTTTAAATAAATTATTAGCCTATCAGGATGAGAAAATAGGCTAACCAAGTTCCTGGGGAAATTACTGAGAAGGGGACATTACAGGTTCTTGAAATAGCTTCTCCACTTGATAATTCTACTCTTCACGATTCTTCCTTGTTGTATTGATACAATCCAGCATTCACGTTAATGCCCTCCTAGCACCAATTCTGTTGATGTAAGTTTTGTGACAACCTTAATATGTAGGTGAAAACACTTAGTATTCCAAGATTAAACACCAATTATCTAATCCTCTCTTCATCAAGGAAACTTTAAATGCTAAACAATGTAACAATTTTGTGTGATCAAGTAAAGAAACCCCAAGCTTTACATTGCATGCTTGCGAGTTTGGTGTTGGATACAACTCACTTTTATGATGTGATTTGCTGATAATCACTTGGGGACTTACATTAGCCTTTTGTTGAGGATCTACCAACTTTCTAAGTACAAATGATATGGCAATTTGAGGGCATCAATTATTTCTAACAAAGATTTGGAAAAAAATGCAAATGAGATATGAGTCTAGGAATCTAAGCTACTTCTACTTCTAAATCTAACAATGCAAGACACTATTGAAAGTGTGGTGAAACTAAACCAATCTTTTCTTTGCCAACTCAACTACTCTAAGGAGGGTGCTATCTTCTAATGGTGCATGTATGATTTTCAAATTAGTTATGCACATCAAAACCATAGACTATGGAAATCAATGAACATCAAGCAATTGAAGTGCTTGCAATGAGGTTCGGATCAACCTTAGACTGTTACTTGCAATCAACAAGTACCAAAATGTATGAACACAAGTTTCACCACGATTCCCCAACTTTAATATCTTTCATTTAACTACTCAATTACTTAACAACTTCTACTTAACATAAGAAAAATCTATTCTACGTGAGTAATGTGGAAACCATGCAACACTCCAAAACATCACAAGGATTCACCATAAAATCAACAATGAATTACAAATTATTTTCACAGTATTTTGGTAACAATTTCACTAGATCTCCTTCAAAATGATTTGAGAAAGCCTTATAGAGGCCTCAAGTACAATGGATGGCTCAAATTGATTCAAGATCAATGACCCAGATTAATCTTAATAACCCTAATTAGGGTTTGTTACAACTACCACTAACAAGCATTAAATGCTACCCAATTAGAAAATTACATTGTTTTGAGATACATATCCATTTGAGGATAAACCAATGAGAAAATTCAATGGTGGAAAACAATGAATGCATTTCACATGTCCACTTGGAATAACTTGATTATTAAACTTAGACATGTCAAGAGAAATCACCTGATTGGTTGAAGATGAGTGGCCACCACCTCAACATTATCTTGCAATCTTTGTTTCAACTCCACTTCTCCATCTTCTAAATTTTTGAAATCTTCTCATTGAGATGTTCTTGAAATTTGTACTTGTTATGATAACTTGACCTTGATATTCCGTCATGACTTGAACTAGTAGCTCTTGGTTTGCATCTTGACTTTCCTTATTCCACGAGATGTATATTTGTGATTCGATCATCACCCTTGGTTGAGGTTTCCAAATTTGGATATACAACTTGATCATTGTATTAATGATGCCTTCTTTCGCATTGCTTTGTCCTTGGCATGATTTCTCCTTCAAGCCTTGGGATTATTGACTTTGCACTTGCAGCTCCATTTTCATTTGGATTCTCAATCCTAAACCTATTTTCTAGCTTGATGAATGACTTGCAAATGCCTTGTTGATGCTCCTATGCTGACCTTGGTGTTGGAACCATTCTTGCACATGAAGAAGCTCAACCTTGAACACCCTCTTGCTTGTCATCTCCATGTTGTACTTGCATGGTTGAAGTATTGAACGTCTGTACTTTGCATTCTCATCTCCATCTTTCACTATCATCTTCCTTCATTCCACCTACTTGCTTCATTATGAACAAAAACAAAATGCAAGTAAATTATATTTGAAGAGCTTAAACATCTTCACGAGAAAAGTGATTAGATCTGGAATTGGATCTTGGAAAATATTTAATATCAGATTGGCAAATACTAATTCTGTATTATGAAACACTTATACCCGATCTAAACTTTGAAGAAACCTGGGCTGTCAAAAGGCCCAAGTCTGCAAGAATTTGCACCTATCAGCTTGTGATTGGGAAATTTTCTTGATTTTCAATCTCTCATTGTTTTACTTCCAGCAAGTTTGACTTGATTAGACTCTGACAAATGTTCTGATTTTTATCTCCTTCCTGATTTTCACCCTTCTATGATCTGCTTTGCTCGTGTTAATGATGTTTGCTTGAATTGCATTGTGATTGGACTGGTGCACTCAACCTTTGTTTTATAGGCGTCTAACTCAATGGTAATGACTATTGGGGAATGAATAAGGGCCGACCTGATCTTGGTTTGATCAAGCAATTTAATGAATTTGTAATTCATTTAGCTCCCCTTTAGCCAACTTGTTCTTGCAGTTTGAATTTCATGAATCATGATAATGTTAGGTGACCAGCTTTGAGTTTAATTTATTTACCACTTGCAATTTGTTTGGCTTCTATCCATGATGGACCCCCATCTTGCAATTTGACTTTTTTCTTTTATTGGAGTTAGAAATTTTTTCAAAGGTATTAAATTGAAGCCCAAATATCTGGGTGGGAATCAGGCTATCATTGTGCTTGAAGCCCCAACAAGGTTGGTAATCTGACCTTGCTAGTGCTTGGAGCCCCAGGAATATCGGAAATCCGACCTTGCTTGTGCTTTGTCCCATGTTCAGTCTCTATAACAAATGCAAAGTGTTGGACAATTTTCTTGCACCTTGCACAGGTTTCTCGTTATTATCAATTCTTTATTTCATCATTGAGGAAAAAGCTTCATCACTTAATTGTAATTTGCATAGGGGCTGCTTGAGGGTTGTATACTTAACATTGCAATCGGATTAAGTTTGAAGGCAACTTTCAATTTCATATGACCACTTGTCATTTCATTTGCCTTGCAGATTGAATTTCATACTTGCCTTGAGTTTGGGAGCCCCAGTATTAGGGCGGAAATTTGAACTCACTTGGGCTTGGAGCCCTAGGAGGAGGGTGGAAATCTGACCTCTCTTGGGCGCCAATATTGAGTATGATGTTGAAATTTGGCTAAGTATTGGAATGTTAACATGTTCAAATTAGAATTCACCCTCTTTTTGGCTCTGATTTCCATCAACACTCAACCCAATTCATATGTTTGCCTAAACTTCCATTCTCAATCTGAGATCAAATTTCAACGAAGTGTGCAGAATGTCTTACAATTAAAAGTCTCTCACCCACTACAAGACCTTGACTTGCATCTAAAACTGAGTTGCCCAAGATTTCTACCTTATTAGCCCTTCAAAACTTGAAAAATGTTCCCACACTAAGACTAAAACTTGCCAACTACTAACTGCCAAAGCAAAAGGAGGGGGTCCCCATTTGCAATGGGGCGATGGTGTGAAAAGGTCACAACACTTATTTGGGAAGCATTTGTTTCCATGATCTTTCCAATTTGCATTTTTAGGCACACCGGATTGGCCCTCCACACAACTATTTGTCCACCAAATGTATTTCTCATTCTTGGTGTAATGTTTTGAGTCTGTCAATATATACACAATGTTTTTCTTGAATTTATTTCCATGTCAGAGGCTCCATCAAAAGTTTAATTATAGGAGGTTGAAGTTGCGAAATAACAAATTTTTTATTTGTGTTTGCAAAATGAGATTAGCTGTGAAACATTATTTCCTTAGTCTAGACACCATATCTTTTTTCAAATTTTCTAACTTGTTAAGTCAGGTAGTATTCATGCTAAATATTTGATTATTATTATATTTTGCAACTGCCTCATTTTAACCTAGCATTCATGCTAATCATTTGATTATTAGTATTTTTTGGAACTGCCTCATTGTCATATCTGAACAATCTGAGTCACAATGTCTTATAGGGCTCTCTTTTCCATCATCATATGGACTTGGGCAACATTTGTGTATCTCACGCAAGGTAGGAATTACCTTCGAGTTGACTAGATGAGTGTTGACTGGAAGCAGCTTTATAAGGTTGTGACTTACAAAATTAATTTGTTCATTGTTTGATCTCTATCACTAGGTTTTACTTGGTTTGTGGTCTGACATTGTAAAGAACCCTTGCTGGCTCTTAATCCCAATTGACTAAAACTTCACCAGAATTAATTTCTCACAACTATTTTAATGAATTTTCACAATATATTGAATTTTAAAACTTTTTCACCAATTACAATAATCAAAACAGACTATCGAAATCTGAAGTAATCACATTGTAAATATTAATCAACAACTAAATTTGTTATCGAACATTAGTAATGAAAACGACACCTGGCAATTATGTGTTTGCTTGTAGTTTGTAAAAAAAACTTAAAAGAAAACTTGGTGCAGCATCAAAAGAATGTCAGCCACCTTCTAAAGAATGCCGTGACTGCTCTGTGGAACACGTGCCTAGCTGAAATTGAATGCAGGCCCCTACAGTGTCAAAAACGGCTCCTAGAGTGAGCTGCGTTAGCAGGAAAGGTGGTGACGCAGCCTCATTCAACTCATGCAATCTGCCTGGACTCTCACGCAGCTCTTGCATGATAAAGATCTATACTCAGCAAACAATTTCAAAACACTACCATGAAACACAGCATGTAGAAAATTCAATGTCTCTTGATAATTGATAAAACCCTTCATCCAATTCGTAATCAATTACCAAATGATGGATCACAGTATCTCCACAATAAAATTCAGAACCTCAGCATGAAAGCAATTCGAAATCTTTAAGAGAAAATTGATTTGCCTGTAGATGAAAAACTCCACACAAATCCAGTATACATCAGCATTGGATTAAAATTCAGAATCAGAACTACAGCTGCAAAAATTCACCATCAACCTGTAATGGCTTTTAAATGATAACTTCACTTTATAACATTAAAGTTATAAAGTAATAAAGTTATTAAATTAAAATAGTTTAATTTAATAACGATAACCTTTAAAACCAAAGCCACTAAATCACACTGACTGTGACCAACTCATTTCTGACACCAGAGCCTCAAACGTCAACCGACCTGCCAGAAATAACCCACTGCCAAAAATAGCCAACTGCTAAAAATAGACTTACTAAAAATAGTAAGTCTCTCAAACTGGAGATTCCCTGAAACTCGATCCTGGCACACCTGACACTCCGTGCAGACACCCTGCTAATCCTGGCCATACCCAAAATACCACTTACTAAAAATAGTAAGTTGACCAAATTGACCCGAACGAAGAGCAGACCTGGTAAACTCAACCTCCATAGTGGAATCCCAACACTGGCTCCACCATCTGACCCCCTCTGATCTCCTGATTAGTCTACGAGGGGCGCCAAAACAAGCTAATTCTAAAGTCTGAAAAACGGGGACATTACAGTCCTCCCTTCCCAAGATTGCTTGTCCTCAAGAAATCAGGAAAAATCAAGCAACATCGCCAACCACCCGGATCCCAAGGATGGTCATAAGTAATGTCCCGATCCTCACCATACTCCTGTGAAGAAAATACCAACAGAACAAACACCAGCATTTGAAAAACTGCCCTAAACTCCCAAATAACGGACATCACTGAAAACAACATCCGAAGACCAACTGCAGATGCCGATGCAGAAAACAACCCAGCGGAACTCAAACCAACTGAAATAACAACTTTGTCAAAATCTAAGTCCTTGTCTATCCGACACTCACACCCAACTGCACTAAGAAAACGACAATGACCAAATGTGCCGGAATCACTGTTATCAACTCTGCCCTCTGACAAACAAACCTGAGTGTGTGGAGACTAGCAGAAAACAACCCAACGGAACTCAACCCAACTGAAATAACAACTCTGTCAAAACCTGAGTCCCTATCTATCCAACACTCACACCCAATTGCACTGAGAAAACGACAATGACCAAATGTGCCGGAATCATTGTTATCAACTCTGTCCTCTGACAAACAAACCTAAGTGTGTGGATACTGCAAGTAGTCTAACTTGCAACTGCCAATTCCATCTGTAAAAGATGGTGCCAATCCATCCCATAATGGATGATAAGAAACTAGAGATGATCTACCCTTGCGTGAGAATAAATCTTCTACCTGTGGGTCAAAAGACAAATGATGAACATACCCCACTGTATACTGCCGGTAGGAAGCCCCAATCTCTGTCAATAACTCATCATTACCAAACTGGGGATGGTTCCAATCTCTCACTCCGCATAACTATAGGCTGGGTAGGAACCTGAGCAACCCTCTCAACAAACTCAACCTCGAAATCCATGTGGGGAAGCATAGTAGATAGAGTCTCCACAATCTTCCCTACCAACCTTCGAATAGTAGAAGAGCCTCGAATGAAAGTACTCTCAAACACTCTATAAGAATCCCGTCGCACATCTGCACTCTCAAATAAATACTCCATAAATGACTCGGTGCAATAGAAATTATACATGGAAGCGTCAACTTGCTCCCCCGCAATCCATAGCTGATCTCTCTGAAAATGTGGCACAACCAACTGTCCCGTGCTATCAACCATGTGAGATGATGAAATAGATTCACTTCTAGCAAAAGGAAGCAAATCAACTTGAGAGATTGACTCCACTAGTACTCCTACCTCATCCGTACCAAGTGCTCCCATATCCTGAACATATGTGTCTGCTACATCATCATGTTCCTCATCACCAACCGTAGGGGCAAACTCACCACCAACCACCTCAATGTGCAATCGAACTAGATCTGGGGCCGGTGTGGATTGTAAATGCTCCAACTCCACGGTCACCTCCTCTAACTGAATCTGCGACTCCTGAAGAGCCCGCTGAGTGTCCTCTAAAACCTCAGTAGTCGTTGTGAGCTCCTGGGTAAGCTCACTCACCTCCTCTTTGTCCATCAGTGCCTCATAGCCTGTACTCCCCACTCAACTAGGTGATTTCGGTTAGCTACCATCTATAAGTAGTTCTGTCTCAAAATCTTGACAGCGTCACGCAAAGAATGAATCTCTATCAATGAAAGGTAACCACCACTAGGCTCATCTGTCATAGGAGCACCCCAACCATAAACAACCAACAACTGACGAGCAGCATCAAAATGCTCGAGAGTAGAAGTAATATCTCTCTCATCAACTCGCAACTGGCTAGTCACATGATGACTCTGCACAACGGGCCTCTTATGAACAAACTCAAACGCACTGTCTACACTATGAGAAGAAGCTGTATCCAACAAACTCCCCTCAAGATCACCGTCTCTCTATGTACTTCCATTTGAGTACACCTCCACAAACTGAGTATAGGCATCAGACACGTCCTCATCTAACCTCGGGAAAGCTGCTGCTGAATCCGACTCAACACAATCTCGAGCTCCCTCGTCCTCTGCAACCATCTGACAGTCTAGATCTTGGGATTCATCCACATGAGTCACCCCCTCTCTAGAAGTGGAAGCCCTGGCTGTAACAAACTCCTGCCACTCATAAGCTTCCCTGTCCTCATTTGTGAGTCCCTATAACACAGAATCCTAGAACCCACCACCACCATATGACAATGCTGAATCTACAACCAAAGTCAGATATAGAAAGCCAGAAACGCTACAGCACTCATCATCCTCGCTCTCAGCATCGGAGATATTTGCAATGCTAGTGTACACATCATCTATCTACATCTCCTCTACTAACTCTGGCTGCATACAGGACTTAATGTCGTCATGTGAATCAACTAAACTATGGCATGAAACTACGTTGCCCAAATCAACTGCAACACTCCCATCTTGAGTATCATCACTAGAAAGCTCCATGCTCACATCCTCAACACAGGAAAAAACCACTAACTCCTGTACTGATCCCACACTGCGACTGCTATCATAAATGTCTGAGCTGTCAGAGCTCATACGCTCCTCGCAGTCATCACCCAACATCTCACAAGAGGTGCCATCTCCAATGCAGCTCACAGCATCCTCAAAAGTGTCATCAAAAGTATCTATACTATCAACTCCCACATCTCCTGCTAAAATCTCAACTGCTGACATGTGACTCTGCACACATGACTCAACGTCAGGATGTGCACCAATAATGCTAGAGCACGAACAGTCATCAACTGTAATGTCCCCGATTTAGCAGGTCTCTGCAGTTGAGCATAGTCAGTTCATCACTGCGACCCTTGTGAGCTGACAGTGTGTTTTGAGGGTCTTTGGGAGTTTTTGGGACGGACTTACTATTTTGGGTAAGTCTATTTTTAGCTGTGGCTATTTCTGGCAGGGCAGTGCCTATTCCTGGTTGGGCAGTTGGTCTTGGTGCTTTGTCAGAAATTCGTTGATTGTAGTCAGATTGTTCAGTGACTATTATTTTAAATGTGTTATTAAATTAAATTATTTTGATTTAATTTAATAACTTATAACTTTATAACTTTATGTTATAAAGTGGGGTTATTTTTTGAAAGCCATTTAAGTGAAAATATTAAAAAGTGCTTTTTCGAAAAAGCTATATAACCACCTCGAAAAAGCACTTTTCATTATCTTATGCAATCATTATATTTTTTGGAATTTGGGAAGAAGACAAACCTAGCTAGGGTTTTGAGGACGGATTCCTCATCTCGTAATTTGAGCCATCTTCTGTCGGTGGTGAATTTTACATCTGATTATTCTGTGATTCTTAAGTTGATGCTGTTGTATATCGAATTTGGTGAAGGTTATTAATTTTAGAAATTGAATTGCTGATAGAAGTGTGTGAAGAATTCAATCAAATCCGAGTTTCAATTATAATTATTTGACAGCTGGTTAAATAATTTTCTGAGTATTCAAAGTTTGGAGCAAGCAGAGGATTATCGTATTGTATTGGAATCAGATATTTCATGTGCTGCGATTCCTAATTATTATCGTGGGACTTAATCTTGAGGCAGGTTCGGTCTTTGTTGGCGTTAATTCCTGCCATGGTCACGCGCATTGACATCTGGACTGTTCCGCAATTCCCTTGGACCCGCGTCTAGGGCTGGGCTCACGTGAAGTTTAGCAGAGGTGGTCGCAGCATTTCCTGGGCAAGGTGTCCAACAGGGACACTTAGTAATAGGTGTCCGCATCAATTCTGGAGCACCATACATCAGGGAGACTCGTGTATTGCCTAAATACAGTCACGAGCATTAAATTAAAGGTGGCTATCTCATTTGCGTAGCAGACATAATTGTGGAAGAGTTTAATCGGTTCAGGTGCCTATTTAATTTTTGCAATTAAGATGTTATGTGATGTGTTTGTTGCAAGATAATTTATAGTTATGATATGTTAAGAAGAAACTATCAATTATAATCCGATATTTCCAGTCTAAGAATATATATATATATATATATATTCATAATTGCTTTTGCTAGACCAATTTGAGATATAATTTGCAACTATTCAAAATTAATTTCAAATATACATGTGACTCTACACACATGACTCAACGTCAGGATGTGCACCAATAATGCTGGAGCACGAACAGTCATCAACTGACCCCACTGTAATGCCCAGATCATCAACCTCACCACTGGGAGACTCCGTACTGTTAATATTTTCCAGATTTACCTAGGAATAATCAAACTATTCAGAACTTCCAAACACTAAGCACAAAATCTAATATAACATGCTCAAGCAAGGAGAGATAGTACCCGAATTTAGGTTCTGAATTTGTCTTCAAATCAGTACCTTTATTTCTCCAAGATGTAGGTGCCAAGTCAGCCTGCTTAGGTCTTCTACAGTCCCACCAATCTGTTCTTATTCGCTGCTGCCTAATGCATGGCCAAACTGCAACATTGAACCCTGTGGAAGTCCGCCACTTTGTAGGGCATTATTCTGCCCTAGTTCGCCATTCCTAGGGCAGCAGTTGTATGCCCTAGGTCTGCTCCAAATTCGCCCTTTAGGGAGGGAAGCACTTTGCCTAATTCGCTTCTCAATGTTGAATGGATGAACTTGTAACTCTGCTCAAGTACTTATCACATTATGTTTTCGGTGTGTTCCTTGAGCAGATTTACAATCTCTATTTATACACATAATGGTGACTCTTCAAGAGTCACAACCCTTCCTCAAGGCTGGCCGACTTGTACCTAATAATTATTCCAAGTCGTCCCTCTTGGAATTAATCCAAGTCGGCCCTTATTTTCATTTAATTTATTATTATAATTATTTCAAGATCAAAATACTAACACGTACATGCCTTGGTCCCAACTGAGGAAGCAACTGCCTCCTAAATTGGAGCGGCACTACTACAACTGACATAAACATCTCCAATAATAACTCCCTCCATGAAAGAGTTTGAACACTCAGTGATAACTGCAACATCAGCTGACTCTGTACAATCTGTAGTGACTGCTCCGGGAGCCTCAACCTGTTGATGCTCAACGCTGCTATCAACCAATGGCACTGAAACATCCATTGGCTCCTGTGCAATAAATCCATCACCACCACTGCGGATGGGAATAGCAGGTGCTGAACTAGATGTAGGAACATCAGCATCATGGACTACTATCGGAGAAAACTCCAGCCTTCTCCCCTGCAAACTCGATGTTGGCATTCTAAAGGCAAAGACCATATATTTTGCTGCCCTATCTACTGTAACTAGATCCGAAAAACTCTCTACCAATCTCTGTTGATGCAGTCTAAGTCTCTCCATGCTTTCTACTAAAGCATTTAATTCCTCTCTATTTCCCTTACTGCTACGACTACTTCCGGAACTAGGCCTCCTGTATTTATCCATAGCTAGGGAAAATGGAAGTGCTGGTCACTTTTTAAAAACTTCTGAATATAAATGATTACAGACCCCACAGGATGGCAAGAAAAAAACTCTGATACAATTGTAAAGAACCCTTGCTGGCTCTTAATCCCAATTGACTAAAACTTCACCAGAATTAATGTCTCGCAACTATTTTAATGAATTTTCACAATATATTGACTTTTAAAACTTTTCCACCAATTACAATAATCAAAACAGACTATCAAAATCTGAAGTAATCACATTGTAAATATTAATCAACAACTAAATTTGTTATCGAAAATTAGTAATGAAAACGACACCTGACAATTATGTGTTTGTTTGCAATTTGTAAGAAAAACTTCAAAGAAAACTTGGCGCAGCATCAAAAGAATGTCAGCCACCTTCTAAAGAATGTCGTGACTGCTCTATGGAACATGGGCCTAGCTGAAATTGAACACAGGCCCCTAAAGTGTCAAAAACGGCTCCTAGAGTGAGCTGCGTTAGCAAGAAAGGTGGTGACGCAGCCTCATTCAACTCATGCAATCTGCTTGGACTCTCATGCAGCTCTTGCGTGATAAAGATCTATACTCAGCAAACAATTTCAAAACACTACCATGAAACGTAGCATGTAGAAAATTCAATGTCTCCTGATAATTGATAAAACCCTTCATCCAATTCGTAATCAATTACCAAATGACGGATCACAGTATCTCCACAATAAAATTCAGAACCTCAGCATAAAAGCAATTCGAAATCTTTAAGAGCAAATCGATTTGCTTGTAGATGAAAAACTCCACACAAATCCAATGTAAATCAACACTGGATTAAAATTCAGAATCAGAACTACAGCTGCAAAAATTCACCATCAACCTGTAATGGCTCAATTTGCCAGAAGAGGAATCAGTCCTCAAAACCCTAGCTGGGTTGTCTCTCTCACAAACTTCAATAAAATCATAATTCAACAATGGATAAATGAAAGTACTTTTTTGAAATGAATATATAGCTTTTTCGAAAAAAGCACAATTTCACTTTTTTCATTAAAAAAGCTTTTAAATGATAACTTCACTTTATAACATTAAAGTTATAAAGTAATAAAGTTATTAAATTAAAATAATTTAATTTAATAACGATAACTTTTAAAACCAAAGCCATTGAATCACACTGACTGTGACAAACTCATTTCTGACATCAGAGCCTCAAACGCCAACTAACCTGCCAGAAATAACCCACTGCCAAAAATAGCCAACTGCTAAAAATAGTAAGTCTCCTCTGAAAGTTGAGATTCCCTGAAACTCGATCCTGGCACATCTGACACTTCGTGCAAACACCCTGCTAATCCTGGCCATACCCAAAATGCCACTTACTAAAAATATTAAGTTGACGAAATTGACCCAAAGAAAGAGCAAACCTGGTAAACTAAACCTCCAGAGTGTAATCCCAAGACTTGCTCCGCCATCTGACCCCATCTAATCTCCTGATTAGCCTGTGAGGGTCGCCAAAACAAGCTAATACTAAAGTCTGAAAAACGGGGACATTACAGACATGTCCTCTTTCTTTATAAGAAATCAGAAGAAAGTAAGTTTGGCATTTAAATTCCTGCATTAGCACTGATGAAATTGTCATCCACAATTCCTATTATACCTCTGCAAGCCTTCTAGTTTACTCCTTCCAACCTAAACTTTGGCTTCCTCTTGTCATGTTCAAAGTATCAGGTCTCATTCACTTATGTCACATAGGGATATTAAACTCTTTCTCAAATCCTTTTTCTCATATTTAGTCATATTAATGTTATTATCTTTGCACATTGTCCTAGTATGCTCTGTACTATCTACACTTTGGCTCCTATTCTAGTGTCCTCATCACTAGCCCCATTAACATATCCCTCATAGTTTATCAACTCTTTACCAAATTTTTTTTGTGTCACGTTTTTTTAACACAAACACCATGATCCTTTCAATCTACTTGTTTTGACCATCTATCAAATGCTGATTTATCAATTGTTCAAGCTATTGTATACATTTATACTAGGATATGATTAAAAAAGAATCATTTTGCAATCAAGGATCAAAATACTTTTAATTTGATATTGAGATATTGCACTTCCTTTGGATGTAGCTGATTTAAATGTACTAATTTTTGAAGGAAGAGCTTGCCATAGGGAAGAAGATTGTGAACATGCTTGTTTACTCTCCTATCTAATAAAAGGAATGCTTGAAATAGTGAAAAACATTGATAATGCATACCAAATATAGTAAAAGTATATCTTTATTCACACATGAAGCTATTACAGAAGTAGACAAGGGACAGTCAAATAAGATCAAGATCAATCTGACTAGATCATACTACCTTCCTTGATGATACAGAAGTCTTTTTCACAGAACGCGATGGTTGCCAAGAGGAACACGACCCTCTACTTGCTCACTCTTCTAACAACTTGAAGCCAATAAACCATTAATACATAGTCGAATAAACCATATTACTGAAACATAATAATAGGCATTGTACACTAATTACAATGCTTTGGGAGGAAAGGACCAAGTATAAATAGGTAACAACTCTCTTCAATTTTTGTCATTATTTTGTATTATATTTAATTGTTGTGATACACTAGCTTGAAAATCACTCTAGCAAAAAATTTAAAGGATATTTCTAACCAATATTTCTAACCACTTCATCCAGGATTGCTATGAGAAAAATTGATGACTGATCTTGCCATCTAAAAGTAGATATATCATTTGGACTTCATTATTTGGAAATTCTAAAAAATCTGTTCTTTTATAAAATCTCAAAGTTTCCTATCTTTTCACTTGAAAAATAACAAATTTTCCCTTTTACAAATTCCATATATTTTCAAAGGGAAAAAAAAACTGAAATGCTGATTAATCGGGAATGTTCTGATTAATCTACTTGAAAATGGATTAAAAAAATAATATTCCAACAACATATTGCAGCTTTGTCTTTTAATAATATTAGTAAAATTGAAACTAGAGCATTTCTAAAATCTGTATTTTTGAATTTCCATTAAGTTGGCGAAGCAAATCCAGCTGAAGGTGAACAAAGTTCTACAGAAGTGTTAATGATAAAGTCGTCTTTTATACCTCTCTGTATGTCTTCGTCTTTGTCAATATTAGCTTACATATCAATTCAGGTATGTTGGTGTGACCTTGAGAAAATTTTATTTGTTTTTGCTAATGTGCAGTTGCATACTTACTAGGGGTTCCGATTGTGGGATATTCGTTGGACATTGGAAAAGAGCATGTTAACCTGGCTGATGAGAAATTGCAAAAGCGCTTATACAGTGGTCAGCTTGATGAAAAAGAATTGGACAGGTGAAAAACATGGTGCATGTCTGTATAAATTTATTGATGGCAATGTCAGGAGATTCTATTATTTTTGATGTGAAACTACACTATGTATTATATGCTAATCAAGTACACATAATGGTTACATTGTCATTGCAATACTTGTTCCACCTAAGCAAGAGGAACAAGAATCTTCTATTGAGCCTCTGTTATTAAAAGATATTGTCTACTTCCTATGTGATAGGAGCTTTGTATAAACAACCAGATTAGCTAAGCCATCCAAACATCTAGCAAAATTCATGCCTCAAAATGTTTTTTGGGAACCTTCAAAAGTAACATCACACTTCTCTTTCCAATGGTATCAGAGAAAAAAGTAGAACATGCCATAAACAGGAAACAACCAAAGTGATCAGGTTTGTAAAGGATAACATACTATCATTGACCAGTGTAAATCACAACTGTCTGTGATGACCCCTTTCTAAAGTAGAATTTAATGATAATAATAAATAAATGAATTATGAAAAAGTATAATATAATATAATCACAAGATGATCATCCTCATACAAAGCAAGTCATCTTGCCTATGGTAGTGATAAAGATATAAACCATATGATGCATTCATAGGCTGAGTGATGATATCAACAGGACATAGGGTGGAAAGCAAACAACAAAACATTATAAGACAAATCCCAAAAAGGGTGCGACTTAGGATAAAGTAAAAGTGGCCATTTATATGTATGAACATAACGTGGCAGAGTGGTATGTTCACACATATAAAACTGACAATCAAATTAATATGTTGACTGGTTAATTGAAAATATATACATTAATATGCAGAAATAATATTTAAAAAGAAAATCAAACTAAGGCATTGGTTCAAATGACGAGTCAGAAATAAGTAAGATTAACTATAAACAGTGACTTATATTAATAAGTGATAGTGCTCGATTTAATTATATACTACGTGTACAGTGAACAAAGGTGAATGGAGGGCTCAATTAATTAATAACATATCCATATTACCACTAAGGTTTATGTCAGTAATTTTATAGAAGTCATCGATTACAAATTAACAATTAGTAAAGAATACTAATAGAATGAGCTGCAAATACGTTGTCTATGACTTGCTAATTAATAATTTTCAAGTATGAAAGGACAAGGGGGTTCTGAAGATTAAAAGACCATAAAATAAACATTAGATTGATGAACAACGTTAACAATCAGAAAGCAACGACAGGGTAAGTGTCTTGAAGTGGTGCAACTTAAGGGACACATCTCTTGAACATCAGTTTCCATTTCTTTGCAGATATAAATAGTCAACAACCTGACCATTCTCGGGGGGGGGGGGGGGGAGGAGAAGGAACAATTAGTATGGAGGATACAAATTTTAGAAGATATGGAAAGCTAAGTATAGCTTTGGACATTGATCGAATCGTTGGTCTCCCTCTTATTGTGAATCCATCTACAATATCATCTATTCTCGACTAGGGTGATTGCAAGTGAAAATAGATGCCGATTGCATTCTTTTATAGTCCGCTGTAATGTAGCAAAAGAGGGTTGATGGGAACAGAAATTTCATTCATTGCCTACTCGTTGGGCCTCCTTTCGGGAATATGTTCTTTTCTACATAAGTCTGTTATATATATGATTTATAAATCTTAATAGAAAAAGTATTGATTGAAGAAAGGGTGTCACAGCATTGATAGCATTATTGAGCATCATCTAATAATATGGCTTTGACTGCACATGTTGAGGAGAAGAGTGAATGGATTATTAACGGTGGTTGTTCACATCATATGACTAGATCTATGAATTAAATAATGACTACATAATTATATATATAGGAGGGACAAAGAACCATATACAGTCTAATATGCATATTGTATGCTAACAAGAGTGAAATCAGAATCATCTATAAATATATATAGTATTAATATCAATTATGATGGTAAGAGCTTAAATGTGAAAACATATGTATTAATATTATAGTGTGTGTGTATATATACCTATATAGAAAATGTAATAAATTCTATTTATTAAAGATAATCAAAATAATATGTAAGTTATGAGTGAATATATATATATAATACAAATTTTTTTATCAGTGATAATCAAATAATATATATATTATCAATATAATAATAATAATGGAATTAAGATAGTATTCATCATATATGTATACATCCTTAATATATATAAGACAATTATGTACACTCGCTAATACCATTAAGAGGATAGGTTGGCTTGTCAGGGATGGAATAATACCACATGATGTAGGAGTAAACTCCCAAGATTGGGGTAAGGATGTATATCATGAATCCTTGAGGATGTTGTTCCAAAATAGGTAATGCATATATGTGCCACAAATCCTTGAGGGAGCCTACTTGGAAATGGTTTCTAAATGCCCACGGACAAGTAATTCCCTCATCCCTCTTAAGGTTGTTGATTAGGAGGGAAGTAAGGAATTAGAGCTTAAGTATGTATTATGAATCAGGGCTGTTTCTTATTTTAATCTGATCTAAGTAAGTGAAGTACGTTAATCATTGGGAATTGAATTTGTCCTAGCAAAGAACACTTAAATTAACATTTCCAAGTGGAATCTAAATTCTAGTTGGGTATTGTAGACTAAATCAGTGTAAGCCCCAATAGGGGACATTACACTATCCAAAGAATTTAGTACATGGTACCAAAAGATATGCTTTGGTTTCTCATCTACCAGATTACAGTACACAAAACCCATGGTAAGAATGGTTCTAACTAGCCTGTACATGGACTAAAACTTAGCACCCTAGGACTCTAAATTGAAAGGCAAAAGATTTGGACCAAGTGTAAGATCCTCCTAGATCATTGTTCCTTATTATTCTTAACCAATCTCTAGAGTTCTAATTTGCAACAAAATCTAGGTTTAGGCCTAATATTCATTTAAATGGCATGTGATTCAAAGCAGAGAATTGATTTTTAAAAATAAATGATTTTGGTAATATTTTCCTCTTAATATTCTCTCTATATATTAAAAAAGGTAGACAAGTAATTTACCCAAATATGGCCTCTCTACCTTGTCTCAACACCTTCAAGGCCTTCCTTAAATATGTTAAAATCAACCATGTTGATCGTGTGTATCATCAAGGATCAGATTCCTAGAAATTGTCCTCTGTGAAAACCAATCAACTGTAGTGTCCTATTTTTAGATTCTCTAGTAGTGTAGTTATTGCTAACTTTTTGGGTTTGTGTCAGCTTGTTCGAAGCGCTAATTTGATGTTATTAGTGATCTCAAATGGTTCAGATCAGTCATATGATACTTCATATGTTATTTTTGGCATCCAGTTTGGGCTCCAATATTCAGGGAGGGAGTGTCTACATTTAGGAAGTTGCCCACTTGGGTTCATTTATCATCTTTCTATTGGCATTAACTGGTGAGGATGCAACCAGTACATGGCAAAGAGGTGTTGTCATTGATGTCAAAGGATGCAAACAATGTTCAAATAGGTACAGTTAACAATAATAAGCACAAGAAAGACTGGTTAGCAGACCGATGACACATAGTGAGCAAGAAGAGGCATTGTCTCTGTTACTGATAAAGCTCTAAGTGATCATCAGAGCTACCGGTAACCGAGGAAGGTGCAACCGGTAATCAAGGATTCAGAACTGTGACCGGAAAAGTGTATAATTGGAACCAAGGAGTCAAACTGGTATAGATAGAGAAAGAATAAGTGATAGGTGATGGTTTTTACCTGTGCACAACCTAAGGTTATAAGCCGATCAGTGAAGATATCATCGAGATTGATGAACCGGGGAAGTCACAGTCGACAAACACTTATGTGACTCTTCGACTGGGATTTGTTGCACAAAATCCAGACGACTTTGTGTTATCAAGAAGATCGGTGCAAGGCGCGATTGAAGGTTTTAATGCCAAAGTTTATGGCATTAAAACATGGAGAAATCTCAAGTAAAGGAAAGCTTGCGGCACGCATCTGTCGTTTCCTTTATAAAGTAGAAAAAGCACATGGCAAGCATCGGATGTTTCCACGGTGAAATGAAACTCCACTGGGTGATGGATTCAAAGGAGATTTTTGTGAAGGTCGTGCATGTAAAAAGAAGAAAGGGCAAGATGACGATATATTCTTCGGCCTGTGAAGAATATTGTTTGCCTTCATTTTGCCAAAGAAAAAGAGTGAACCTGTACACTGAGAGAAGCTACGAAAAGGTGAAAAGAAGAAGAAAAGAAGAGTGTGTAGGGAAGCACAACAGTCAAAGGAGAGCATACCTATGGTGATTGGTGATGACTCTCAATTGAGAAACACAACGATCTTATCAGGCTTAGCAAAGCTATTTCTAAAAGATCAAACCCTCTATTGCTCTCTTACAATTGCAATAGAAAAATCCCAGTATTTTGTGTGGACATTAACAGGTCCCTTGTACTAAATCCCTTAACTGGGTGACATCTGTGTAGATATTCTAAGTCTTCTAAAAAGGTGGGCTTTAACAGGGCTTATTTCCTAAATCCCTTAACCGGGTCGCATCTAGCAGTGCGTTTGTAATCCTTTAATAGGGAAGGCTCCTAATAGGGCCCACTTTAGAAGAGTGCAAAATTTGTGAGGTTTCCTCACACTGTGGTTCTGTCCCGATTTGGGTTTCCACGTGATAAATCTGGTGTTGTTTATTGCTTGATTGTGTGATAGCTATTTATGAGATAGAATTTGTTCTGCTTACAGTCTTAGTTAGATTATATCATATTTGATTCTTTAGTTTTAGTGGGTGCTGATTCACCCCTCCCCTCTCAGCACCGGTTGGGACCATCAATTTGGTATCAGAGCCAAGTTCCTTTTTCTAAGCTGCTTAATCGCAACAAGGAAAAGATCTAATGATGAGGAAGGAAGGACCAAAGTTTTCTAAGGAAAACTTCACTTTATGATGCAGTAGAATGAAGCTGTACATGAAAACCACCGGAGATCAATACTGGACTCATGTAATCTATGATTACACTGAACCCACTGGTACTTTGACACCTGATCAACAAAAGATCAGCACTGAACACACAACTGCAATGGATATGATAGCAAGTACGCTACCTGATCATGTATATGCAGAGATTGAAAATTTGACAACTGCTTACAAGATGTGGGCGAAGCTACAAACTATGTATGGTGGTGACCCACATGTTCAAAGAGCAAAGGTAGAAAGCCTCAGAAGCAAATATGATGACATGAGGATGAATGAAGGAGAAGATATTTAGCACTACAACAATAGAATAAAAGAAGTGATGAACTCCATCAAAAGCGCTGGACGAACATTGAGTGAAGAAGATGTGGTAAGAAAGATACTGAGGACGCTAAGGCCACAAAATGCTATCAAGATCTCAGCCATACAGGAGCTTAGATTAGTGAGTGCGTCTCAAGTCACTTGACTCCCTAATCGGTAAGTTTACTACTTTTGAATTAAGTAATTATGATAACAACTTACCCATGTTAGAGGTTGCCTTTAAGTCCTCTATGAATACTGCTTCCACCAAGAAAGGAAGAGAGACCGGTAATAGTTCTACCGGTAAGGCTGGAAATTTTGTTGAAAATCTACTCTCTGAAGAGATAGAGTAGGATGAGTTTAAAGCGCTCATCGCAAGGAGATTTCCAAGAGGAAAAGGGAAGTACAAAGGGAAACTTCCATTAAAGTGCTTTTCTTGCAACAAGATAGGACACATTGCTGCAAGGTGTCCAGATAATGAAAATAAAGAAAAGTCCAGCCAATTCAAGAACAAAGGAAAGGAGTGCTACCTTGCTGAGGAAGGTGTCATGGACAATGAATCTGAAGATTTTGGAGATGAAGAAATTGTCTTTGTTGCAATAAAAGAAGAAAGCACAGTGATAAGTGAAATAACACTTATCTCAAGATCTCATCAATATGATGACTGAATCATTGACAGTGGATGCACTCACCATATGACTGGTGACAAGAACAAGTTCATAAGCCTGAAGCTTAATGATGATGGATCGGTGACTTTTGGTAACAATGCTCCCTATGATATCAAAGGCAAAGGCTCAATTTCTCTTGGAAATGAAGTTGTATGCAAGGATGTGTACTGGGTTGAAGGACTGAAGTACAATCTAATGAGTGTAGCTCAATTAAACAACAAAGGATACATGTTGGAGTTTGGGCAAGGTTCTTGTATTGTCAAGAATCAATCAGGAGCTCATGTTGCCACTGGTATACAAAGTAAAGGGAACCTGTTCTATCTAGACTCAACTGAGGGGGCTTGCCTCATAGCTACGGAAAAAGGGGAGACAAATAAAATCTGTCTCATAACAAAAGAGGGCAATAGTTGGTTGTGGCATAAGAGGCTCTGCCACATAAACTTTGACAGTATTGTCAAAGTAAGTAAGAAGAAGTCAGTCAAAGGGCTTTCTAAGATTACAAAACCTGATAGAGGTATGTGTAAAGAATGTCAGTTAGGCAAACTGAAAGGAACAAGCTTCAGCAGTAAATCCATTTCTTCTGAAAATGTGTTGGATCTCGTTCACGCAAACTTGTGTGGACCTATGAGGACGAAGAGCTACTATGGAGACAGGTACTTCATGCTCTTTGTAGATGATTTTCAAGGATGATATGGACACTCTTCCTTAAAGAAAAATCAGAGGCCTTTCACATGTTCAAAATCTATAAGGCTCAAGTGGAGAAGGAGACCAGTAAAAGCTTGAAGTGTCTGAGGTCAGACAGAGGAGGTGAGTACACCTCTCAAGAGTTCACTCACTACTGTGAGGAACAGAGGATAAAAAGGCAGTTGTCTACACCGAGAACCCTGCAACAAAATGGAGTCGTTGAAAGAAGAAACGGGACTCTTATTGATTGGGCTAGAACTCTGATGATTCAGAAGGATCTTCTCCATCACTTCTGGAGAGAAGCAATCAGCACCGTAGTGTATACACTGAATCGGTTCAAGTTAAGAAAGGAATCAGTAAGACTCCCTACGAATTGTGGTTTGGTCACACCCCAAGTGTAGGCTATTTCAGAATTTTTGGTAGCAACTGTTACATCAAAAGAGATGTGTACTCTGGCAAGTTTGAGCCAAAGAGTGATGTAGGCATATTTCTGGGTTATTCTACCAAGATTAAAGCCTACCGGTGTCTGAATAAGAGGACAGGAAAAATAGTGGAAAGTATCAATGTAAAGATTGATGAATATTCAGAACCAAGGGAAAAGAACAATCATGATAAATCAGATAGTCACCAGGATCATGATGCTGAAAATCATTTGGAATTCAATGAAATTATTGTTGTTGATGAAGAAGAAGATCAAGTAAACAGACCCTTGGAGCAGGGTAATGTACCTGAGCCAGGAAGGGATCAGAACATAAGACCAACTCAGGATGATGAACAAGAAATTGTTCATGACCTCGTTGGAGATAACATTATTGGTGACAAACATGCTAATATTCTGACGAGGAGAAAGGCTAGAGAAAGTATCTGCTTACTTTCCAGTATAGAGCCCAAAACCACCAGAGAGGCTCTGGAGGATGATAACTGGTCAAGGCAATGGAAGAAGAGATTGAGAAAATTGAGAAGAATCAAACATGGACTCTTGTTCCTAAACCACAAGACAAGAATGTCATTGGGACCAAGTGGGTGTATAGAAAAAGGTTAAATGAAGAAGGAAAGGTGGTAAGGAACAAGGCAAAGCTAGTCTGCAAAGGATATGCACAGGAGGCAGGACTAGATTATGGAGAAACCTTTGCACCTGTGGCAAGACTAGGAGTGAGAATCCTGCTTGCTTATGCTTCTCATAAAAGGTTCAAAGTATACCAGATGGATGTAAAGTCTGCATTTCTGAATGGTATATTGGAGGAGGAAGTATACATAGAACAGCCAGCAGGCTTCTCATCCACGGAGAAAAGTGGTATGGTATGTAAATTGAAAAAGGCACTCTATGGGCTGAAACAAGCCCCAAGGGCTTGGTATGAGAGGTTACATTCATACCTTCTGACCATAGGATTCACAAGAACAGGAGATAATAGCAATATTTATCTCAAGACTGACAAAGAAGGGAACTTGATTGCTGAAATTTTTGTGGATGACATCATCTTTGGAGGAGATGACAAAATGAGCAAAGACTTCGTTGAGGAGATGAAGAAATAATTTGAAATGTCCATGATTGGAGCCATAAAATTCTTCATTGGATTGCAAGTCCATCAGCTAAAAGAAGGTATTTTTATTTCTCAGTCCAAGTATGTTAAGGAAATTCTTAAATCTTTTGGGCTAGAAGAATCTAGACCGGTTGGCACACCAATGATAACTAACCTCAAGTTATCAAAGGAGGAGGATGCAAAAGAAGTTAATGAGCCCTTGTATCGGTCAATGATTGACAAGTTACAGTATGTTGTGCATAGCAGACATGATATTGCACATGCAGTAGGCATTGTAGCCAGATTCTCTACTAACCCAAAAGAGACACATTTAATAGCAATGAAGAGAATCTTCAGATACCTAAAAGGTACTGAGGAGTATGGCCTATGGTTTCCTCACAAAGGAGGTTTCGAGATAAAGGTATTCACTGATGCAGATTGGGCTGGTAACATTGATGACAGAAAGAACACAAGTGGAGGTGCATTCTTTCTTGGAGAGAGGATTGTGTCATGGACGAGTAAGAAGCAGAACTGCATTTCATAGTCCACAATAGAAGCTGAGTATGTTGTCGCTGCAATCAATTGCACAAGTGATCTGGATAAAATAGATATTGGAAGGAATCTAAGAACAGGTACCTGAACCAATTGCAATATATTGTGACAGTACAAGTGCAATAAATATATCTAAAAATCCTGTCATGCACTCTAAAAAAAAGCACATTGTTATAAAATATCACTATTTAAGTGAGCAGGTGCAAAATAAAGAAGTGAAATTGGAATATGTTCCCACAAAAGAACGGGTTGCTGACATATTCACAAAGCCTTTACCAAAGAGAACCTTTGAGTATCTCAGAGGTAAATTAGGGGAAGTGCCCCTTCTTGATCTTCAGTAATAAAATAGAGCTGTTCATCAATCCATTGAGCCTCAACTGAGGATTCAGTTTCATCCTAACAGGATTGATGATAAAGGACTACTGCTCGAAGGGGGAGAAGATTTTTTTTTATTTTAAAAAGAAGGTAGTCACTTGACTAGCCTTTGGCATTATTGTCAAAGAGGGAGATTATGACCAGTGAAGATGTGGACCATGATGTGGACCGAACTAGTAAGTTGTGTTTTGCCATCAATGCGAAAGGGGGAGATTGTTGGCATTAACCGGTGAGGATGCAACCGATACATGGCAAAGAGGTGTTGTCATTGATGTCAAAGGATGCAAACAATGTTCAAACAGGTATAGTTGACAATAATAAGTGCAAGAGAGACTGGTTAGGAGACCGTTGACACATAGTGAGCAAGCAGAGGCATTGTCTCTGTTACTGATAAAGCTCTAATTGATCATCAAAGCTACTGGTAACCGAGGAAGGTGCAACCGGTAATCAAGGATTCAGAACTGTGACTGGAAAAGTGTATAACCGGAACCAAGGAGTCAAACCGGTAGAGACAGAGAAAGAAAAAGTGACAGGTGATGGTTTTTACCTGTGCACAACCTAGGGTTATAGGCCGACCAGTGAAGATATCATCGAGATTGATGAACCGGGGAAAGTTACAGTCGACAAACACTCCTGTGACTCTTCGACTGGGATTTGTTGCACAAAATCTGTAATGACCCTTACTATAAAGGCCACTAAAAACCACTAATACTGAACTGAGAAAATTCGTCAAACAGTTGGTATGCACTGAATTGTTTGTTTGCAATAATGTGTTTCAAGGTTGTAATTGTTTTGCGCATCAAGTACAATTGAGATAACAATGCCAATATTGAAATGAACATTAACAGCACTAATAATAACATTCAGAGATTCCAATCACTTGGCACCTTACAATGACTATATCAACAAAGAGAAACTCTGCTATTAATGCAATGATCAATTTTCCCAAGACTGATTACTATGACTGAATTCTGAGAGTATAATGGGCTGTGACAACTATGTCAAATTCAGATTTCAACAATGAACTATGGTAATGACCAAACCATAGAATGCACTTCACTAAATCAATCCAATTACAATGAGAAATAACAGTGATTGTTCAAAGGAATTCTGGACTGCTATATAGTGACTGTACTTATGCAGATTTTTACCATTTTGGTACCCAAAACATCAATATCAAACAATGTATAAAAACTTGGAAATGCTGCACCAAATGTTGATCAAATCGATGATGAAGTATGCTGATGTAGACACCTCCAATTGCACCCGAACTGATCCCAATTTACAGCTGATTGTAGATGGCTGCAATTCTATTTTTTTTTGCTTTGCTTTTTCGGGTCTGCTTTTTCGGACTGCTTTTTCGGATTTGCTTTTTCGGACTGCTTTTTCGGGTCTGCTTTTTCGGATTGCTTTTTTGGATTTGCTTTTTCGGACTGCTTTTTCGGATCTGCTTTTTCGGATCCGCTTTTTCGTTTTGCTTTTTCGTTTTGCTTTTTCAGATTGCTTTTTCGGACCTGCTTTTTCCTCTTGCAACCAAAACTCAAACCCTCAGGTAAATTTGAGGATTCCAAATAAGCTCAACATGAAATGGCTGAATACCACTTCCAATGTGCAACCCTTCAGAAGATATCTCACTTCCTCAGTTATGCAAATCCAAGGGAGTTTTCGTTCCCAAAGATCTAATGAAAATTTGTAGACCAAATGACTACAAATTGCTCCAATATGGAAAAGTAGAAGAATCCTCAAATCAGCTTGTCCAAATGAATGCCCAAACCCCCTATTTATTCACTTTTTGAGAAGTTACTAAAAACTTCTAGAAGCATCCATTATAAAATCCCATTATAATGCACTTTTATAATAATATAACTTTATAAAATAAAAAGTGCAACTCAACTTAAAATTATAACATGTGGGGCCTGCATAACTCATAATAATAAAAATAAGCTCTAAATCACTTCTCCAAGAGCAAATACGACCACTGATCTACAAAATGACTCTCTCCACATCGCCACCAGTCTACGAGAGCCTGTGATAGACTGATCCGGCACGCTAAACGATGTCAGCCAGAATGGGGACATGACAAAATCCAGACAACTTTGTGTTATCAAAAAGATCGGTGCAAGGCGGGATTGAAGGTTTTAATGCCAACGTTTATGGCATTAAAACATGGAGAAATCACAAGTAAAGGAAAACTTGTTGTACGCATTTGTCGTTTCTTTTATAAATCAGAAAAAGCACATGGGATGCATCGGATGTTTCCACAGTGAACTGAAACTCCACTAGGTGATGGATCCGAAGGAGATTTTTGTGAAGGTCGTGCATGTAAAAAGAAAAAAGAGAAAGATGACTATATATTCTTCAACCTGTGAAGAATGTTGTTTGCCTTCATTCTACCAAAGAAAAAGAGTGAACCTGTACACTGAGAGAAGCTACGAAAAGGTGAAAAGAAGAAGGAAATAAGAGTGTGCAAGGAAGCACAACAATCGAAGGAGAGCATACCTGTAGTGACTGGTGATGACTGTCAATTGAGAAGCACAATGATCTTATCAGGCTCAACAAAGCCATTTCTAAAAGATCAAACCCTCTATTGCTCTTTGACAATTGCAATAGCAAAATCCTAGTATTTTGGGTGGACATTAATAGGTCCCTTATACTAAATCCCTTAACCGGGTGACATCTGTGTAGATGTTTTAAGTCCTCTAACAAGGTAGGCTTTAATAGGCCTTATTTCCTAAGTCCCTTAATCAGGTCGCATATAGCAGTGCGTTTGTAATCCTTTAACAAGGCTCCTAACAGGGCGCACTTTAGAAGAGTGCAAAATTTGTGAGGTTTCCTCACACCGTGATTTTCTTCCGATTTGGGTTTCCACGTGATAAATCTGGTGTTGTTTATTGCTTGATTGTGTGATAGCTATTTATGTGATAGAATCTGTTCTGCTTACAATTTTAGTTAGATTATATCAGATTTGATTCTTAAGTTTTAGTGGGTGTTGATTCACCCCTCCCTTCTCAGCACCGGTTGGGACCATCACTTTCATCATCAAGATCACTCCTACGCAATTATATTTCAATTGTGATGCATTTCGAACACTGTCGCTAATTGGGTGTATTTTTGAGCTACATTTAATTAATTTCACTAAGGTTTCTATTCTAATTAAAATTATCGAGCACCTTAGTGTTATAGCTTGTTAAAAGAGAACATGAAGTTTTAAATGTTGAGACACTTAAAAGTGACTTTAAATGCCGAGAGTGTTTAAAAAGTAAATTAAATCACATTTTGCAGTTAAAAGGCTTAATAAATTAATAAAGTGATTTTAAAAGGGAGTGTGTTGAAAAATCCCTAAAAAGCTTATAAAATGGGGGATGGAGAACTCATTTGGGTAATGTTGACTATATTTGTGATATTTCTCTCTGATAAAATCCTGTGGTTCTCCTAATTTTGGCTTGGTCCATCTCAGGCTTCATTAGGACGAAAACTTGCTTGAAGAAGACCAGCTACAATAGTGAAAGTTCTACTCTGGCTAGTATTTGTTGGAGATATCATACAAGTATTCCACAATGCTTTTCAATTTGAAATTTATAGTCTGGTTTCTTTTAGTGTTTGGAATGTTTGAGATTTTGGCATTGGGGTTTGGAGGATTCAATATCAACTTATTCACTTGATTTGTGTTACACCTTGCTTGTCGTGGATATATCACTTCTTGGCATGAAATTTTCTTACTATGGTGAGAGGGTTTGGAATTTCATTTGGGTGTGGTTAATAACTTTATTTCCTAGTGTGGAAACCCTTCTTAGCTTTTGCGTGGAGTGTGGGGCTACATTGTTCTATGCATTGATTGTTTCTTTGATGGCCTATGACCTCCCTTGTCTTTGGCATGTAAGTAGAAGTGAAGTTTACTATAGATTGGTGACTGTATATGACATATAATGCCTATTGTTATGTTTGATAATATTGATTATTTGTCAAAGTGTTAATTGTTGTCAATGAATTAATTGTCCATTGGTTTTTACTCTCGGGTGGTTGTAAGTCTCGCTTGGTTGACAGTTGTGTTCCTCTTGGCAATTGCAGGATCCTTTAAATATGTTGTGTATCACCAATGAAGGTAGTATGGTACCGTCGGATGAATTGTAATCCTTGGCTGACCATCTTTGGTCTTTTTCTCTGTAATGAATTTATGAGCTAATAACAATATATTTTACTCCTATATCTAGTACACATTGCCATTTGTATTATTATTTCATGTATGTTAATTACTAGGTATAGTAGTAAACATTTGGCACCATTGCCATAAAAGAAATCGGATCAGCATTGCGTGATTCATGCCCTTGGATCCCAATAAATGCGAGAAGAGGCCACAAGGTGGTCAAGACCAAGTGATGAGGCAATCTTTAAGAATTGCAAAACAAAGAGAACAAAAGAGAATATTACAAGAAACATTTGAGGAAAATCCAGTTGAACAATTCCCAAGTCAAAACCCTTCTGTATAGTCGACGTCGAATGACAAGTGCGAAGAAGGAAATTTTGAATTGACAAACATTTTGCACAGAATTGAGAATCTATCCATCATAGGAGAACCCATTATTAGAGGATCCCAATCGAAGACCCTCAGACAAAGGGAGTACAAGTATGAATCGAAACTTGAAAGTACCTGAGGTGTTGGGGATGTTGGCGGTGGATGTGTAGACGACGTGCGCATGGACGAGAGTGCATGGAAAGCACCAGAACGTAACGGTCAGAACAGTCCACCCAAGTTCGATGCACAAGGAAGCAAGCAGACGAGAAAGATGGTCACACATCATTATACTTAAATAAATAAATGATATTTGGCATATTAGATGTCTGAAATTTGTAATCAGAACCTACAGAAGTAATCAATATTCATATTTGCTTATTTTGGAGCATGTATGACAAGTGTTTGATGAAATGTCCACAGTTTTAAGGTGTATTTGAGGTGTGTGTGTGTCCATGTTTAGTTGTCATATATTTTTCTGCAAAAAATGCAATCAGTTTCAAATAGGAATCAGCATGCATAAAAAATGTTTGACAATATTCCTTGAGTGTAAATTCTTCAGTTTACACATATATTAGCAAGGGATATTACATACTCATATATAACGACTGTAATGAACTTCAACATAGGAAGTTTTGAGTCCATTGGTTGGGACCCTATAAAGTTAGAGAAGTGAGATTAAATGGTGCAGTTAAATTATCAACATTGGATGACAATCCTATCAAAGATCTAGTAAACGAGTCAAAATTTAAGATCTATAAGGAAAGAGAAAGGCTGGAAATAGCATCAATATGTTGGGATACGCAACTAAGGGAGATTGGACAATTGGGCATAGTAAGGAGATTGAGGATGATCCAGTCATCACTGAAGAGCCATACAAGACTAGACCTAGATTGGGCCAAACCCATGATGGTGCCAGAAGAACGATTGGCAAGAAAACGTGTGGAAGGAATTGCAGTTCCCTGAGTGCATAAGCATCTCACAAATGCATAGTTCGAACCACCAGTACTATGGGTAAGGATAAATGGATACTAGAGGTGGAAGGTGTTGCCATAAAGTTAGTTGTCATTGGCAAAGTCATTGGCAAACATCAATCACACCGGAACACCAGTACATCACACCGGTACTCATGATAGGTAATGATTGTGAACCGGTAGAATGGGCAAGTGAGCAGTGTACCTTAACCGGTCACACTTATACCGGTCCAAGTTTTGTCCAACCGGTCTTGGCAAACACACAGGGTGTAGATGACTAACCGAATACATATCACACACCAGTTAAGTGCATGATAATCCGAACCGGATTATGCAGAACTTTTTTCAATGAAACTAGAGTTAGCTTTTTCAGTTGAACTAGAGTTAGCTTTGTTTTTTATGCGAGCATTTCGAGGTAAACTAAAGATCAGTTTGCAAGCTTTTTGATCAAGAGTTTTGCATGCGTGACTTTTGGGAGAGTTTATAGCTTGGCGAAACTGTTAGATGTATTTTTAATAAGATAATTTCTTATAAATATAGGTCATAAGACATGAGAATGTTGTTGTTGAAAATCAAGAGCATAGAGCAAGAAAGAGAAGAGCAGAATCTTCTGAGAGGAAACACAGTCACAAAAGGTGAAAGGGAGAGAGAAAGATTCAACAGCCAAGCAGAGGAAAGAGTGAACAGGTATGATCTGAATCGACAGATATAGTGTCATCATAAGATCATTGCTTTTGTTGTGAAGCATATTTAAATCCCTCAATCAGGGTGAACCCTAACAGGTTCTATTGTATAAATCCCTTTACCGGGTAACATCTTTGTTGGTGTTTTAAGTCCTCTGATAAGGCGACTCCTCATAGGGTCAAGATCCTAATAGGTTTTCTATTAAATCCCTTTACCGGGTAACATCTTTGTTGGTGTTTTAAGTCTTCTGATAAGGCGACTCCTCATAGGGTCAAGATCCTAATAGGTTTTCTATTAAATCCCTTAATCGGGTAGCACTCTCACCAGTGCTTTGTAAGCCTCTAACAAGGCAACTTTATTACTGCAGCAGTGGAGTTTCGTGGGTTTTGTCCTACCGTGGTTTTTTCCTTGTAACCGAGGGTTTCCACGTATAAATTATGTGTTGACCTGTGCATTTAATTTCTGTTTATGATTGTTAAAATATTCTTTTGATTTCAATATTGACAAGAATAGCTACTTGCATAAAGGAAAAATAGAAATTGAATTTATTGATTCACCCCCCCTCTCAGTAACCGGTTAGGAATAACAGAAGGAACCCTATGAAGGAAGAAGGGAGGGCTTCATGGCCTACGAATCGATGAAGAGGCGGAATAGAAATGCAAGATGGAACAAGTAGCCAAGGAAAAATTTTGCAAAGAAGACTTGGAGGAGGAAATTCTTCTAAAAGAGTATGGTGCCACTCTCGGAGCATGCTTAAAGATCGTGATAATGCATTGTGGGGAGTAATGCCGAATCCGGTCGAGCCCTCGACGGTGAATGGAGACGAAGTGGTATGGTACCAAAAGTACAGAGGCCAATATGTAGATATAAGTTATAAGGGGTTGGGATTGATATCCTTAGTAGACAAAATATCCAACCTCGAATATTTGAGGACCTACTGCAGAAATAAGTGCTACAAAATGCCCGCAGGGACTTGCATGTGGCAGTATGCATCGAAGGTCAAGGTTCGCAATAGTGAGGAAAAGGGATAAAAAGGAGACTAAGTAAAGGAGGTGAGGAACCTCTGAAGAAGCCAAAATATAGAGAAATCGAAGGAGCAGATAGAAAAAGGTTAGGAAAATGAAGAAAAAACACTTACAAAAAATTAAAAAATTCAAAGGGAAGTGGATAAAGGTAGAACAAGGAGGCAAAATACCACAAAACCAAGAGGAATTCAAAGCTACACAATCTTGGAAAAATAAAAAAATTAAGAGATTGGAAAAATTTAAAGTCAAAAGGGTCAAGATGAAAAGAAAAAGGAACAAAAAAATAAAAAGGAGAAAAATAATAATTAAAAAGCTAGTATGGGGATAAATTACAAAGAATAGAAGGAAAGGAAAAATAAAGAAGGATGGAGAAAATAAAAGATGTTATAAAATAAATAAATTCCCCATAAGGAAAAGATGTTTTATTAAAAACCTAACCTTGAGGAGCACTTATAAGTTGGAAAAACAAATCATTTTGCTCAAGCAAGGTTGGAGAGCAAAACAAAGACAAGGAGACAATACTATACGACGTAGGGTCACCACAGACTCCGTATGATATAGGGAAGGTAGTGTATGTATGGACATCACACGTACTTTCAAGGATATCACTCGTATAGTTAGCAAGGAACGCGTGCGACATAGTAGGATCACAAAAGAAGATAGAACCGTACATCATACGATGAACATTGAGTGTATAGTGACCGTAGGGAGTACGACCGACGATCTAGCCCATACGAACAAAGGCTTTGTCTATATGGTGGAAGCGGAAGTAGAATCTTGTATAGTGAAACAAGCTTGTACGGAGAGGAGAGATCATAGTACAATACGAATAGGGGTAGGAAGGTACCATACAGATAACCCCCATACGACAGATAACATAGCCCATACCGCAAGTGCCATTAGATCAGCTCGTACGGCTAGAGGGAGTATCCACACATAGTTAGGAGGAGAAGAGGTTATACGAACTATACGGTCCCTGTTGAGAAAGATAAAATTAAGAGTGCATCCAATGGTGAAGAACAATTTTGGAAACCCTAATATGGGTAGCTACAAAATTTGGTATAAAACTAGAGGCAACAAGAAAAATGCAGCAAAGGAAAATATGGCCACATCTAGTAGCAAGAAGAAGATTTGGGTAAAGGCATAGAAAGATGACCAAGTGACTGTAGAAAATCTCCAATTTGAAATTTTAACTGGTGGAAGATGAGCAGGTGACTTTCAATACTCCTAACAGGGTATTAGACACTCCTAACAAGGTGAAGTCATTCAGAAGATGACATTTATGTAAGCTCCTAATCGGGCACCTTATTACTACAATGATGAGTTGTGGGTATCATCCCCACTGCAGTTTTTCCCTCTAATCAAGGGATTTCTGCGACACCAAAATATTGTGTTAAGTGTTTGAATGTTTATGTGTTGTATGTTTAATTTGCATGTAATCAGTTATCAGTTAAACATTACAACTATCGGTAAAAGACAAAACAATTATCAGTATAAGTAATTTGTTGGCTATTGGTTTATTTCAGAAAGTTGAATAAGTGTGAAATCTCTGTGGTATTGATTCTCCCCCCCTCTTAGTACCCTACCTAGAACTTTCCAACATTGTCACAATCTGCTCTACTTGTCTATAACTTCCTGAGGTGGTTATGAATCATATTTTCAGACTTATTGCCTCTGTCATCTTTTGTACCAAAAGTTTTGAGAATGTATGTGTAATTATTGTTGATGACTTGATGAGGATATATGGTGTTTCTAAGGTTTGGGATCTGAGAGTCTGTATGATCATGGGACTACTCCATAGGGTAATTCTAGGATCCCTAATTCTTTGACAACCACACTAGCCATTTGTTTTCTAAACCAAGTTGAGAGGAACTAGTGTACTTATGGCTTATTCCACTCTATTAAGAGGAACAGACTATAATAACCCTCCACAAAGTGTTAACTCAAAACTACTAAACTTTTTTGTGATCACTCAAATCCTAGCTATTTCTAATCACAAAGTTCTTGAAAAGGACAAGGTGAGCATACAAATATTACAATAAAAATAGTGGAATTTGTAATGTCCCAAAGGAGATTTCGGTCCGGAGGTGAATTCTGTCCCGGTGGTGAATTATGTCTGGAGGTAAATTATGTCTCGACGGTGAATTTTGCCTCGGCGGTAAATTCTGTCCCGACGGTAAAATTTTGTGCCGACGATAAATTCTGTCCAGAGGTAAATTATGTCCCGGCGGTGAATTATGTCTCGGCGGTAAATTTTGTTCCGACGGTAAATTCTGTCCCGGCGGTGAATTTTGTTCGGAGGTGAATTATGCCCCGGCAGTGAATTCTATCCTGGCGGTGATTATGTCCCGGCGGTGAATTTTGTCTCAGCAGTAAATTCTGTCCCGAAGGTGAATTATGTCTCGGCGGTGAATTCCGTCCAGAGGTGAATTATGTCCCGGCGGTAAATTCTTTCCCGACGGTGATTATGTCCCGGCGGTGAATTTTGTCCCGGCGGTGAATTCTGTCCGGCAGTAAATTCTGTCCCGGCGGTGAATTCTGTCCGGCAGTAAATTCTGTCCCGACGGTGAATTTTGTCCTGGCAGTGAATTCCGTCTGGAGGTGAATTATGTCTCGGCGGTAAATTGTTGAGGAAGTTGCTCGGGTCGTACGATTGAGGTGATGGAAGCCATACAGTGGGAACAGATGAGGGATGATGCCTTCCAGATGCCTGATTGAAGTCCACTTCTCCTTCGCAGATAATTACATATGAATTTGCAAACACAGAGTAATACACCAACTAATATGATTGCCAGAAAGATCTTATTGAATTTATTAACGGAACTTCGGATTTGCTAGATCCGATATAAGCAGAACAAGCAGAGTAGGGTGAGGGTTGAATCCCACCGAAACTGCAACAAACCAAATAGGGAGGATCTTTCACCTCGGAAATGGCGAACAGTAGAATCCCAACAGGAATTCGCAAATACAAATAAAAAATAAATCTCAACATATGAAAACTAACCTACACGCCGTACATAAATACCCGTCGGGGAAAACTTCCCAAGAGTGCACAAAAGAGCTGACGGCGACAACTACACTATGCCAAATAAAAGAATGGGCCCGAGATAAACTAAATTGATCGGGACCCAAATACAATAGTTTTATTAGTCATTTAATGACGGGGACATCACAAAATTACATAAAAGATATTGGCAATTAGCCATCCGAATTACAATATAAGAAAATCATAGAATCGATCAAGCCAAACTGGCCGAATACAAGCAAAAAAGCATCAATCTCCAAATGGCATACTACTTCACCCGACTCTGAAACATGCCATGAATAGTGGATAAAATACAAAATTGAAAGAAGGATGTAGTGGATAAATTATCCCGGATCTTTACAATAAGAATGGGGATTTGATTGGAAACCATCCAAGATCTTAAGAAATACGAATCACTAGTAGTAAACCATTTAGTAGTTACAATATGATATGGGAAGCAGTTATTTCACTTAAATAACCAAGTTATGCATTTCGTCACACGATTAGCCATCATACTAAAAGAGAGCATTTCATCAAAGAATTTTAAGGTAAACTAAAAAACACAAAGATATACTTGGATTGTGTTGATGTCACCGAGTGTTGATCAAGTGTTGGAATCTGTCCAATAATCTAATAAACTGGTTACCTGCAATATAATTCCCAGCATCATAAAATATAATGGAAGAAAATTTACAATGCAATAAATATTACCCAGGATGAAAAAGATAAGCCTTTGAATATATGTTGCAGCTGAGACTTGCATTTTCTGAGGTTTGAATCAACAGAAACTTAAGTTCATTGGTTAATAGCATCTATAGCACCTCCCAACAAAGAGCAAGGCCTCTACCCAAAGTATTTGGCAAGGATTAAACAGTACGACCTAGAAAGGTTATCCTTAATTAGAATGGTAATGAGATTTAGAGCCGAAGGAGTCAACACGGGTTGATGATGATACAACACAGACAAGGTTGATTTGATTTGTTCGGAAGATCTTGAACTTGAGGAGTCTAATAGTTCAAGTGATGAGGTGTTTGGCGTGGACTTTGGAAATGAAATATGACTAGAGGAAATGAATGTAATTGTCATTTTGAATATACTAGAAGTGTAAACATTCTAATTTTTGGCATTTTCATTGTCCAATGCAATATGTTTGAATATTTCAAGGTTGCATAGGTTATTCCTTGTAGTCAGTGTACAACACGTATTGTTATGTTTGATAATATTGGTTATCCAACAATGCATTAATTGTCTGTATTAAGCTAGTTGTCAATCTCAGGTAGTTATAAACCTATAAGTGTTGGTTGGTTGACAATTATGTTCCTCTTGGGAACCGTCAGGTCCTTTAAATATATTGTGTATTGTCAAGGAAGGTACTATGGTGTAGTCGGATGAATTGTAATCCTTGGTCGACCATCTTGTTAATCCTAACCGGTTACTGAGAGGGTGGGGGGGTGAATCAGTAAATACAATTTCTACTTCAATTTATCCACAAATATATATTCTTGCACATTTAGAAATTAAAAGAATATAAAAGCACTCTTAAACAGAAATTGAATACACAGGTCAACACAGCATATATACGTGGAAACACTCGGTTAGAAGGAGAAAACAACGGTGGGACAGAACCCTCAACTTCACCACTGCAATAATAAAGATGCTCTGTTAGAAGCTTACAAAGCACTAGTAAGAGTGCTACCCGGTTAAGGGATTTGGTAGAGGACTTGCTAGGATCTTGACCCTGTTAGGAGTCGCCTTGTAAGAGGACTTTCAACACCAATAAAGATGTTACCCTGTTAAGAGATTTATACAAAGAACCTGTTAGGGTTCACCCTGATTGAGGGATTTAAATATGCTTCTCAATTTAAAGCAATGATCTTATGATGACACTTTTTGTCTAATCAGATCATACCTATTACCCTTTCCTCTGCTTGGCTGTTGAACTTTTTTCTGCCTTTCACCTCTTGTGGCTGTGACTCCTCTCGGAGAATTCTGTTCTGTTGCTCTCCTTCGCTCTATGCTCTTGAAATTCAACAACAATTCTTTCATATCCTATGACCTGTATTTATAAGAGATTAATCTTATTAAAAATACATCTCATAGATCCGCTAAGCTATAAACTCACCCAAAAAGCATGCATGCAAAAATGCTTGCAAACTGATTCTGAGTTTACCTCGAAACGTTCGCTGAAAAAACAAATCTAACTCCAGTTCCACTAAAAAAGCTAACTCAAGTTTAACTGCAAATGCTCCGCATAATTTGGTTCGGATTACCATGCACTTAACCGGTGAAGAGCTTGTTTCCGGTTAGTCATCTGTTCTTTGTGTGTATCCCATGACCGGTTGCAAAAACCTAGACTAGTATAAGCGTGACCGGTTAGAGTACACCGCTTTCTTGTTTGGTCTACCGGTGCACAATTATGAGTACTGGTGTTCCGGTGGGATTGATGTTTGTCTATTACTTTACCAATGATAACTAAGTTTATGTCAACACATCTCTAGTCTTCTTCTCTGTATTAATTTCATGAGCGAATAATGACATTTTTATCATGTCTCTGGTATGCACTATCATCTTTATTATTTCATGTATTCAATTTATCAGATAGCAGCAGACATTCCTTATACTTTTCTAAATACTATATATAAACTTTTTTTTTAAATATTATATATATTTGCACTATTGCCCCCCTATTGTCCCCAAATCTAGGCTCTTGGTCTTTGAGAGTCGTCCTTGCATCCCCCCTTTTAAGACTCCATGAAACATTTGTGTTAACAATTGGTTCTCTTTAATGGTTAATGGTGGTAAACATAATTTGCAAACTTAGAGAATACTCAACAAGCCAAATTGACTTAGAGAGTACTCAACAAAACTCAGCAACTTAAAAAAAGACTTCATTTTTTGGGAAAAACATAAATGATATGCAAAATGCAACCAAAAAATGTATCAAACGACATTGGTGGGGGGCTAGGGGCAACACCTCTTGTAGGATTGAAGGGCAATGGCCATCATAGGGGTCTGGGGGCAATGCTCTTAGTGCATTCCTTGTCACAATATAGTGTGGGGTTGAGGGGTAAATACCCTACCACCAAGCCCAAATGAAGACTTTCAAAACTACATAAACATTCATAGTGATTAACATTTTCATAATCTTTTAAAAGGAAAAACGCAATGCTTATAAAGCCAAAAGAAGTTATTGGAGTAGTTAACCTACCTTTTTTTTCATGATTTTGACATGTTGCTAGCATGGTGAGTCAAGAAGGAAAACTAGTAGAGTTTTTGGCAAGTCTTGGCAAGTGCTCACCAAAAACTCAGCAAAAGAACTATTGAATAAACATTTTGAGTACTCATAGAGCAAAAGAACTCTATTGAATAAACATTTTGAGTACTCATAGAGAAAAAGAACTCTATCGAATAAACATTTTGAGTACTGAAGCAAAATAACTCTTGAGGACTTGGCAAGTTGTCAAGTACTCACCAAGTTTGCAAACTATGTTGGTAAATTCTATTGAGTTTTCACCAATTTATTTAATGTGAATTTGGAACAAGCATGAACATATTAGATCACTACTCTTACAATGAACGATACTTTATGAAGGCTGCAGCCTTGACTACTACATTTTTGTCTTTCAGTTAGTTTCTTTGGATTAATTCTCTTGTTCTGGTCATGAATATTTTGGCAAATTCAAACAGTGATAAAATGATTTTCTTCCCTAGTTATTTAATATGCATGGCATGACATGTGGTACATTGGGAAGTTAAATCTTGAGTATATATGGTGTAAAGGTGGAGATGTCACAGTTCTCTAAAATGGGTGAAAATGAATACATCAACGGAAATTAAATAATGCTCAAAAAATTTAATTGGAATGAATTTTCTGGAACTTAACCTTTTTTTTCTTGTAAGAGCACAAATGGTAAAGTTCCTTTGTCCATACACGACTAACATATGCAATCTTTCAGATTGGCTGTTGTATCTATGGCGGGATTAGCAGCTGAGGGCTTAAGATATGATAAAGTTGTTGGCCAATCTGCTGACCTTTTCTCTCTTCAGGTTGCACTCTTTTCTTTCTCTAGGTTTTTGAAATCGGTATATGCCAAATCTGATTTTCATTCTTTTCTATATTTTTTTAATAAGCTAACAACATTACTAACAGTGCCTCCTCCACAGAGACTCATAAACAGAAGCAAACCTCCACTCAGTAAAGAACAACAACAAAATCTTACTCGATGGGCAGTAAGTATTGTGCCAACGTTGAATTATTCCAAGATGACATGGTTAGCTTAAACAAATACACGAGATCCAGACACTGAATAAAGTTTCTTGAATGTTTCAGTATGATTTGATCCTTCTTCTGGTTTTGTTTGATGCACATTTCTTACATTCACAAAGAACATGAGTAAATAAATTCAAGCTATGTTTTGACTTGTACCATCATTTCCCTTTGAATTATTCCAGGTGCTCTTTGCTGCTTCACTTTTGAAGAATAACAGTAAAACACATGAGGCACTGATGTCAGCAATGTCACAAAAATCATCCCTCATAGAGTGCATACAAACAATAGAGAAATCTATTTAAGTAGTTGAAATGACCGATCCTTCTTGAGAGGGCAGAAATTAGCAATTAGTAAGGCAAGAAATCTGAATTGCCATTTTTGTGGGTTCTTCTGTATGATTAATTTGTGAAGTATATGCCTAACTTCTAAGTGTGCATTTTTTCTACCCATATATATACCCTTAGCTCCTAAGAGCTTGTTAAGTTTTCCAGAAATATTATTAACAAATAGAGTGCACACATAATCTTCAGACGTTCCTGACATTAGAAAAGGAAGAAGCATAGCAGAACCTGTAACATTCTGATATATTCATTTGTAAGTATGAATTGTTAGTGTTAGAAATTTCAATCATATTACTAACAAGAATTTTTAAAGGAAAGTCTTGAATGGGAAAGCTTGTCCTTTATGAAGATAATGAGTACTCTCCCTTGATCTGGTCTCCCAATGTTTGACGGTGTAATGGTCCTTTGTAATCCTATTCTTATAGGTCAAAGACTCAAATACCTTGGTTGAGTGCATAATGCTTGGAATAATCAATTCCCTTGAGTGACATCATACAGGAAAATACTATGAATACCCAAGATATGTATAAAGTTGATCCCCAACCTGCTTGACCATGCCTTAGTCAGGACAACCAACTCACTCAAACTACTTGGTGTGAAATGAACATGGTTAACTGAGAATTTGTATGAAAGTTTTCTCAATGCAAAAGGTTAGTAGGTTTAACTATGGAAAGTACTAAAGCAAATACACAATATCTTTCCTTGGGATTCAGAAAACGATATAATCATACCTACAGAGTAGAAAAACCTTGGAATTATTGCCCATAAACCTGGATGTAATAAAATTATAAAATAGATCCCCTTGAAACCGCTTTATAACATAGGCTTTAACATTAAGTGGTACCATTTTCCATTAAAAGGAACTCTTAGGGAACATGATCAATGAAATATGTTTTGCCCATACTCTTGACTAACCACAAATTATGTTACAAAGGTAGTTAATTTCACACAGACAAATCATTTTTTTAATTTGATATGATTTAACATTTCTTTTGACTACTTTCTTTATCCTTTCCAACAAGTGAATGCCTCACGGATTTGCTTGATCTTAATTTTTTTTGTATTTTAGTCATTCACAAACATTAATATGATTTCTTTCTTCTCAAGGAATCATGTAAAGCTCCAAATCTTTTATGAAGTTTTTTGTTTACAAAATGCTAAAGAAAAAGTATCAAGATGTGAATGGAAGCTTAATTGTGTCTTTTATAAGAATATGCCATGTAGATTCAAATGGAAGAAAGGCTATTCCCAACTTGTGGATGCAACTAATGTTGGTTATTTTATTAATCTGTGGATGTGTCAATCTTTCTTTTGCATTGTACAACATGAAAGTTTGATAAAACATTTGGTCAACAATTGTTGATTTTCTTCATGATCTCTTCATTGTATCTATGATGTTTAACTTATAAGTAAATTGGCAAATGCCAAAATAGAAACTAGTTCTATGACTTGGTCTATATCACACTATGATTGCAAGCAAATGGTATCATTGAAGACCTTTTTGTGTTTTTACAAGATTTCTTGGAGTTGGCAACATCAAAGTTTTTGTGCTTCCATCTTGGATGTTGCAATGACAAAGCTTGTAATGGATTTGGATCAAGGAAGATGGCGAGAGAAGAAACTTCGGTATTATTAATGATATCAACACTAATGCAAGTGGCTTTGAGTCCATGTGCTACAAAGATGAATGTACCTACCTTTTACTATGTCATATTGTTGTACATATCAACAACACTTTGCATCTTGTTAATATATAGAGGCTAGCAAATATATAGTGATATTTCTATATTACAGAACTGAAATAACATGGATCTAGCAAAAAACCTTTGATAAAAGTATACAAAAGAATGCCCAGTATAGTAGGACAATAGAAGATTTGATCCAAAATAATAAAATATTACTAAAGGATCAAAACATAGAAATAAGATAGTTGAGCCACTTTCAATGGAGAATTTCCAAAATCACCAAGCCAAGAGATGGATTAATATGCATTCCTTATAAATTCCTAAATCTTATTTGTATGGCTATAATAAAGTCTAAACACCATCAATTGATAATTAGGCTCCATAAATATGAATGGTTTAATTTGTCTAATGCTAGACAATAAAAAATAGAGTAGCACATATAGTAGAACTATTCTTCAAGTTGAAAGGGGAAGCTTCCTAATATCTAAATGAACCTAAAACTAACATACAATAAGTATTCCCATTTTAGAAGATTTAAAAGGTGTTTTTACATAAATATGAAATATCTAACTAAATATGCTTTAGCCTTTGATGCAAGAATCAGACTATCGGTATCAACAATCAAGACTTGTGGTGATATTTTAACATAAAAAGGAGAATAATCTTAAGTTGATCACAACCTCCTATTGGTTGAAGCAAAGAATAGTATTTGTTGGTAGGTGGTTGTCATACCACAAATAGCATTATACAACCTTCTACAATAGCATCTTATATTGCTAGGGTTTTTGATGTGCAAAAGAAGTTCCACATCTTGCAAAGACAGAGAGGAAAATGGTGCAATACCGCACATGATATAAGAGGTCTTATGGTACAACATATGACCAGTAGACACTTAGTAGAGGGATGTTTTGATTAGGTAAACCTGAAAAGGGCCTAATTCCAAATATAAAGAATAGTTAAGCAAAATGTCAGAAAACAATAGCCTAAATGGAAAACAAAACATGTCTCATGAGAAGAGAGATGGAAGCAAATAGAAACAAACAAAAAGTTCTATTAATCAAAACATGGAACCAAAAGAAGCCCTTAAAGATTGAGAGAATGGCAAGGAGCAATAATAAACTCTCAAGTTGGTTTGAATCCCATCTTCACCCAAAGCTCTGGCAAGAGGATTATAGGGATGAAAAACCTTTTCAATTTTTGAAAGAGGAAATTTGGTAGAAGCACTTTAAAAGACATTTTCAAGTTTTCTCTTTCCCTTCAAGGGATATCATGTTCAGAGGGTTTTTCTGTCGTGGAGGTGATTTCGGTCTGGAGGTGTTTTCGGTTCCGGAGGTGATTTCTGTCCGGAGGTGAATTCTATCCCAGAGGTGTTTCTATCCTGGAGGTGATTTCTGTCCCAGATGCATTTTCTGCCTAAAGACATTTTCTATCCCAGAGGTGTTTTATGTCTGGAGGTGCTTTTGGTCCCAGAGGCGTTTGCACACAGGAAGGTTGTATGGTAGTAGGGAGGTCGTACGATGATACTAGGAAGGCCCTACGGTGATACCCGGAGAGTCGTACGGTGGTGACCAGAAGGTCATACGGTGATGCCAAGAGGGTCGACGATGATCCTAGGAGGGTCATATGGTGAGGACCATAAGGTCGTACCAGAGGGTTGTACAGTGGCTGAATATGTACGGATGGAGATATGATTTGAGGTCGTACGGGTGGGGATAGGATTTGTATAGTGCTTGCTTGAGGGTAGTATTTTTCAAACTAGATTTAAGGGATGCAAAGAAAATAATATAACTCCAGATTGCCCAATTAGAGATGAACACCAAAGCTAGTGATGCCAGAAGTAATTCAAACAATAATAGTGCCATAGAACATTGAATGCCAAGTACCAATGATGCCACTAGATCCGAAACAAACAAAACACAACAGATTTGGCGCACAGTGAAATACAGAGTGATATTCCTGACGACAGACTAGGGTGGCTGTGAACCACCAAAACTGCAACAAACCAAATAGGGAGGATCTTTCACCTCCGAAATGGCGGACAATCGAACTCCAACTGGAATTCGCAAAGACAAATAAAATATTCCAAGATGTGTATCAACAACTACCTACATGTCAGTCATAAATACCCCTTCGGAGAAACTCCTGAGGGTTTACAAAAGAACACTGACACGGAAAACACCTACAAACAGTAATAATAATAATGGGCCCTTCTTTATTAATTAATTAAAGGTCCATTTATAATATTATTTAAATTATGTGACCATTAATTAATTAAAAATAATTTATTAAAAATGGGGATATTACAAATCCTCGCCGCCGAAAGATTGCTTGCCCTCAAACAATCCATCATCAATACTCCAGGATTCCAAACTAGGCGCGAGCACTGATAATTGTATCCACTGGAAACCTCAAGCCACAACATGACCACACGCATGCACTTGGAAGTAAGCAAGAAAGGTAACTCTCCATCAAGCTTTCGTTGCTCCACGGATATAATTGTTGCCATGCCCAGAGTCACTAGGATCCCAGTGAAACCAAACATCAAACACATCGATGCTTAGATCCCACGCCAAGTGTGGATGTTGGTAGAAATATTCGTTGAAAACTCTATGCTAATTCTGGACCACATACACATAGCTGAATTTAGTTGGGATGAGTAAACCATCATCATGCTTTCACTATGCGACTCTAATATAAACATTGTCATTCTCTTCACTAGGATCCCAACAACGCTAATCCATGAAATCGTTCACGCCCTCATGTTCAACAATCTCTTTCAGTATGACCACAAACACAGATGTTGATGCCAACACTACTATAATGTTCTGAAGGTGATCTCTGCCCGAAGGTAATTTTGTGAGACATTCGGAAGGCAATCTCAACCCAAAGGGAATCTCAATCTGAAGGCAATCTCAACCTAAAGGGAATCTTGATCCGAAGGCAATCTTGGCCCGAAGGGAATCTCGACTTGAAGGGAATCTCGGCTCGAAGGCAATCTCGACCCTAAAGCAATCTTGACACGAAGAGAATCTCGACCCGAAGGGGATCTCGACCCGAAAGAAATCTCAGCCCGAAGGGAATCTCAACCCGAAGGCAATCTCGGCCTGAAGGGAATCTCGACCTGAAGGCAATATTGTCCTTAAGGGAATCTCGACCCGAAGGGAATCTTGATTCAAAGATGATCTTTTCCCGAAGGGGATCTCGACTCGAAGGAAATCTTGGCCTGAAGGGGATCTCGATCCGAAGGCAATCTCAACCCGAAGGGGATCTCGACTCGAAGGTAATCTCGGTTCAAAGTGAATCTCAATTTGAAGGCAATCTTGACCCGAAGGGGATCTCAACACAAAGGAAATCTCTTCTTGAAGGGGATCTCAACTCAAAGGCAATCTCAGCCCAAAGGGGATCTCAATCCGAAGGAAATCCCAGCTCAAAGGGGATCTCGACCCGAAGGAAATCTTGGTCCGAAGGGAATCTCGATCTGAAGGCAATCTTCACTCGAAGGGTATCTCGACCCGAAGGGGATCTCGGCGTGAAGGGGATCTCGATCCAAAAGCAATCTCAGCCTGAAGGGAATCTGGACCCGAAGGCAATCTCGGCCCGAAGGGGATCTTGACCCGAAGGCAATCTCAACCCAAATGGGATCTCGATTCGAAGGCAATCTCTGCTCGAAGGGGATCTCAACCTAAAGGCAATCTCAGCTCGAAGGGGAACTTGATCCGAAGACAATTTCGGCCCAAAGGGAATTTCGACCCAAAGGAGATCCTAGTCTGAAGACAATCTCGACCCGAAGGCAATCTTGACTCGAAGGGTATCTTGACCCAAAGGCAATCTCGGCCCAGAGGGTATCTCGATCCGAAGGGGGCTATAATGTTCTCGACAGGGACAGAGAGAACCTCGACGATGACGGGGACAAAGAGAACCTCGACGATGACGACGACAGAAAGAACCTCGGCCACAACAGCGAAGGAGAGAACCTTGGCCACAATGGCAATAGAGAAAATCTCGGTGACGACGGTGATGTAGAGAATCTCGATGGCGACAACGACAGAGAGAACCTTGACGGCGGTGGCGACGGTGACAGAGAGAACCTCGGCCACAATGGCGACAAAGAGAATCTCGGCGACAACAATGATAGAGAGACCCTCGACAACGACGATGACAGAGAGAACCTCAGTGGCAGACAGAGTCTAGACAACGGTCACAGCCCCTGCGACGGAAACAACTTGTTGCACATAAGGAAGGGCTCCATACTCAATGAACTGAAGGCCTAGCTCATGAAACGAAGTAGTGACAGCTTATGTCACCTTGATCTGCCAGATTGTCTTGGCAAGATCCATGCAAGAAACTTCTCCATATGTAGGTGTAGTAGCAAGATTTAATAGATCCTCCTAGAGCAACCCTGTAATCATGTCTTCACCCTCCTCGAGTAATGCATCACCTTCATTGTTGTCATATACTCTTGCCCACTTGTGTAAATGAGATATTAGTTTTTCTTCACAATGCTTGAATACATTACTGACCAATCTACACGTTGCCATAGAGGGGACACATTCTTGATTACGAACAACCCACAACATAGATATGATAGGTTGGGATATTTCATCCATCTCTTCAATGCACAAAATCATAAGACTCTCCATAACAACCAAAACCTTAGTATCATGAAACTTCTTGATTGTGACCAAGAAGTGATGAAACATATCATGGATCAAGTCTTGCAACTCTAGATCTAAGAGGAGGTTACTTACTTTGACATTTGCACAATTCTCCAATATTGTAGATCTCCTACCAAAAGGGTCACCACTGAAGTCATCAAGGTTGTGAAAGCTATCAATGATCAAATGCAATATCTCTATCATGGTGTTGTCATCATATGGTTCTCTAGGAGCCCAGATTCTCAAAATGTCACTGAGACATGTTGCAGCTACCAACTTCATTTCCTTGTCATGGTGTCTCAAAAGCCTAGGTTGAGTTAAGGATCCTTTGTATAAATCTTGAAGGTAATTGGTCCACCTTACACAAACATACCTCTAATATATCTAATGGAAGATCAACACCCTCGCTGAGCTCTTTGCCAATCTTTTGTAGTACCTTCAACCACCACTGTCCATCACTATTGGGCGCCATGGTGTGATTTGAATCCCAAAATCTCTCAATCATCCCAACAGGATGGCAAGATCACCATCTCTGATACCATTGTAATGTTCTAAAGGTTTTTCTGTCCCGGAGGTGATTTCGGCCTAGAGGTGTTTTCGGTTCCGGAGGTGTTTGCACACAGGAAGGTCATACGATGGTAGGGAGGCCGTAGGGTGATGGTAGGAAGGTCATACGGTGATACCAGGAGAGTCGTACAGTGGTGACCAGAAGGTCATACGGTGATGCCAAGAGGGTTGTATGGTGATATCAGAATGGTCATATGGTGACGACTAGAAGGCCATACCAAAGGGTTGTACATTGGTTGAATATGTACGAATGGAGATATGATTTGAGGTCATACGGGTGGGTATATGATTTGTATTGTGCTTGCTTGAGGGTAGTATTTGCAAAACTAGATTTAAGGGATGCACATAAAATAATATAACTCCAAATTGCCCAATTAGTGATGAACACCAAAGCTAGTGATGCCAGAAGTAATTCAAACAATAATAGTGCCACAGAATATCGAATGCCAAGTACCAACGATGCCACCAGTTGCATAAATGTCAAAGATACAAATAGATTTCGCAAATGTATACAAAGATGGTGTTTCAGATTTGTCAGATTTGAAACAAACAAAACGCAACAGATTTGGCGCACAGTGAAATATTGGAGTTATATTCCTGATAGTAGACTAGGGTGGCTATGAACCACTGAAACTGCAAAAAACCAAATAGGGAGGATCTTTCACCTCCGAAATGGCGGACAACAAAACTCCAACTAGAATTCACAAAGTTAAATAAAATATTCCAAGATGCATCTCAACAACTACCTACATGTCAGTCATAAATACCCCTTCGGAGAAACTCCCAAGGGTTACAAAAAACACCTACGAACAATAATAATAATAACGGGCCTCTCTTTATTAATTAATTAAAGGTCTATTTATAATATTATTTAAATTTTGGGATCATTAATTAACTAAAAATAATTTATTGCAAATTGGGGCATTACAAGGGAAATCTAAACTCACATTAGCCTTACAAACTCTTCTACTAGAATATAGAATCATCCCATTATAGTGAGGCTAGGGACAAAGTGTTTGAGGAATGAAGACCTAATTGGAGCACACATTTTCATTAAAATCTTGGCATAGCTAAGAGAAATGACCATCATTATGGAAGTGGTACACAACTTAACTTTGTGGGTAACTTTGAACCCATTTTTGCACAAACATAAAACCTAGAAAAAATAAACCTTGTTCTAGACTCTGTGATGTCATCAATGGAGATCTGACTAATAAAATCAACAATACCATGAATGATACTCTCGTCCCAATACTCTAAAGGGAGCTCAGGGAGATGTGTTGGGAATTAAGGTGTTTTTACCTTAGTCATTCCTTACACTGTATTTATGTAGTAATTGCTTGAATTGTAATATTTCTTTATTGGTATCAATTTTCCATAGTCCATAACATGTAAAAAGCTTCTTTTGGATAAAGTTGTGTATCTTTTTTACTCAACGTTTTGAAATACTCATAGTGATTCATCATCAGGAAAATGATTATAATATGTATCATCATAAATTGTAAGCACTGTAATTAGATGCTTTATTTAGCCCCATTTTAGCATGTATGGATTCTTGTGTTGATTTTTGGTACTCTAGCTCCACACTACTTATCATTCTAGCATATTCTTTGCAAACTCCATTCCCAAGCCAAACCAAATTTCAAGAATTTTTTTTATTTTTTTTTTGGGGGGGGGAGCAGGGGGGGAATAGGTTGGCCAGGCCAACCTTTTTCTCAGAATAGGTCAGCCCAACCAACATGTTCCTTGGTGTTTCCCTCAAAATTCAAATTAGGGGCTCATTGCAATAGCTAAAGGGTAAATCTAAAATCTTGTCGGCTTCCTTTGAGTTTTGGGCTCCAAAATGTTGTGAGAGGTATATAAGCAACCTATATCTCCTCATTTGGACATCATGCAATTGGAATTCAAGCTCCCTCCTAAAAATTCACATCTCAAGCATTTTAAGGCATTTTCCAAGTCTATCTTCTCCATGGATCAAGTTTCTTTCCCCCATTGAAGGCCAAGAAAAGGAGCCACCATCAAGGAAGATCTTTGCAGTCGCACACATATAATCATCCATTCATTCGAGCATTCAAGTCATCCACTCATTCTTCTTCTCTCCATCAAGCATTGTGGAAAACTACAACATTCATTGGGCAAGGCTTTTATTTTCATGATTTCTTTCTAGGTTTTTGTGTGGAATCAAATCTATTACATTAACACTTGTGATAACATCCAAAGAAGCATTGTGCCATCAAGGTATAGGGTAATTTATGATTCAAATCTAGCTTCTATTTCATATTAGCATACTTTCCTTTCAAGCATATTTCATTTCATTTCAAAGGTTGAATCCTCAATGGGGTTTGACTAAGGCAAACTCCTCTCTACACAACATTTTTTTTGTGTACGTACAAGTGGCACTTGTACTAGATTGGATCTGGGAAGTTCAGGACCTTTCTAACAGTTTGCAAATAAAATTATTGAAAAGTGCAAGGAACAGGTCAACCCATGTGACTTGTTCTCAGAAGTTCTCAGGAATAGGTCAACCAGGGCAACCTATTCCCTCTAGATCATCTCCAAATTGAATTTACATGTTAATTTCATCCTCTAGACCCTGTTCCTGGTATTTGAAGTAAGTTTTATGCTTCCTATCAATCTCTGCATCTTGAAACTTATCTTTTCCTCCTTTCTAGCCCTCTATCTTACATTACTCAATCATATCTCCCTAATCAACTTTCCATATTAGTGAAGGATCATTGATATACCCATTAAGTGTTTGATCCCATTTGACCTAGTGGATCATCCTCCCTAATTTGTGGTGGGAAATAGGATTAACCTCATTTATCCCCATTTCTTATTGCACATTTTGGTGAGCCCGATGTATGACATTTTCATTCTGATTTTGGTGTCTAGATATAACTTGTATGCATTTCATTAATCAATTTTATGCATTTATCTATCTAGGTTCACCTATGTTACATTTTGGTGAGCCCGATGCATGGCATTTCCATTTTTTATTTATTGTCTAGATCTAATTTGTATGCATTTCATTAGTCAATTTTATGCATTTAGCTATCTAGGTTCACCTATGTTACATTTTGGTGAACCCAACAAATGACATTTCTACTTTTGATTTGGTGTTTAGATCTGATTTTTGCATGTCATTATCTTTCATTTCTAAAAAGATATAAAAATTGCATATTGCCATCTCTCTCATTCTTGCATTTTCATTAATAAAAAAGATACAGAAAAATCTTTCATTTCATACATTGTTTCTACCTTTCATGTATTTTAATTTGAATTATATGCATTGCTTTCTCTCTTTTCACGTTGCAAATTTTTTTGGGGGCATTGTCCCGAAACCATTTTGTCAAGTTTGTGATAAAACAACATCCTTCCATTAACTTGCCTTTACATTATGTTAGCGCTAAAAAGAATCAATTTAATGCATGTGATGTTTCTTTCACTTGTATTATGTCACTATACCCCTCACCCAGAAGGGCTTCACTTAGTGAATCTAAATCATAGCATGTGTGTTCGTGGAATACTAAAGAATCCCCCAATTTAATTTAATTTTTATCTCAAACTCCTTTTTTATCACCCCCTCCAATACCCACCCAATACCTCCCACACCCATTTTCCTATATAAACCCCCACCCTCGCCCCAAAAAAACCCCCCTCCCCCCTATTTAGGCAATATATTGTCCCATTTTGTTTGCACATTTTAAACCCCCCAATATGAACGCACGTGGTATAGTATTGCCTCTTTAGTGAAGATCCTATGCCCTCGCCCAACTATTCTCTTCCTCATAAGAACATATTGGCGTAAGATGTTTTTAATCGTTCTCTCAATGATCTCTCTCTTTGGGGAGAAGCATTAACAATTGATGTTAACTCTTCTCTCAGTGTGTCCCCCCGCGTGCGCACACCTCCCATGAGAATACTTTAGTGAAAGATGATTATTCCACTCATGATACCTCACTTTCTATTCATTTCAATGATTCCCCCTTTAGGGATAAATCTTTAGTGAGTTATGATCATCCCTCTCTTAAAGTTTTCTTTATTCATAGAGATGTTTCTATTGTTGATGATTCCTCTATTTGGGATGAACCATTGGATAATGATGTTGATTATACTCTCCCCCATGAAAGAACTCACATGAAAGAATATGCTACTCTGGTAAAGGAGACTAGTGTAATTGACATTTCTTTTATTCATATCAATAATCTTCCTTCTATAGATGAAGTATTAATGAGTTGTATTTGTCTTTCTTCTAAATTTTGTCTTAATCATGAAGATACTTTGAAGAAAGATGATAATGTCCTTGATACTCTCCCTACCATAAATAAAACCTTTAAGAACAAAGATACTGACCAAGTTAATGTAGTTCAGGTTTTGGGTAGTGAAAATCCTAAGATTGGTGTCCATCTTAATGAAGACACCCCTCAACCTCAAAATAAACCAATAATTGTAGTAAAAGGTGCTCAACAACCTAATTATCGTGTGGTTTCTCATACATATTGTTAGAAAGTAAAGTCCACCAAGATAACTGAGAGGGGGAGAGGGGTGAATTAGTTATCAGATAAATACAACTTTTATCAACCTTAATAGATTTTAACCATGTAAGCAATGTAATCAACAACCATAGAAAGATATACATGCACAATAACACAATGACACAAGATATGTTGACTAGGGAATCTCTTGATCAAAGAGTAAACCCCGGTGGGAATGATCCCTGTTAGGAGACTTTGAATCCATGTTAAAAGATTCTAACTCTGTTAGGAGTTATGGAAGACAAAAGGACCCACTGCCCAAACAGCTTCAGGGTAAGATCACCGAACACATTGTCCAACTGATCTTAGTATTACTCAACAGAATAATACCACAAGATTACTAATCTCAACAATTCAATACTCCTCTGACTGTGCCAAACCACACCAACTGCTTCTTCAGATCTCTATACTTTGCATATCCTCTTTCAACAAATTCACTTTCACCATACAATACACAACTACATATTACAATAAGGAAAACATTCCTTCCTTTATACCACACTCAAGTAATTACAAATGAGTCGGCATACAAATTACAAAATACAAGTTTCCACACGTTACATAAAAATTACAAAAAACTGTCGGCTTCCAATTAAGATAATTCTTCACTCGTGCGACCTCGGATCTTGCGCTCACGTCCATGTCACTAAAATCATGTCTTCAACTACCTCATTACTGTGCATAATCAGATTCCATCCCGATTAGGAGATATCATCCGATTTCCTCAAACCGCTACTCAGGAACGTTGCCTAAATACTGCTTCCACTGATTTCCTCATAACTGCCATGAATAAATGAATTTTCGTCTACGCTCTTAACCACGATCTTATAGAACATCATAGAGTAAGTCCTCAACTCCGCATAGCTTCATCTTCAATATCCCAAGTGTGCTAACTCAAACACTGTCTTCTTCTCTGCTAATCTCCAGTAGATCACTGTGTTGACATCAATAACAATCACAATCATGAATGCACCAACAACTGCTATAGAATGGTTGTGAATACTCCCCCATAGGATATATTCAGCATTCATTCCTAACACATATAACACAAGAAATAATAGACAACCTATAGTTATCCCTCATCTTCCTACTTCTCAACTAGTGCTTCTTTCTACACCTAGTCTTCCTCAAAATCTTGGAAAAGAATATGATTTAGTATAACAATTTTGCACTACTCCTGCCAAGATATCTCTTTGGGAGCTTATTCAAAGTTCATCTGCCTATCATGAAGTATTACAAAAAACCTTAAGAAACATGATTATTCCACCTCATGTACAAAATATTATAACTTTTTTATTAGAATGTATGAATGCGACCAACACTCAAGCTAAGATTGTGTTTTCTCAAGATAAGTTGTCTTCTAAAGAAATTCAAGATCAACATGACTCTCTTATGGTTGTTGTCCTTATCAATGGTAATGTTATTTGAAGAGCCTTAATTGATAATGGATTGGGTTTTAACGTTTGTAGCATTGATTTGTTACATAAATTTTGTAATACCCCTCCAACCCTAACATGCTTTGATATGCCCATTGAAAGTTAGGGAATGTTGTAAGGACTTTTATGCTTTGGTTAATGTTGATGAAAATATGATTCTACCTGAGGTGCTTTCCTAATCCATTCTATTCTATTTGTAATAACTTTGACAATGGTAAATATTTTTTGACTTATTGGTCATAATTACTTCCTTATATGTGTCCATATTTGTTTTGGGACCTTGATGTTATGTGGTCACTTGGTAGATCTATGTGTTTTCTATACTTGTTCAAGAATATGCTTTCAAACCTCCTTAATGATTGATGCTTATTATTATTATTGAGCCTAACCTATGATCATAGAATGATTATGCTTTAGATTTATATGTTTTCATGATTATTTCCATCTAATTGGTTATTTCTTCAATTGTGGATTTTGAATATGAGACTAACCTTGGTCATGTGATGGATTATATTATTCTTGAAGAATATGTATATTGGATGCATACTTGTGTGTTAATGTCTATGATTTCTTGTATGACTAGGGGCGAAGTTGTGGTTACTCACCTAGTGAGATCCACACGATGTCTCAACCCCTATCATTGTTTGTATTGTCTTCTATATGCACATGTATAATCACTTTGTGATGCAGGCTTGCAGGTACCAAACATCGACTTCACCTGGATTCACAGGTCTAAGCGTGCCTTCAAATCCTTGATGGTTGTTGTTGCATAGATAGTACCAAGGCCCTTTCTTGAGTCATTCCTTGTCATTATCTGATTCAGGAACTTTGGGGTTCCTTCTTTGTCAGTTAGCGATCAGAGTGACGAACCCTGATTTAGCCTTCCCAGTTGAGCATGGTTATCAATAGAGCCTTGTGGTCCCTTGGTTTTGGACGTGTGATTTATTTATCCATTTCATTTATGTGTCCTTGGGATGATTCTTTGTTGGTCTTTGCTATGCCTTGTTTTAGGAATCCATGCTCAGTTGGAGTTGTGCTTGAATTGATCTGTGGTCGGCAAATGACCTTGCTTGATCTTGTGGTTATCTTAATGTGTTATTTAGTGATTTTATGCATTCTTGTGGATTGAGGTTTGATGATAAGGCATCTATGTGAGTGTGGGATATTATCTCAACTTAATGGATTATTTGTTGGTATTTTAATTGTTAGTATCTTATGGATATGTGTGTGTGTGTGTGTGTGTACACACACACACACACACACACATATGATATATATATATATATATATATATATATATATATATATATATATATATATATATATATATATATATATATATATATATATATATATATATATATATATATATATATATATGATTGTATTTATGTGTTTGTGGTTATTTAATATTTCATGTAAGTAGTTCACATTAGAGTAGTTGTGTGATAAATAGTTATGAATATTGTATATTTATGATATTATAAATGTTATTGTTATGTGTGGATAATAAATTGTGGTATTTATTAATTAAATGTATTTAATTAATAAATACTAGAATGATACACACACACACGTTGAGTATTAATTGGGTTAATTATATAGTTAGAATATTGAATATACCATATAGTTATGAAGGAATAAGGCATTTTAATTTATTAGATAATAATATGAGTTAATAATACATTATCTATGATAAGGGGGAAATTAGAAAAGAAAATTATTTCTTGCATATGATTCCTCGGAGATGTCTATGGAAGTTTAGAGGAGAGATTTCAGAGAGAGTATGAGAGGTTATTTTTTGGTGAGTATCTATCTTATATTGAGATGGTAGGAGAAGAATGATTATGGTGAGAATATTCCTGAGAGTTGGCGGGGTGTAAAGAGTATTTATTGCAGGGAAGACTCTTCTGGATTGGATTCTTATTGATTTGATCTCTTTTGTAGTGGATTTTTGGTTGGATTGAACCTCCCTTGGCTCCTTCAATTGATGATCTATGTGAGACTCCGGGTTAGGTTCAATCTTGGAAAGAGTACTTGCTTTAAAAATGTATATGTGTGGGTGTGTATTATTTATTTGTTATATTTCTCTAAAAAGGATCAATGTGAATGTAGAGTGAGTTAATCATTATGTTTTTGTATATATTCTAAGATTATACTATGTTTTGGAACATTATATATCTTCTTATGAGTTTGTAAGGTTTTGAATGTTCTTCTTGTGTGAGATGATTTTGTAAGTTGAATGCTTTTTTTATGTATTATCTATGTTTGTATTATGGTGATGAGGAATTTGATATCCTTTTGGAATAAATTTTATGAGTTTTGAATGATTATGGTATGACATTTCTTCATTGCTCCTTATGGACTTATTTCTGTTCCTGGATAATTGTGCACCATTATCATATGTTCTAGGTTTGTGTATTGTTTTTCTTGGAAGGGAATCGAGGAGATATCAAATGAGTCTTCCTTAGATTCCACTCCCAATGCCTATATTTTACCCAGTTTTAGCCATGGATTCAATTTATTTTGCATTTCCTCAAAAAAAATCCCATGACCAACTATGCATATTACAACCTCAAGTGCACAACTTTAAGTTCCAAGTGTGCAAGACCTATCCCCAAGTGCGTAGGATAGAGTTCCAAGTGCAAAGGTCTTCAAGAATGTCAGTTTTAGGGTAAAATTGATGTCTAGGGGTCCTATCAGTAGCCTGAGGCTATTTGGGTCTGATTTTTGACTCAATTGATTTATGATTTCATTGAATATAGTCTTTATATAATTTATGGTACACTTTGATACCTCCTTATGCATTTTGAAGCATTTTGAACACCAGATTAGGTTTTAGGGTTGTCTAGTGGGCTAGGGACAACCAGTGATCAACTGAACCTAATCAGATGATACTATGAAGTTATAATGACATGTTTATTATTGTGATAATATTTCTTGGTGATTTCGTGACATTTTTTGTGGGTAGAGAACCTAGGTATACTAGGTGAGTGGCTCACAATGGGGGCTAGGGCCCTATGTGATTGTCACGGTAACTTACTAATGATTTGTATTAATCAAGTGATAACCTAAATAAATGAACTGGGAAATGGGGGAATAAAACATTAAACAAGATTAATTTGATGTCTCAGCCATGCTTCAAGTGTTGGTACCAACAGGTATAGGCTAGGGATGGGAGTGGGAGAAGGTGCCTAGAGATGACATGATCAAACAACCTTCTCTCCACAAAAGGTGTTCGGTTATGCATGTGTCAAATTAGCCCGGTTGAGGTCCAGAGTTGACCACTAGAATAACCCAATGGGTGAGAGCTATGCGATGACACTCACCTAGCATGTAGCCTAGAGTTCCTACACTTATTTTCTTATGCCTCTAGTAGTCCTGTTTTGACTTGTTGTCTTCTGTGATTCATATTTGTTTTGTGGGAAGGGTGTAATCCACCTTAGGTATGTCTTAGTTGTTACCTCTTGTGTGGGCCTAGGTTTCTATCCCCTAGCTTGAGGGAGTGGGCCTATTAGTCCCACGTGGTTGGGTGGTTAATCTTTATTATATCGTGGTACTATTCATGGTCTTATGGATGATCCTTGCATGTGTTCCTTCCCGATTTGCAGTTGAAGTCTATATACTCTATCATGTATCTTTTAGAGATGTATTTGATGTAAATGTATTTGTGTAATTGTAAGCTCTTGAAAAGAGACATTTGTAAATAATGTAATGATGTAAACTGATTCAAAGCAATGTATTGGGGAGTTCTAGGTGAAATGAAAGGGAAAGATTATGCTTTAAGTTGTATATGTTAGAAGCATTAAAGGAAGTGGGTTATGCTATTTGTTATTCTCTTATTTTACCCTTCTATAAAATGAACTTAGGTATAGAAATTTAATTCTACTACTTTCTCATGTTTTATGAACATAGACCTAGATTATGTTGAGGTATTGAAACAAGTAAGATTTATTGGTAAATGTTCAATAAAAGTATTATGAAATGGTTGATCAATAAATGGATTTGTGAGGAAATCAATCGATATGCTTTCAATAAAGTAAAATGGGTATTTGACTAGCAATATTAGATAAATGACTTTGTTATAAGAAGGAAGTGATAGAAAATGATAGATTAGTAAGAGAATTTGTAACTAATGAATAGGTATGGAATGAGAATTGAATTTTTAGGAAAGAATAAATTGTTATCTTTTGATTTGATGTGAAATGAGATAGTCACTTAGTAAATGGATTAGTTACAATAGATGGTTAACTTATGATTATGGAAATAATGTACTAGGAACATTTATTTTGTCAATTATAAAGAATGTAAAGCCAATAATTCAATATGTATCTCTTAAAGGTGAATAGGTTAATTAATGTTTCTTGAGTAACGATGTTAGGGAGTCTGTGAGGACTTAGGTTGGATAGTAATCTTGCATTCATGTTTTGAAAAAACATGCTTATATATGTAATAAAGTTGATGCATAATGTATATAAATAAAATTTACTCATATATTTTAGTGGTTTGATGGCTTGTCCTCCCGGTTTCCTGGTGGGGCATTACAAAATTAAGATAGATACTTCATTGGTTCGACTTAATTCTATTCCTATTTGTGCCTTTGACAGTGTTAATTTTTTTTAGGTATTATAACCTTATGTGTTAAGGTAGGTCTTGTTATTTTACCCACACCTATTCATGTCATGCTCGATACTCTCACTTATAATAATCTATTGGGAGGACCATGGTTACATCCCATGCAAGTTGTTACTTCAACTCTTCATCAAAAAGTGAAATTCATCTATAACAATCATATGTATACCCTTGAAGCTAATGATAAATTACAAAATTTCTTATGAACTAAATCTTATTCTTCATCCATTCCTACATGATTTCAACAAGAGATGTCTTCTCCTCCTAAAGATACTCCTAAAAGTGTCCTTTTATAAGATCATTAGACCATTAGAATTTACGTCATCTCTTGAGGTAGAATACAAAGTTAATGAGTTTAATACTAGACCCTTTAAGGGCCCTAGTGTTTCATTTGTTCAACCCAATTCTCCTAACATTTCAACTCATAATCTTCAACATGGTTTAGGATGTGTGCAAAAAAGAGATGAAACTCATGACAAACCGACATCACACTTGCCTCTACAAGAATTTGGTTTCCAACCTCCTCTTTTGTCAACATGCCTTCCCCTATTGTCTAATATTTCTTCTATGCATTGCTTTAATCAAGAAATTATTTTTTCTAACCTTCTTCATGATAAGTTGATTAATTGACTCAAATGAAAGAAGAAACATAGACAAGATCTTAAGAATATTCCTTTTTTCATGTCTCATCAATATCATGATCACTCTACTAATGAATGTCAACCTTTTCATTATAAAATTTAAAAACTCGTTGATAATGACAACTATAACATGTAACAATGAGTTTCATTTCAATCATGATTATTTTGAATAATGTTTAGATTCCTATTATGTTGTTCCACACTATGTGATATTTTCATCCTATCCCTTGGGGGCTCATTTTCATTCTTGGTTGTACAATTTCAGGTGAAATCATACTTTGTGAGAAACATACTAGTCCTCCTTATCTTTGTCTCCACACTTGGGGGGCAAGGGTAGTATTTCAATCTCCCATCATTTCTAAACATTCACTTTCCCTTGGTTCAAAGGTATTTGATTATCATGTGATGTCCTTACTTACATGGAATTATTTGTTTTGATTAGAGATTCTCTCTTTTGCAAGGTGTCTATATCCTTGATCATAACCTCTTTCATGTTTGCAATTGTATGCCAAAATAAACAAATCCCTTACTTGGGGGCTAAAAGTGTGTCATCCTTCATAAAAAATCTCTTTACCTTGCAATGGGGGTGGTATCAATTCTTATTCTCTTTCCCTTATCTCGGTCAATGATGTTATTTTTTTTCAATATTTCTCATTTTGGAGGTAGATTTATTTGAGAAAAGATCTCTTCCTTCTTTCTAGAATCCTTCCAAAGGATCCCTTAGCACTTGTTGCATGATATATTTTTGCATGTGTCCCTTCCTCAACTTCATAGAAGTTGTGACCTCTTTGGCTTGAACTAGGTGTTGCTTAAGGGATACCTCCTTGGTGTTAAAGGTGTTTTATCCTTGTTCCTCTTTTTCCTAATATGTTAAAATAGTCCTATTTTTTTCATCTTAAGGGGAGGCATATTGTTAGAATCAAAGAAAACATATTAAAACTAGAATCAAAATGAAAGAGTTAGATCAAAGAATTGGAAATAAAATGGAGAGAAAATCATTAATTAGAGAAGTTTGATGTGAATTCTTAAAGGCATAATAACATCAAGAGAAACCTCCAATATATGAAATATCCCAATATGTCTAGTATGCATTATACATTATACATTATGCCCAAATGCAAGCAAGGTAGCCTATTATATAGCTAGAAAAAGATAATAGGAAAAATGGACAAGGTTGAGACAAGTGTCTCAACCTGAAGGAAGTAGAACACTGATAGAACTCAACAATCTTCTCTATAAGAGTTAGATTCCAAATTAGACTCAACATTTAGAGTTCAAATTGGACACAACCATCTCAAAGGATGAGTTAGAGTCTAAGTAGGACTCAACAATATCCACCTAATAAAATAAATAATTTCACCTAAGTAAACTTAAGTCAAAAATAAAATGGAAAAATACCTTTTACTCCAACATGCCCCTTAAGTGAAACTTAGAAAGTACAATAATGTAGTACATATGATTATGGATTTTGAATAAAGCCATGTTAGGTACCCATGTACAAATACAATGCAATCTCTCATAACAGGAGAAAGGGAGAAAACCCAATGGGAGAAAACTCCTCTCCAAAAGAGAGAAAATAAGAAACTAAAAAGCTCTAGTAGAAGGAGATACCTGATGCACTCCAAGAAAAGCATGTAAGTGAATGAAATTTCTCTTAGTGAATGGTTTGGTGAAGATATGTGCAATCTCATTTTATATCCAAGAGTACTGATGATTAAGGACCTGATCATGGATCAACTCTCGAATGTGTTTGGTCTGTTGATGATGGATTGTATTATGAGAAATCTAAATGGCACTTTGGTTATCATAAAAGATGATAGCTGGATTTTAAAAAGGAATGCCAAACTTAGTGAGGATGTTCTGAAGCTAAATGGCCTCATTAGCTGCATTAACTACTCCATGATACTCGACCTTAGTGGATGAAAGATCACTAGTAGATTACTTTGTTCTTGACCAAAAAATAAGACTTGAACTAGGAGAGAAGAAATACCTCAAAGTAGACTTACAATACTAAGAATCACTTGGCCAGTCTAAATATGTTTATCCCTCTAAGTCAATATCCACACCCACTACTTAAAGAATCCCATAACCATGAGTACCCTAGATATAATGAATAATTTACATAGCTTCTTTCCAATGTAGCTCGCGTGGCTCTTGAATGAACCTAGAGACTATGCCCACAACATATGAAATTCCAGGCCTCATGTGAGTCAAATATATGAGGCTACCTACAAATTGGAAATATAAGGTAGCATCTACCAAGGGTGAAGAACAAGAAGCCTCAAGTTTGACTCCTAATAGAAATGGATTTGGTGCATGCTTATAGTTAGCCATGCAAAATTTGGAGAGAGTATCAAGAGAATAATTAGGTTGTCTAATGAAGATACCAAAAGGTGACTGAATGATCTCAATCCTTAAGAAGTAGTTGAGAAGGCCAAAGTTAGACATCAAGAATTGATCATGAAGGGTAGTTTTGATTGTCTTGATGTGCGATGAGTGATTCCCTGTGATTAACAAGTCATCAACATAGATAATAAGGAAAGTGAGATTATCATCCTACTACAAAATGTAGACATTCAGATCAGAACAGAATTGAGTGAACCCAACTAACAAAAGGAAAGAGTCCATCTTGGCATACAAGGATCAAGGGGCCTATTTGAGGCTACAGAGATGTTTTCAAAGGTATAAAATAAGTGAAGGATCCAAGATGAACCCCTGTATTTCTCCATATATATCTCCTCTTGAAGTTCACCATGAAGTAAAGCACTCTTTGCACTCATTTGATGAACTTCCCAGAGATGGGGTGCAACAATATAAAGAACAAGTAAGATGGAATTCATCTTGAAAACTGACACAAAAGTCTCATAGTAGTCAATCCTAGGAGCCTAGGAGAATTCTTTGGTGACCAGGTGAGCCTTATGCTTATCAATTGGCCCATATATAGAAAATTATGTCTATTAGATCCACTTGCACTGAAGAAGCTTCATTCCCTTAGGAAGAGGGACTAAATCCCAAGTATGATTCCTCTCTAAGGAACTAAAATCCTCTTGCATAGAAATACCCCACTCAAGGACACCAGACGCTTCCCAAAAGGATTATGGATCAGAAGGTGTAGCAATAAAGAGATGTGGATCTTTCTCAAATTGTGACCTTTTTCTTATTTCATCTGAAGGATCACCAGCCAATCACCTATTGAATCCAATGTCTGATGAGCCCAAAGAGGCCCAGTAGCTAGAGAATGTGGAGAATTTGGAGGATAAACATCACCCTCTAAATGATGACTAAGAGAGGATTAATTTGGATCCTCGTCATCATCCAAGGTGGAAGAAGAAGACTCCTCAGTAGGATGAGGAGAATTAAAATCCTCGGAAGGACTATCATCATGTAGTCACAATGTATCCATAGGAATGAAGGATGGATAAGTGGTAGAAGAAGAATTGGAGGTATCCTTCTCAAAATGAACACTCCTCTCAATGAAAATCTTATGTGTGGTAGGATAGAGTATCCTATAGCCTTTGAAACCATCTGGATACCCAAAAATTATAAAAGGCTTACTTTGTGGTTCCATAGCCTTGCATTTATTTGCTGGAATGTGGGCCCATGCAGAGGACCCAAACACTTGAAAGTATGCGACTGTGGATTTCTAACTAGTCCAAGATTGAAAAGGAGTTACATGCTTCATAGCTCAATAAGGAATCCAATTCTAGATATAGCATGCATCTAGTTGATGGCCTCTTCCCAATACTGAGGTGCTAATGATTTGGAGTGGATCATACAATTATTCATTTCCTTCAAGGACTCATTCTTTGAATTTGTAACTCCATTTTGTTATGGAGTGTAGGAAAATTTTTGTTGAAGATCAATGCCTTATGAGATAAAAAACTACTCAAACCTATGGTTGACATATTCCCCCCCATTATTGGTTCATAGAACTTTGATGGTTTTCCCTAATTGTTTCTCTACAAAAGCTTTGAAATCTTGAAAATACTCAAAGACTTAAGACTTTTGTTTGAGAAAATATACTAAGGTATACTAGGAAAGATCATTAATGAATTTCAAGACATATTTGGCCTAAAGAAGGATCTGAAAATGGACCTGCTAGATCACTATGTACTAGCTCCAAGAGTTTTGTGGCTATCCAAGATTTTCCTTTGCCAAATTTTTATTTAGGATTCTTTCCAAGAATGCATCCATGATAAATTCCATCAAAAAATTGAATAGAAGGAAACCCTATAACCATGTCATGATAACTGAGTTGTTTTAAGTAGCAATAGTTCAAGTGGCCAAATAGCTGATGTCGCAAATGACTGAACTCATTTGAGTGAGTGAGTAGTGCAAGTAAAGGAGAACCATGAACAAAGTATGAAAAGTGATATAATTTAGAGTGATGATCTTCCTTTTGCACTGTAACTGTAGATCCATTGTGCATGCCACTAATTACCACCATGTCTGGAGTAAACTCAAATTTCCTGCTAGAGCTTGTGTGAGTGATATGATAAATGTTAGAATAACTGAGAGGGGGATAAATCAATTATCCATAGTCCCAAATCAAAATGTATAATCCAAAACAATTTACTTAAACTTCTATAGCTCGGTAACATAAATTACTATACTGTTTGTGCTTTTACCGATTACCAGTCAATAACAAACTAATGATTACTGACCAAATCTAACATGTAATATATAAAGTATGATAAAAAACAATCATCACAATGAACACATAACACAAAAGATTTAACGTGGAAACCCTATGAAGGGAAAAACCACCTGGGACCGACAACCCAAAAATGTTCACTCTTCTGAAGTGAGGTCGGTGAAGACCCAACCCTGTTAAAGGTTACAAACACACTGTTAGGTGTGACCTTGTTAGAGGATTTTAGACCAACCGTTATCGTCCAACCAACATTCACTATGGGGTTGACAGGATAACAATGTTCATTCTATGAATGAAACATAAAAGACTTTCAAGTCCACTCAATTAAGAGATTTCTCTGTTTACAATGGTTAAAATGTAATAGCAGTTGATCTGAATACAATACAACTTAAATTGTAGATTTTTAGATCTATTTTAAGCTCATTCAAATTCTCTGATCAATTTATCAATTCTGTATCACAATAATCAATGACTTACTGTCACTCCGTAATAGCTTTCTAATGCTCGGTAAACTCTACAGTTAGGTTCTTCTTAACCAGTTTGATCAGGCATACATGAAGCTTGTTCATGTGATAGTTCTGCAGTCTCCTTCTTCCTCCAGCATTAGTTTCATAATGAAACCTTAGTCTCTTAAATAGACAAGTAAACCATTTTCTTTTCCTCCACAAGACTTTGCCACTTATTCTCCTTTGTCTATTTTACCGCTTAAACCTTCCTCGACTGATGTGCCAGTAAAATGTTTTGATTTCATCCTTTAGATCTTCCTTGAATTATGCTAGCCATTGATCTTCATAACAAACATTATCTCCATCACTTATTTTGATGTACTTTACAGCTCAGCAATCCTTAATAGCTAAACTAATCATTTAGTTCCTTTTTCTCCTTCTCGGTTAACATAGAAATGTGTCGGTGAACACATGCTCGGTTTATACTGTGCTCGGTATACACTACATCCTGTCGGTGTATACTGAAATGCTTCATCAACCGACCACGCTACTTTGTGTCTTTCAGTTCTTTTCCTCATCATAGATGAATGAAACATAATCAAGTCAATAACATAAGGTCATAGACTCATCAGCAAGTTACACAATGTATTCCTTATCCTCATCTGTCATATACATCTTCCTCATGTAGATATTTCTGTTCTTCATCTCTTTTACTCCTTTTCTACAGATGCTTATTTATTGTAACTTACAAAATAAGTACTATCAAACTAGTTGACATCAATGACAATATATTACTGATTTAATCATATTACATATCTAATCAGCAACTCGGTGATCTCTAATCACAAATTCTTCAATCAAGTTCTAAATCAGTTGTAGTTCATCAATCTCTCCCTTTGGCATTGATGGCAACTCAAGTAATATGAAATATACTGTACACATACCAAACATGTATTCTAAAACTCTGTGAAGAAATACTATACAAGCTCTCCCTAGCTTAATATGTTTAATCACTATGTTACTCAACAACATTACCAATGCAGCTTTGATATTCTACAAATATGATCTTTTCAGTTCTCGGATTCCTTCTTCTATTCTCAGTAACTAATCTTTAGTGCTCTCCCTTTCTTTCATTTTTTCTCTCCCTTAGACAGATGTTTCAGTGTTCTCATCGGTGCATCTTGTTTCATATGATTTATCTCTCCCTTTGACAACAATGCCAAAGAAAGAAATAAATATGCAGCTCTATAGTAGCCATGTAACTCTCTGTTGTCTAGTACATTCTTTGTATCTCTGTATACTGATATGACAATCTGTTCCAGTTCTCCAAACTTTTCACAACCTTAGACATGATCCAAAGTGTGAACTATGTTGCATCAACATTTATGATCTTCTGATAAGGTTAGGCTGATGCAACAACCAAATCACATTAGTGACCGGTAGATAGGGGATGGACCCCAAGTCTAGTCCTCAAGTACTCAAATGTATCCTTTGGTAGAGGCTTTGTAAATATTTCTGCAAGTTGTTCTTTTGATGTAACAAACTCTAGCTTAACTTGCTTCTCCTGTACTTGTTCTCTTAAGTAGTGATACTTAATAGATATATGCTTTGTTTTAGAGTGCATCATTGGATTCTTTGAAATGTTTATTGCACTTGTGTTATCACAGTATATAATCGCTAGCTCAGTGATTATCTCATTCATACCTTCCAATACTTTCTTAATATATGCAATATTTGAACATTTTGTAGCAGCAACAACATAATTTGCTTCGGCTGTAGAATGAGAAATGCAAGCCCGCTTCTTACTTGTCCATGTAACAAGTCTTTCACCAAGGAAAAATGCTCCTCCGGTGGTACTTTTTCTGTCATCCACATTTCTAGCCCAATCAATGTCGGTATAGACTCTGAGTTCAAATTTTCCTTCCTTAGGATACCATAATCCATAATCTTCAGTTTTCTTTAGGTATCTTAGGATTCTCTTTGTAGAAACCATGTGTGACTCTCTAGGGTTTGCATAAAATCTTGCAACAATTCCCACAGCATGTGCTATGTCTAGTCTACTATGCACTACATACATTAACTTACCAATCATTGATCGGTACAGTGTCTGGTTCACCTCTGTAGTTTCATCTTCCTTAGTCAGTTTACATCCAGTAGCCATCGGTGTTCCCACAGGTTTAGCATCTTCCATGCAAAATGTCTTCAATACTTCCTTGATATATTTAGATTGTGTGATGAATATACCATCATTTTGTTGAATCACTTGTAGTCCTAGAAGGAACTTAATCTCTCCAAACATAGGCATTTCAAATTCACTTCTCATTTCATCAACAAATGACTTAAATATTTGATCTTGTCTTCCAAATATAATGTCATCCACAAATATTTCAACAATAAGAATAGTATCATCAGTATCTCCTTTCATATACAAATTGTTGTTTTCACTTGTTCTAACAAATCCAATACTTAACAAATAAGTATGCAGCCTCTCATACCAGGCTCTCGGTGCTTGCTTCAAACCATATAAAGCTTTATGTAATCTACATACCATATCTTTGTTTTCTGGATCAATGAACCCTTCAAGTTGTTCTATGTAGACTTCTTCTTCAAGTATCCCATTCAGAAATGCTGACTTGACATCCATTTGATAAACTTTGAACTTTTTGTGTGTAGCATATGCAAGTAACATTCTAACTCCTAATCTAGCAACAGGTGCAAATGTTTCACCATAGTCAATTCCTTCCTCCTATGCATATCCTTTACATACCAATCTAGCTTTATTCCTTGTTACCTCTCCATTTTTCATTTTGTTTGTTTCTAAATATCCACTTAGTACCGATAACATTCTTATCTTTAGGTCAGGGTACTAAGGTCCAAGTTTTGTTCTTCTCTATTTTCTCTATTTCCTCTTTCATTGCATTAACCCATTCTTCATTTTCTAATGCAACTTTTACATTCTTCAGTTCATAATCATAAACTAGACATGTATCTTATCTTTCTTTACTCCTTTGCATGCCAGCTTGTTTGTCTCCAATGATTTGTGTCTCAGGATAATGTCTTCTGACAAAACTCGCAAGTATCCGATTTCTTCTTTCTTGTTCATCCTGTGCAGGTTCATTTGCTTTCTCGGTGGGTTCTTCCTGCTCGTCGATTTCTCTTTCCTACTCCTCAGTATTATTTTCCTTCTGACCAGTTATCACTGTCTACGACTTCGGTAGATACTCAGGTTGTTCAATGTAAGTGAATCTACTGTAGTCTTCTGGTTCCTTTCTACTTTTCTCTGTATTCTTATCATCAAGCTCATCAACTCGAACATTAGTACTTTCAATCATTTTATTTGTAACTCTGTTCAGACACTTATATGCTTTACTTTTACTGGAATATCCTAGAAATATCCCTTCATCACCTTTAGAGTCAAACTTTCCATTTCTTTCATCTTTTAGAATAAAACATTTGCTTCCAAATATTCTGAAATAACTTACAGTGGGTTTGTGTCCAAACCATAACTCATAGGGTGTCTTATTAGTGTCCTTCTTCAGTTGTACTCGGTTTAGCACATAAACTGCAGTGCTAACATCTTCTCTCTAGTATGTTTGGGCAATATTATTTTCTATCATTAATGTCCTTGCGTAGTCAACAATTGACCTATTCCTCCTTTCAGCAATGTCGTTCTATTGTGGTGTTCTTGGTGTAGAGACCTTTCTTTTAATACCATGCTCATTACAAAAATTAGTAAATTCATCAGAGATAAATTCACCTCCTCTATCAGATCTTAAGCATTTCAAATTTTTACCAATCTTTTTCTCTACTTTTTCTTTATACCACTTAAACATCTTGAGTGCCTCAGATTTTTCTTTTAAGAACATGACAGTCATCAACCTAGTATAATCATCAACAAAAAGAATCAAATATCTATCTCCATAATAACTTTGAGTTCTCATAGGACCACATAGGTCGGTACGCACTAACTCAAGTATCTTCTTTGTTGAATAATCTTTTCTTTTGAAACTAGATTTAGTCATCTTACCTTTCTAAAATTCATGACACATAACATGATCCAGCTTAGATAAGTTAGGTAGACCTCTAACTCTTTTCCTTTTACTAATCTTAATCATGTTATCAAAATTCACATGGCATAACCTTTTATGCCACAACCATGCATCTTCATCTTTCATTATTAAACAAGAAGGCTAATCATTATCAAGATAAAATAGATTACCTTTGGATTGTGTACCAGTTCCAACAAGTCTTCCTCCATCATCAAATATTTTCACCTTTTTTCTCTCAAAAGAAACTCGGTGGCCCAAATTGTTCAACTGTGCCACACTTAGCAAATTATAGTTCAGTCCTTTTACCCAATAAGCATTTTCACATTTTAATCTATCATTTATCATCAGGGATCCTTTACCTTTTACCATACAGGGTGCATCATTTCCCATTCTTACAGATCCTCCATTGTATTCTTCAAGATAATCAAATTTTTCTTTATCACCAGTCATGTGATGTTTATAGCCACTATCTATAATCCATGTATCATTCTTATTAACCTTAGAGATAAGTGTTATCTCTACATACCTTTCATCTTCTTCGAAATCATCCTTCATTGCCACAAATACAACCTCCACATCATCATCAGTGTCAGTATCGGTGATATCTTCTTCCTCAGCAATGTAGCATACCTTCTTTCCTTTGTCATTATTGTCTTGGTTATCTCTGTTGTAGTGTCAGTAGCCTCTGTTGTTTCTTCTCGCATAGCTTCCTTTAGATCGGTCTTTGGTTCTTTCATCATCTTATCTTTCTTATGTGGACATCTAGCAGCAATGTGGCCAACTTTTTTATAGTTAAAGCATGCTAAAGGTAACTTGCCTCTATACCTTCCTTTACCTTTAGGTAACCTTCTAGCCATAAGAGTTTCAAGTTTATCAAGCTCATCATTAGTATTGTTGTCACTATCATCATTCTTATTTCTAGACTTACCAATCTTTAGAGAAGTCATAAAAGAGGATTCAACATTGGGTGCAACATTATTATCATAATTATTCAATTCAAATGTTGTAAGCTTTCCAATCATATTATCAAGAGTGAGTGTGTTGTTCGGTGCTGACCTATTTTCATGAATTGCAGATATTCTGATGGCATAAATAGGCAATAAGGTCCTTAGAATTTTGCTTACCATAGTCTCTTCATCAATGACTCCATCTGATGCTCTAATAACATGAACTACCTCCTTTATTCTATTTGTGTACTACATAATGTTTTCACCTTCTTTCATCTTCATATCATTGAATCTTCCTCTTAAGCTTTCGGCTCTTTCTCTCTTGACATTCGCATCACCACTATAAACTTGAGCTAACTTATCCCACATCTGCTTAGCAATAGTATAGTCCTTGATGTCTTCAAATTTAGCATCTGAACAAGCAGCAACAATCTCCATCATAGTAACATTATGTTCATGCATGTCCCTTAGTTGATCAAGGGTCAAGGGACCATTGGGTGGTGCAAGGTATCCATTTGTCATCAAATCTAGGGAAGAATTCTCAATCTTGGATATATGCAGCTTCATTCGACTTTGCCATATTATGAAGTTATCTTTATTTAGCTTTTGCACTTCTCTCTTAAACATTTTGAGACCTCTTTGTTGAAGTCCTTAAAAATCTGTTCCAAGCAACCAACACTCTGATACCAATTGTTAGAATAACTGAGAGGGGGGTGAATCAGTTATCCACAGTCCCAAATCAAAATGTATAATCCAAAACAATTTACTTAAACTTCTGTAGCTCGGTAACATAAAATACTATACTATCTGTGCTTTTACCGATTACCAGTCAATAACAAACTAATGATTACTGACCAAATCTAACATGTAATATGTAAAGTATGATAACAAACAATCATCACAATGAACATATAACACAAAAGATTTAACGTGGAAACCCTGTGAAGGGAAAAACCACCTAAGACCGGCAACCCAAAAATGTTCACTCTTTTGAAGTGAGGTCGGTGAAGACCCAACCCTGTTAAAGGTTACAAACACATTGTTAGGTGTGACCTTGTTAGAGGATTTTAGCCAACCGTTATTGTCCAACCAACATTCACTATGGGGTTGACATGATAACAATGTTCATTCTATGAATGAAACATAAAAGACTTTCAAGTCCACTCAGTTAAGAGATTTCTCTATTTACAATGGTTAAAATGTAACAGCAGTTGATTTGAATACAATACAACTTAAATTGTAGATTATCAGATCTATTTTAAGCTCATTCAAATCCTCTGATCAATTTATCAATTCTGTATCACAATAATCAATGACTTACTATTACTCGGTAATAGCTTTCTGATGCTCAGTAAACTTTGCAGTTAGGTTCTTCTTAACTAGTTTGATCAGACATACATGAAGCTTGTTCATTCGATAGTTCTGTAGTCTCCTTCCTCTAGCATTACTTTCATAATGAAACCTTAGTCTCTTAAATAGACAAGTAAACCATTTTCTTTTCCTCCACAAGACTTTGCCGCTTATTCTCCTTCGTCCATTTTTCTGCTTAAACCTTCCTTGGCTGATGTGCCAGTAAAATGTTTTGATTTCATCCTTTAGATCTTCCTTGAATTATGCTAGTCATTGATCTTCATAACAAACATTATCTCCATCACTGATTTCGATGTACTTTACAGCTCAGCAATCCTTAATGGCTAAACTAATCATTTAGTTCCTTTTTCTCCTTCTCGGTTAACAAAGAAATGTGTCGGTGAACACACGCTCAGTTTATACTGTGCTCGGTATACACTACATCTTGTCAGTGTATACTGAAATGATTCATCAACCAACCACACTGCTTTGTGTCTTTTAGTTCTTTTCCTCATCATAGATGAATGAAACATAATCAAGTCAATAACATAAGGTCATAAACTCATCAGAAAGTTACACAATGTATTCCTTATCTTCATCTGACATATACATCTTCCTCATGTAGATATTTCTATTCTTCATCTTTTTTACTCCTTTTCTGCAGATGTTTAGTTATTGTAACTTACAAAATAAGTACTATCAAACTAGTTGACATCAATGACAACATATTATTGATTTAATCATATTACATATCTAATCAGCAACTCGGTGATCTCTAATCACAGATTCTTCAATCAAGTTCTAAATCAGTTGTAGTTCATCAATAAATAGAAAGGAGACTAGTTGAAAAATATGGAACATAAAGGACATCATGAAATTTTCCTTTGTTCATGTCAACGAACCCTTTCCCTTGCATTTCAATAGGAGTGTCATCACCCAAAAGAATATATGGCATAAAACATGTCTCCAAGGAGGAAAAATTTCCTTTTGATGAAGCCATGTGGTTTGAAGCACCTAAGTCAATAATCTAGGAATTAGGCTATGAAGGAATAGCAACTAGGGTCTTACCCTTTCCTTCCCCTCTACTTGTGTTCTTTGAAGATTCTTGAGATGAACTTGGTTTGACAAAATCAAGAACCTTGATGTTATTCTTTTCTAGAAGATAAGAAAAGTGATCAATTTTCTTCTTTAAACATTTATGTTCATCATAGACAAATGTTTTACAATATGAACACATATTTTTCTCCTTCTTGTGATTATCACCTTATGAAGAAGTTGCATCACTAGCTACTTTTGGGGTAGCTAGTATTTGTTCTTGCTTCTTTTCTCCTTGATGTTTTTGTTTCTTCTCTTTCTTAGAAATCCTTTTTTTATCTCTTGTTCCTTGATTTGTAGCCAAGGCATGAGATTTAGTTTGCCTAATTGTGTTGGAAATATTCAAGACTAGCCAAGTTACTAAGAGGGGAGGGGTGAATCAGTAACTTCAAAACTTTTTACAAATTGCAAATCTTAACCATATTCCAAATAACATTTAGATCAATAAGCTAACTGCATGCATGAGTAACAAAAAGAATAAAACATTCATAACACTTTGAACACAGAGATTTGGTGACCCAAAAACCTTCCAAATAGAAAGTAAAACTGGGGTGGGGATGATACCCACAAAACTTCAATACTGCAGTATAAAGTTGGCCGGTTAAGGCTTACAATGATCACTTCTGATGATCTGCCATGTTAGGAGCAATTAGGACTGCTAGGTCCACCTTGTTAGAGGATTTACAAACATACAATGAAGTATGCACTCGGTTAAGAGATTTGACAAAAGACTGTTAAGTCTACCCTGTTAAAGGATTTCAAGTTGATTCACCTATTAGGATGAAATAGTAGATCTCTTACTTGCAACTTTACTTGCTGATTGAGATTCTTTGATGTACTGATCACCTTCTATGATAGATATGTCTCTGCTGCTCCTTATACTGCTATAGCCCTTGGTAATTCACTTATCTCTACCTTTTTCTCTTTTTCACACTTCTCGCTTATTCACACCTTGGATATGATACAAAACATTGCTTATATATCAATCCAAAATAATTACAAAGTCAGCTACTAAAATACAAGTCAACACAAGTATTACTGAGTCGGCCCAAATATAGTTACAAAGTTCCTGCAAACTAACTCGGTGACTTTCTGATACTTGACATCCACTGCAATACTCGGCATCGTCATGCTCTCGGTAGGAGTGGAGACTCGGTCCATACTAACCACTCAGTCGTAGTTTCAAACTCGGTATACATTGGAGACTCGGTAGATATAGTGTCACTCAGTAGAAATTGAATTCCTTGTTTACCGTGCTGGCACTCAGTAAACACTGCTCATCTCATCACTCAGTAAGCACTGCGAAGCTCGGTCTGCTTGGTAAGCACTATTCTGCTCGGATTGCTCAGTAAACACTGTTCTGCTAGATGAGCTCGGTAAGCACACAGAGTCTGAATAAGTGTTGTCACTAATGACAAACATACTTAATGCCAACAATCTCCCCCTTTGGCATTAGTGACAAAAACACTTATTGTCCAAAACTTATATACAAAAATCATGCTAAATCTATTTTTGATTTTTCAAAATTTGTCTTTGTCAATCTGTTGTATATACATTTCATGACTCCCCCATATAGTATACATAGATACAAATATTTTATTTCACCTCATACTCATATTTCCTATTTCTCTCATATATTTTCTCCCCCTTTCATATCTCTCATATATTTCCATATATCTCCCCCTATCTTATATACTTTCTCCCCCTTTTTGACAATAATGCCAAAGGTGTATATACAAATATTTTACATAGAGATACCAAAATGTGAGAGAAAATTAGAATGTACCTTACTTATTAATGCTAGAGTTTTGTCCTAATTCTCTTGCAGAATCTTGCATGTATGGAGTGCAACTTGGACTTCTGCAGAGAGTTCAATCATGTGATCTGCAATTGAAAACTGATTGTCATGGATCAATGTTTTTGAGTGTGCAATATGCTTCTGCATTGTATCCATGATGGGAAGGATCATGTTATGAATATCTATTAATGTTGACCTGATCCTTGCATCTTCTCTCAATAACTCTGACTGCTTATCAGATAGGAATCTGACTGTCATATGATGTGCAGAGCTTGAACTAGGTTCAAGTTGCAACTTTTGTGCACTGACCTTCAGATCCTCATCAATCTTATTTATTTTGTCCTTAATTTCCTTTGAGAACTCGGCAACATTACATACTTTGACAAAAAATGACGTTACATTGGAATAGGAGGATTCAATGTTAGTCAAAACTGAAGATAACCCTGCCTGATTGATAGCTATTCGCTGAGCAATACACTCAAGCACTTTATTATCAAACTTCTTCTCAGCCTTCTCAAGAAACTTTTCTTGACCATAAGAGTCCTCATTGAACTTGGCTGCCTCTGCCAACTATAACAAAATGTGTTGAGAGGAATCAACTTCAACACCTATTGCTTCTATCAAAATATTCTTGGCATCCTCAATGATCTTAAATTCCCTATCTCTTTCTTCTTTTAGTTTCTTCTGCTTTTCTTTCTTCTAGAGGAGTTCACCAACCATTTGCATTTGGTTTGCTGAAAGATTTGCAAAATCTAATTGTGGAATTTCTATCTGCTCATCCAAATCTATATCTTCTTTTATGTCTTTACTCCTGCTCAAAAATCTTGTACTCAGTTGAGCCTTAGGTTCAACTGTCATTGTACTTAATGCCTTTGTAGTAGAAGTTATTGTAGACATAGTAGGACTTGCAGTGAAAAATGATAAACTTCCAACTGATGGAATGCTAACTGGAATACTTGATAAACCCAAAATTGAAGTATTTACAATTGTAGAATCTGAAGTACTTACTGAGGTATCCAAAATTGAAGTACTTGTTGCTGAAAAACTCAAAATTGTAGAAGGTACTGAAGTAGATGCTGGAGACTGCAAATCAGTGGAAGAAGGAGGCTGAAGCTCGATAGATGAAGTGGTAGCCACTTCTATCATTGATACATTGAGCTGTGCTGAGGATGATTGGACATTTGATGTATCTATTGGTTTTGTAACAATCAAACTTGAAGTTATCTCTGGGCTAGATGTAGCAACTTTTGCTGGAGAGTGAGGAAGTGAGGTAATTACCTCTGCAGCTATCCAAACTGGATCATCTTCCTCAACATTCTTCTTAGCTTCCTCGGTAGCTTCTTCCTCTGAAACTTCTTCAACTTCAATACTATCTAGCTGAACTATTTCTGTGGCAACATCTTCTTCTTTATCTTCATCACTGTCATCTTCAATATCTTTTATTATCACAGTTTCAACACTCAGTTGGTGAAGATGATAGATGTTTTTACATGTAGTAGTGGCACTCTTTACAACTGATTCTATATTTTTTATCAGAATCAGACAAGTGTTGAATTTTAGTGTCATCTTGCACTCATTTTCTATCAATGCCTTATTGATTTTAGCATTTTTCAAACTGGGCATCAGCTATCTTAAGGTTTGAGCATATATGTCCTTGATAGTTTGTCTTGCATTGGACCATCTCATCTTAACTTTCTCCAATAGAACACTTAGAATTTGAGAAGCCATATCATCACGTGAGTACTTCCATTTTCCCATTTTTCTCAATAACAACATCTTCAATTTCCTGCTGCTCTGCCTTTGATCTAATTTCATATTTGAGAGATTTGAAATTTGAAATTCCAGATCCTTCTCTCAAATCCTTAATCTTTTCGTCTAATGTGGGAGGAGGCCTTTTGAGTACTATATCATCACTGACTTTACCTGCCTTGCCCCTTGTTTTTCTTGTGAAGACTGCAGTAGATTGTTTTGGTGCCTTAGTGATTGTCGCCTTCCCTTTCTTCTTCACAGGTACTTGTTCTTCTTCACTCTCATTCTTTTCTTCTTCTTCTTCTTCAATGTCCTCTCCTTTGCCCTCGGTTAACATTAGAGGTGTGCTAGATTGCATCTTGGCCATCCTCTTTCTGCCTTTGTTAACCACCTATGGAAGCTTTATACTTAGCTCAATTCTTACCTTAGCTTCATCATATGTTCCAAAGTATGGAGCCTTTGGATGAACAGGTTGATTTACTAGGGCTTCAATTATATCCTTTGTCTCATCAATGTTTACCTCATAAGGAAGAGGTTTCACCCATACAATCCTATGCCTTACTGCCTAAATGTATACTCTATCACAATTAACCATGAAACAAATATCATCCTTATAATCTTCCACCAACTTTTGTGGAATTTGAAATCTGTTATTCATCTTTTCCTTAAAAGATTCAAAATAGTTATCCATTATGTTTACAAAATTCTCACCCATTTCTACAATGTACTCATTTATCTGATAAAGAACAGGCACATCTTTTCTCCATTTTACCGTGCCTTTTGATGGGAAAAAATTTTGAGCATAGAAAAATAAACAAACCAACAGCGAGCCAAACTTACATGGATTGTTCTTTGAGATTTGAATGCTCTCCATATTCTTGTTGAACTACTTCAACAACAAATTTGCTAGGTCAAATGACAAGTTGTTCTTTACAATTTTGTAAGCTAGGTCAACTGCTTCACATAGAACACTATTTTGTCGACTTGAACTGTATATCTTGTGAGCTATGACATATGTGCCAAATTTTAGTTCTGCATTGGTAATACTATTTATTCTCATACCTCTACCATCCCATTCGGCTAGGGTTTTCTTTTCCAGCTCTACCTGACCTAGGGTTTTGTAGATTTTGCCTTGGCAAGCATGTGAAGACCAGTGATCCGATGAATCATCTTCTTTGTTATTTCCACTGGTTGCTCAAGCCAAATTTTACCTTCATGCACTCAGCTTAGGATATATCTAATCCATTTTATCTGGAAACTCCGAGGCAAGTGGGTGATATGTGTCAAACCCTTATCTTCCAAATGTTTATGTTCCGATTTGAGAACACCATCAACACATAGTTCATCACAAACAACATCTATCTCTAGGGTTCCAAGCTCTTGAATTGTACCCTTAAAATGACTACGAATGTCATTTACACAAAGTACCTTGGGAGGGATCTGAAATTGAGCTCCACTCGAGTCTAGGGCTTCTGCAATCGCGGGCACGAGTTTGAAATCCGATGCTTTACATTCTCCTTGAACTAACATTTCCGAACCTTTCTTTACTTTAGTGCTAGATGATGCCATGGTAGCTCGGTAGAAAATTCTTTGAAAAATTTCTACTACAAATTTTGCTTCGAATCGCTTGATCGCACTAGGAAATTTCTCTGCTCAATATGCTGATATTCGCGGTGAAGAATGAACTTGATTTCATGCTTTTTGTTAAAACTTTGCCATTAATGCTCCATAGGAATTAGGGCATTGAACTAGACAGACTGTCATCCACTATGCATTAATTGCTCAGTGAAGATTCCGCAACTCGGCAAACATACAAATTCATATTTCTCCGACCTTACTCGGTAACCATATGAAATTAGGTTACACCCGACCTTGCTCGATGGTAACTGATACTGACCTTCCTGTGATCCTGCTGTATCTTGCATACTGATTTGGATCTTTCTTTCTTTCAATTCTGGAACTGTTTTGGAATATGTCTATGAAGATACAGTTCCAGTGCTTCCTTGGAGACTTAGTTAGAATTGATAGAGTCACCCACTTCATGAGTGACTCCATTACTTGGACTAGTTTGCTCGGTAGGTTTAGGAATCCATTGTTGTCTTCATCTGCTTCCTGATGCTATTTGCTTTTGCTTTCTTTTCGTCTGCAACTCTGCCTGTATTCATGCAATTTTTAGCTATATGACCAAGTTCAGTGCATGTATAACATCTTATGGTAGTATCCCTTTTGCTCAAGTGATGCCTTACACAATTCATGCCAATATGTCCATATTCTCCATAGTAATGACACCTACACCAAGTGTTGTAATCCCAACCAAATATTGCTTTCACAATTTGTTCTGTTGGATTGGGTGTTTTAGATTTGCATTATGATGCCTTGTGACCTTGTTTGTTACATTTGTGACATTTGCCTTCAAATCTTGGTTTCTCCTTGCATTCATTTGCTTTATGACCATGCTGATTACAATTGTAGCATTTTCCATTGAATTTTTCTTTTCCATTGCTCCAACATTTGTTTGAAGTATGACCAATTTTGCCACAGTGATTACAAGTAGGTTTCTGATTCTTTTGAGTATCTTGCTGGAGGATTCACCTTCCTCTTTGTATCCAAGCCCTGCTTTTCCTTTTCGCTTATGAAGGTTTTGTTCATACAGCTGATTTATATCTTCTTGAGATTTCATCATTCTCTCATTGATTTGCCTTTCAGTGTTTAGGTCATTCACCAATCTTAAACTGATTTGCTTTTCAGATCTCAAATCCTCTCTTATATTTTCATTTTTTGATCTCAGAGTCAAGATTTCTTCATCTACATTGGAGACTTGATCAATAAGGTTTTCTAGCTAAAGAATTTGATTCTGGATTTCATTATTCTTTCCTTCTATTTCATATTTTATCTTGTTTCTTTGTTCCAAGATTTCACAAAATCTTGTTGACTGAATTTCCTGTTCTCTTTTCAATTTTCTTACTTCTTCTTGCAGAGATCCATTCTTTTCTAGGAGTTCTTTGATTGCATTGTTTGCTTCATCTGAGCTGCTTGAAGGGAAAAAATCTTCAATCTTTTCTTCAACATACTGGTGGTCATTCATCTGGTTTGCAAGTTCCTTACTTCTTTTTAGGGATTGGGAAAGATGCTCTTTTGCTTCCTTGAGTTGAGCTATGGCCATTTCCAGATCTAGCTTTTCATTTTCAATTACTTTGTTAAGTTTGAATATCTCCATTGTCCTGGATCTTTACTCAAGTTGTCAAACTTTATCCTGAGAACCACAATGCTCTGATACCAATTGTTGGAAATATTCAAGACTAGCCAAGTTGCTGAGAGGGGAGGGGTGAATCAGTAACTTCAAAAAATTTTACAAATTGTAGATCTTAACCATATTCCAAATAACATTTAGATCAATAAGCTAACTGCATCCATGAGTAACAGAAAGAATAAAACATTCATAACACTTTGAACACAGAGATTTGGTGACCCAGAAACCTTCCAAATAGAAAGTAAAACTGGGGTGGGGATGGTACCCACAAAACTTCAATACTGCAGTATAAAGTTGGCTGATTAAGGATTACAATGATCACTTCTGATGATCTACCCTGTTAGGAGCAATTAGGACTGCTAGGTCCACCTTGTTAGAGGATTTACAAACATACAATGAAGTATGCTTTCGGTTAAGAGATTTTACAAAAGACTGTTAAGTCTACCCTGTTAAAGGATTTCAAGTTGATTCACCTGTTAGGATGAAATAGTAGATCTCTTACTTGCAACTTTACTTGCTGATTGAGATTCTTTGATGTACTGATCACCTTCTGTGATAGATATGTCTCTGCTGCTCCTTATACTGCTGTAGCCCTTGGTAATTCACTTATCTCTGCCTTTTTCTCTTTTTCACACTTCTCGCTTATTCACACCTTGGATATGATACAAAACATTGCTTATATATCAATCCAAAATAATTACAAAGTCGGCTGCTAAAATACAGGTCAACACAAGTATTACTGAGTCGGCCCAAATATAGTTACAAAGTTCCTGCAAACTAACTCGGTGAATTTCTGATACTTGACATCCACTGCAATACTCGGCATCGTCATGCTCTCGGTAGGAGTGGAGACTCAGTCCATACTAACCACTCAGTTGTAGTTTCAAACTTGGTATACACTGGAGACTCAGTAGATACAGTAGCACTCGGTAGAAACTGAATTCCCTGTTTACCATCCTGGCACTCGGTAAACACTACTCATCTCATCACTTAGTAAGCACTGCGAAGCTCGATCTACTCGGTAAGCACTGTTCTACTCGGATTGCTCAGTAAACACTGTTCTGCTAGATGAGCTCAGTAAGCACTGTTCTGCTCGGATTGCTCAGTAAACACTGTTTTGCTAGATGAGCTCGGTAAGCACACAGAGTTTGAATAAGTGTTGTCACTAATGACAAACATACTTAATGCCAACATAATTGTGCCCATTTAAATCATCTTGTCTTTTTATTTTGTGATTTCATTTGTAAACTCATCAAGAGAAGACATTTTATAGCTGGTTCCTAAGGCACTTTTTGTGGCATAGAATGTAGAAATGAAAATTGAATAGTTTGGACCATGTTTAGAAAGAATTCTAGAACCAATTGTGAATCTTTCTTGTCTATCTCATATGCTTTTAATTGCAATCTTACAACATTTAGTTTTGTGAAGAAGTTTTGAATTGTATCAAGATTACATGGATTTAACCCTATTAACTCATTCTCCATTTGGTGTCCCCTTAATTTATCTTGTTTATCAAACAACCCTTCTAATGTTGTCCATACATCATTTGGATTTGTAGTAGATTCAACATGAAAAAGAAGATCATGAGATATGTATACATGCATAGAGTACCATAAGCTTCATCACATTTGTTAAACCACTTTGGCTTTTCTGCAAGTAGAGATGGTTCATTTCAAGACCCATAGCTACTCTAAACAATGTCAACTTCTTAAGATAGATTTTCATTTTTGACTTTCACTAATAGTAGTTATAGGATGTGAGTATTGATATTGTGGTTTGATCCATTTTAATGCAGAAAGTAAGATTGTTGTGTAGAAAAGAAGAGAGAAAAATCACACACAAAGAGAGCACATGAGACCACTCTCATTTTTACTAGATCAGGAATCCCCTCCCCCAATATATATATATATATATATATATATATATATATATATATATATATATATATATATATATATATATATATATATATATATATATATATATATATATATATTTCAAGTTGGGCACTTTATATTTCAGTGCTTTTACAAAGGATTTTTTCAAGTTACAATCCTCAATGGGCTTATTCTGATACAAAATGAACTAGAGATAAAATCTAAAAAATAAAAGCTATGTAGTTGTAGTGATCTTCACCATCTTTCTGACACCTATTTGTTTCTCAAAAATGGAGTATGTAGGTGAAAGTTATGGCTAAATGAAGAAATTAACAATGTTGGACTTCAACTTGCAAAAAATGGGTAAAAAAATATCTAATCCAAACCACCTCCAAAGTGAAGAGCTCGTCTCCATATTTCCATTCATATCTCGTTTGAAATTTTTTGACTCCTAGGCGACAAGATACGCCCATTTGATAAAAAATGCCCTTTGTGGGGGCCAAAGAGGAGCTCTTGTCGTTGGAAAGTGACTTTGTTGGCTTAACAGTGCACTGGTGGTTGATCGGTTGAGCGAAGGTGGAGGGAACTAGCAGTGTCATTGGTAGTTTGTAGGCCACTAGCAGCTATCGCTGCCTAGCGTCTAGTGTTAAGGATAACACTACCTAGTGGCTAGCGCTAAGTTGAAGGCTAGCTGTAGTGCTAAATGGATCACTAAAGCCAAGAAATAGGACAAGCACTTTAATTTTTTTACAATTTTTTTCTAAAAGATGCCTTGATTTGTGTGTAGGGAGGGTCGTACAACATTCCTAAAAACAATTTCCCATAGAAGCTCCCAACATCGAAATGAGATAAATTTTATATCAAAATTTGTTTGCAAGGCCCCCTGGAAGCAATGGCAGGGTCCTTTTGGCTTGAAAAATGCTTTTTTTCAAGATGTCTTACAGATTTGAGCTACAAACTTACATTTTATAACTATTGCAAATGATCTCCAAAAAAGATGAAATGAAAGCCAATATTGACTTTCTTGATCTTCTGGACACAATGGAACAGTTAGAAACTTTCTCTGAATCCTTCAAAGTTTTGTAATCACCCAAATCACAAAAAAAAATGTATATGCAAAATAGAGACTATTGGATCCTCATAAACCTTTGTTGTTCTCCAAATTGTACAAAGCACAAGAGAAATCACAACAAGATTTTACTAGATCTTTAAATAATCTAATCTTTCAAAATAGGCTCTGATACCATGTTAGAATATGAAAAATAGATTAAAAATAGAATCAAAATGAAAGAGTTAGATCAAATAATTGGAAAGGAAATGGAGAGAATAACATTACTTAGAGAAGCTTGATGTGAATTCTAAAAGGCATAATAGCATCAAGAGAAACCTCCCATATATGAAATATCCCAATATTTCTAATATGCATTATATGTCAATATGCATTATGCATTATACATTATGCTTAAATACAAGCAAGGTAGCTTGTTTATATAGGTAAGTGTTGATAGAAGAATGGACAAGGTTGAGACAAGTCTCGCAACCTAGAGGAAGTAGAGTCATGATAGAAGTCAACAATCTCCTCTATAGTTAGCATGAATATTGAATATGTCCTATGGTGGAGTATTCCAGCATTACTGGAGCAGTCACATGTTGCATTCATGACTATGTTTTTCATCGATGTCAACATACTATTTTTACTGAAGATTGACAGAGTAGTAGATAGAGTTTGATTTAGCGCACATAGAGAATTGTAGATGAGGTTATGCAGAGTTGAGGATGTGTTTTTCATAGTGTCTAGATGACATGGTCAAGAGCATGTACAAAAATTCAAGTAATTGCGACAGTTATAAAAGATCTAGTGAAGATTGTATTCTGACAGAGTTCCTGAGAAGTAGTTTGTGATGAATGGATTATATCTCCTAACATGGATAAAATATGGACAAGAGAAGCTACATAGAGCTTGAAGACATTGTGAAGGTGATCTGGCTAAGTCAGCATAGTTAAAGGTTGCACGTGTGAAGATTTATTAAGTTTTTGAGCTGACAATGTTGTGTAATTATGAAATTAATATGTAACATGTATTATTTTATATTTTATAATTGATAAAGCCTAATTGGCTGACTCAATTATGAAATATTGGGCGCAGTATAAAGGAAGGATTGTTTCCTTAATTGTATGTAATATTGTGATAACAAAATTTGTGAAGTGTGAAATAATGTGAGTAAGCGATATAAGGGATTGTTATGTGATGCGAAGTGTGCAGATCTGGTGTTGAGATCTAGAAAGTGTTTGGTGTGGCATAGGCATGGTCCGAGGAGGGAATAAAATTTGCTGAGATCAGTTATATTTGGTATTATTCTATTTGGGATAATACAAAGATCAGTTGGATAGTGAGTTCTATGATCTTTCCCTTCAAGTTGTTGGATAGTGGGTCCTTCTGCCTTCCACAACTCCTAACAAGGTTGGAATCTACTTACAGGGACTACTATGTACTGAATGTATTTAATAGACTCCTAATAGGGTCCATCCTCTCACAAGAAAAAATTATATTAGTACATATTTTGTGGGTACCATCCCCATCAGGGTTTACTCTTTGATCAAGAGGTTCCCTAATTAACGATTCTAGTGTCATTGTGTATGGCTGTCTTTTTATGGGTGATGTTTATGTTAATTACATGCTTCAGATTTAATAAGGTTAATAAGAATTATTTTAATTAGATAACTAATTCACCCCCCCCCCCCCCCCCCTCTTAGTTATCTTGGTGGACTTAACTTTCTCACAATTGGTATCAGAGCTTCAGATGCTTGAAGGAGAAGCTTAACAACTTAGGGAGATCCATGGCGAGTCATTTCAGAAAAGAAAGTCCTAATTTTGATGGATTTAACTATGATAGCTGGAAAGAGAAGATGAAGACACATTTTTTTATGTTTAGGGCTAGGATATTGGATGATCACTAAGAATGAGAAAACTATCATTGAAGAAGACAAGATTGAGGATTTCACTACAAAAGAATGATATATATTCATGTGTAACATACTTGCTAGAGAAGCACTTTTGTCATCTCTTCCTGAGAATGAGTACAGTCGAGTAAAATCTTTAAAAACATCTCATGAAATTTGGTTAGCTTTGGAATCTACTTTTTAAGGTGATAAGCATGCTAAGAGAATCAGATTGCAAAATTGGATATGTTTATTTCAAGAGGCTAAAATGATGGAAGATGAATCTGTTAGAAGTTATATTGGTAGAATACCAGAGATTTTTGCAAGTATCAAATTAGCTTGTGAAGGAAATAAGGATGAAGATGAGATCATATGGAAGATCTTAAAAACCCTAACTCTAACATTCAAGCAGACAATGCAGATGATTGAACAAGTTATACCTTGTACTGAAAAGTTTACTAGAGAGACTCTTCTTGGAATATTGGAAGTAGAAAAGATAAGTTTGAAACAACTTGGAGATTTTCCAAGGATTAAGATTGCTTTTAGCACACTTAGTGTTCGCCCTACTTTTTCTAGAAGTGTCAGTATCAGTAACACGGTCAAGCTACCTGCACCTGTCTGGTCCGATCATTTTGTGGCTCTTTGATGAACTACAACTAATTTGAATACATTGTATAACTTGAAGATTTGTGATTTAAGATCACTGAGTTGCTAATTAGATATGTAAGATGATTAAATCAGTAATATGTTGTCATTGATGTCAACTAGTTTTGATAGTGCTTATCTTGCAAGTTACTATACCCAAACATCTGTAGAAGAAGAAGAAGAAGAAAAGAAATGAAGAATATATATATCTACATGAGGAAGATGGATATGACAGATAAGGATAAGGAATACATTGGGTAACTTATGGATGAGTCTATGACCTTATGTTATTGACTTGATTATGTTGCATTCATCTATGATGAAGGATAAGAGAAAAATGCACAAGGCAGTGTTGTCAGTTAATGAACCATTTCAGTATACACTGATGCAATGTAGTGTATATCGATCAAAGTACAAACCGAGCTTGTGTTCACCGATACATTTCTTTGTTAACCGAGTAGAAGAAAAGAACTAAATGACTAGTTTAGTTGATGGAAGTTGATGAGCTATAAAGTACCTCGAAATCAGAGATGAAGATAATGTTTGTTACGAAGATTGACGGCTAACATAATTTGAAGAAGATCTAATGGATTGAAACAAAATGTTTTACTGACACATCAACCAAGGAAGGTTTAAGTGGCAAAATCAACAAAGGAGATTAAGCGGCAAAATCTGATGGATGGAAATAAAATGGTTTACTCGTCTATTTAAGAGACTAGGATTTCACGATGAAATCATGCCAAAAGAAGGAGACTGTAGAAGATATCACGTGAACAAGCTTCATGCATGCCTGATTAGACTGGTTAAGGAGAACCGAACTGTAGAGATAACCGACCATCAGAAAGCTATTACCGAGCGACAATAAGTTACTGAATATTGATTGAAATAGAATTGATAAATTGATCAGAGGATTTGAATGAGCTTAACATAGATCTGATAATCTACAATTGAAGTTATGTTGTAATCAGATCAACTGTTGTTACATTTTAACCATTGTAAATAGAGAAATCTCTTAACAGAGTGGACTAGAAAGTCTTGTAATGTCATTCATAGAGTGTACATTTGTTATCTTGTCAACCCCATAGTGAATGCTGGTTGGACGATAATGGTTGGTCTAAAATCCTCTAACAAGGTCACACCTCACAGTGTGTTTGTAACCTTTAACAGGGTTGGGTCTTCATTGACCTCACTTTAGAAGAGTGAACAATTTTTGGGTTGCCGGTCCCAAGTGGTTTTTCCCTTCACAGGGTTTCCACGTTAAATCTCTTGTATTTTGTGTTGATTGTGATGATTGTTTGTTATCATACTTTACATGTTGCATACTAGATTTGATCGGTAATCATTATATGTTATTAATTGGTAATCAGTAAAAGAACAGACAGAATACTATTTTAGTTTACCGAGTTGTAGAAGTTTTTAGTAAATTGTTTTGGATATACATTTTGTGATTGGGACTATGGATAACTGATTCACCCCCCTCTCAGTTATTCTAACAGATTATGCTAGCAGTAGCATATCTAAATCTAAAGAAGACAAAAAGATTGAAGAAGGAATTGCCTTGCTTGTAAAAAGAGAACCAGAAGGTAAGAAAATCTTTAAATATTGGACTTGTCAAGAATATGGTCATTTTGTTTCTAAATGTCCTAAGAGAGTGAAGAAATACAAGAATAAATTTAAGCCTAGAAGACCTAAAGAACATTACTATGTGAATGATAAAGAATTTGAATCTAGTATGGAAAAATTCTTAAGTGAAAGTGATAATGAAAGTGATGATATAGGATTTGTTGCAATAAAAGAAGAAAACCATGAAAAAGAAGTCAAAGAAGAAAAATCTTTGGTGTCACAAGTTGAAAAGAAAACTGATTGGATCATAGATAGTGGTTGTTCACATCATATGACTAGCGATATGAATAAGTTTATCAAGTTTAACAACTACGATGGAGGAATTGTTAGAGTTGGAAACAATGCACCCTGTCGCATTAAAGGAATAGGATCTATTACTCTTGATGGAAAGACTAACACTGATGATTTTTACTTTGTAGATGGATTTAAACATAATATTTTAAGTGTTGGACAGTTAATTGATAATGGATATCAAGTATGGTTTATAGAAAAGACTTGCATTATCAAGGATAAGGATGGTAAGATGATTGGTACAGGAACAAGAACCAGAGGTAATGTTTTTCAGTTGAATCCTATTGAGATGACATGTTTGATTGCTAAGGTTGATGACAATTGGTTATGGCATAAAGGGTTTTGACACATAAACTATGATAACATTATGAAAGAAAGCACTACATTTGCAGTAAGAGATTTTCCTAAAATTGTGAAACCTACTAACATGGTGTGCAAGGAGTGTGTTATGGAAAAATAGAAGAGAACTTCTTTTCCTAGCAAGAAGTTCACCGCAATAGAAAGATTGAATATTGTTCATACAGATCTGAGTGGTCCTACAAGAACAAGAGGATTCTATGGTGAAAGGTATTTTATGATTCTTGTTGATAAATTTACTAGGATAATGTGGGTAGAATTTCTTAAAGAAAAGTCAGAAGCATTTGAAAAGTTTGGATTGCTTAAAAATAGAGTTGATAATGAATTAGGAATGGAGATTAGATGTCTAAGATTTGACAGAGGTGGAGAATTTACTTCAAATGAGTTTAAAAATTTTTATGAAGTGAATGGCATTAAGAGATAGCTTTCAACCCCTAAAATACCCAAGCAAAATGGTATTGCTGAAAGAAGAAACAAGTCTGTAACTAAGGCAACAAGAGCTATGTTGTTTGAGAATGATGTGACGAAGACATTTTGGAGAGAATCAGTAAATACAACAATATATACAATAAATAGAGTGCATATTAGAGCAGATACAAACACGACACCTTATGAATTATGGTTTGGACATGCACCATCAGTAAAATACTTCAAAATATTTGGAAATAAGTACTACATTAAAAGAGATGATTCCATTGGTAAGTTTTTTTTGAGAAGTGATGAAGGCATGTTCCTTGGTTATACATTGAATAGAAAAGCCTATAGATGCTTTAATCAGAGAACTAAAACTATTTTTGAAAGCACAAATGTTAAAGTGGATGAAAAGTTCAAAATTTAGGAAAGAGTACTTGATTATGATTCAGATGAAGAAGCTTATCCTAAAAGTAATCAAGAGAATGTTGAATTATTCTATGAAATTAACAATGATTTTCAGAATAAGATTCAAGATGAGGAACAAAGAGAAGAACCAAGATCTGAACCTAGAATTGAAGCAAGAGTTGAAATAGTAACACCAAACAAGAACTTGATAAAGAATCACCCTGATGATCAAATTATTGGGAGCAAAGACAAAGGAGTTATGACAAGAAATAAGGTACATGAAGAATTGCATTTGATTTCTTAGATTGAACCTAAGAATACTGATGAAGCTTACAAAGGTGATCATTGGATTCAAGAAATGAAGGAAGAATTGGATTAGATCGAGAAGAATAACACTTGGGAATTGGTTCCCAGAACCAAGGACAAAAATGTTATTGAAACTAAATGGGTTTTTAGAAACAAGATGAATGAACAAGGTGAAGTTGTAAGAAACAAAGAAAGACATGTATGTGAAGGATACTCACAGCAAGAAGGTATATATTATGAAGAAACATTTGCACCTATTGTAAGAATTGAAGTAGTGAGGATGTTTTTGGCTTATGCAGCTTATAAGAAATTCAAAGTGGATCAGATGGATGTGAAGTCAACATTTCTGAATGGTGTTAGAAGAAGAAGTCTACTTTGAGCAACTTGATGGTTTTCCTTTGACTCAAGAAAGAGATATGGTCTGCAAGTTGAACAAAGCACTATATGGACTAAAGAAAGCATCTAGAACCTGGTATGCAAGGTTGGATAAATATTTGGCAAAATTGGGATTTACTAAAGGTACTACAGATAGTAACTTATATCTAAAAGAAATAGAGATTAGTCTATTGATTGTTGTTATTTTTGTGGATGATATAATCTTTGGAGGTGGGGATGAGGCAAGTGATAAATTTTATGATGAAATGAAGAAGGAATTTGAGATGAGCACGATTGGAGAAATAAAAATTTTCTTGGGTTTGTAGATTATGCAGAACAGTGATGGTATTTTCTTATCTCAAACTAAGTATCTGAAATACTTATTGCAGAGATTTGGCTTGGAAAATTGTAAGCCTATTGGTACACCTATGGTAACTAGTCATAATTTATCTAGCAAAGATGAGACACATGTAGTTGAACAAAGGAAACACAGATCTATGATTGGAGGTTTACAATATCTAACTCATACAAGACTAGATATAGCTAATGTAGTTGGAATTGTTGCAAGATTGCAAGATGATCCTAAAGAGTCACATTATGCAGCAGTAAAGAGGATATTTATATATTTGAAAGGCACAATTAATTTTGGGTTGTGGTATGACAAATCAAATGAATTTACCCTATGTGCATATACAGATGTGGATTGGGGAGGTAGTATGGATGATAAAATGAGTACAAGTGGGTGAGCATTTTTTCTTGGAGGAAGACTAGTTTGTTGGCTAAGAAATAAATAAAATTATATCTCACAGAGTACAACAAAAGCAGAGTATGTAGCAACAAAAAATAATTGTAATTAGATAATATGGATGAAAAAAATGTTGAAGGATATTGGAATTGAGTTTAATGAATCTGTTATCATACATAGTGATAACACAAGTACAATAAGTATGTCTAATAATCCTGCGTTACATTCAAAAACAAAATATATAGACATAAAGTATCATGTTGTGAGAGAGAAAGTTGCAGATAAGGAAGTCAAACTTGAGTATATCAGCACAAAAGAGAAGATAGAAGATATTTTTACAAAGCCTTTACCAAAGGATACATTTGAGTATTTGAGAGGTATGCTTGGGGTTATGCCCCTAACTACTTTTGAGTAGTGATGCAGAAAGTTGCATCGGTCCAGTGGTACAAAGAACTATGTTTCTTTTCTCTGGAATGTATGCTAATGCTTCCTCTATGGGGGATTATTTGTGTTTGAGATGAGTCATGAAGGACTCTTGGTAAGAGGTATTTTAAAATAGCGTCTTTGGAAACTTGAGCTAGTTAAAACTATTGAGCCGTAAGGTTGAATTGACATAATGATGCCTTTGTCATTGATGTCAATGGGGGAGAAGAATGCATGAAAAATATCTCCTAGGAATGTATAAGAAAAGTGAGCATACAGAGTAGGAGAGAAGTGATTGATGAAGATGATTTCATCTCCTAGGAGTGTATAAGAGAATTGAGTATACACGATGATTGATGGAGAGGATTTGACAGTGATTGATGAAGAGGATTTGAAAAGACAAGAGTAGTAGAGTTACATTTTGGTATTCATGGAACTTGGATGTTTTTTCATCTATGTTTCCATAAATGCCAAAGGGGGAGATTGCTAGCATGAATTTTTAATATGTCCTATGGGGGTGTATTCTATCATTACTGGAGAGGTCACATGTTGCATTCATGACTGTGTTTGGCATTGATGTCAACATACTATTTTTACTAAAGATTTACAGAGTGACAAATAGAGTTTGAGTTAGCGCACACAAAGAATTGCAGATGAGGTTATGTGGAGTTGAGGACGTGTTTTTCATAGTGTTTCGATGACATGGTCAAGAGCGTGTACAAAAGTTCAAGTAATTGTGATAGTTATAAGAGATCTAGTGAAGATTATATTTTGACAAAGTTCTCAAGAAGTAGTTTGTGATTAATGGATTATATCTCCTAGTAGGGATAAAATATGGACAAGTGAAGTTATACAGAGCTTGGAGACATTATGAAGGTGATCTGGCTAAGTCAGCATAGTCAGAGGTTGCACGTGTGAATATTTATTAAGTTTGTGAGCTGACAGTGTTGTGTAATTATGAAATTAATATGTAACGTGTATTGTTTTATATTTTATAATTGATAAAGCCTAATTGGCCGACTCAATTATGAAATATTAGGTACAGTATAAAGAAAGGATTTTTTCCTTAATTGTATGTAATATTGTGATAAAATAAGTTGTGAAGTGTGAAATAATGCGAGTACGTGATCTAAGGGATTGTTATGTGATGCGAAGTGTGCAAATTTGGTGTTGAGGTCTAGAAAGTATTTGGTGCGGCATAGGCACGGTTAGAGGAGAGAAGAAAAGTTGTTGAGACTAGTTATATTTGGTATTATTCTGTTCAGGATATTATAGAGATCAGTTGCACAGTGAGTTCGGTGATCTTTCCCTTGAAGTTGTTTGGATAGTGGGTCCTTCTGCCTTCCACAATCCTAACATGGTTGGAATATCCTCACAGGGATTCAAAGTCTCCTCATAGGGATTGATATATACTGAATTTATTTCATTGACTGACTCCTAATAGGGTCCATCCTCTCACAAGGAACTTCCATATTAGTACATCTTTTGTGGGTACCATCCCCACCAGGGGTTTACTCTTTGATCAAGAGGTGGACCTAGTTGACAATTCTAGTGTCATTGTGTATGGTTATCTTTTTATGGTTGATGTTTATGTTAATTACATGCTTCAAATTTAATAAGGTTAGTAAGAGTTATTTTAATCAGATAACTGATTTCCCCCCCCTCTTAGTTATCTTGGTGGACTTTACTTTCTAACAGAGCTAGAGTCCAAATTGTAATCAATGGTTAGAGTTCAAATTGGACACAACTGTCTCAAAGGATGAGTTAGAGTCCAAGTGTGACTCAACAATATCCAACTAATAAAATAAATAATTTCACCTAAGTAAACTTAAGTCAACAGTAAAATGGAAAAAGACCATTTACTCCAACACATATATGGCCTCCTTATTGTAGATATTATTATTACTTCAAGCATTTCTGGTAGAGTACACTAGCATAACAAAATATGCCAGGTCCAAATGACTCTCTTTTAAACACAATTTTAGGATTGGTTGACTAGCATAATACAATTTGCTAGACCATTTGACATCTCCTTTGCATACATTTTTAGAATTGGTTGACTAGCATTTTCTAGACCATTTAACCTATCATTTTCAAGGGTTGACTATCATAACACAAATTGTTGGACCACTTGACCTATCATTTTCATAGACTTTTATGATTTGACTGAATTTCTAGACTATTGACTCTCCTTTCCTCCTCTCTTTCATGGACCACCTAACATAACAAAAATGGTTAGCATGTGTCATCCATGGTTATCTTTTCCTTTTCTCCATGGCTCCATAACATAAAACACTTTTCTATTTGATTGGATTATGGAGTCTTTTCTTATCTTTTATGTGTGCTCTCTCTCTTTTCATGTGACCACTTATTCTTTTTAAGTAGCTTTTTGAGTGTGATACTAGTGTTTGAGACATCTTCCTTATCGAGGTCTCTTCAACTAGTTGACTTTGAATCTTGATAAGATTTAGGCTTTTACCTTTTTTTTGCATCCTTGCACATGGTTGTACACAAGTTAAGATCCTTGGTTTGGGGGATCGTGTCTTTAAAATTAGTGATGTCTTATCTCTTTTTAGTTTTTCCCATGATCGCATCTTTATCTCTTTCTCTCTCTTTCTTCTACTTTACTGTGAGCATGAGGTGGACTCATACTCCCGCTAAAGTGAGGGATAAATGTATCATCCTAAATTGCAAGCACCTAGAATTAGATGCTTAATTTAGCCCCATTTAAGCATGTGTGGGTTCCCACATTGATTTTTGATACTCTAGCTCTACACTGCTTAGAATTTTGGCATCTTTTACTCAAATTCTATTCTCAAATGAAATTTCAAGAATTTTTTGGAGGGAATAGGTTGGCCAAGCTGACTAGTTCCCAAGAATAAGTTGGCCTAGCCGACCTATTTCTTGGTGTTTTCTACAAAATTCAAATTGGGGGTTCATCTCAATGGTTAAACAAAAAATCTGAAATCCCATTGGCTTCCTTCAATTATTTAGCCCCGAAATGTTGTGAGAGGTATATAAACAACCTATCTCTCATCATTTGGATATCATGAAATTGAAATTCAAGCTCCCTCATTCAAATTTTCATCTCAAGTAATCTAAGGAAGATCTCAAACATTTCAAGGCATTTTCCAAGTCTATCTTCTCGGCGGATCAAGTTTCTTTCCCTCATTGAAGGCCAAGCAAAGGAGTCCATCATCAAGAAAGAATATCTTTGCATTCAAAAGAATTCAAGCATCTATTTATTCAAGCATTCAAGTCTTCAACTCATTCTTCTCTCCATCAAGCATTGTGGCAAACTACAACATTCATTGTACAAGGCTAGTCTTTTCATGATTTATTTCTAGGTTTTTATGTGGATTCAAAGCTATTTCATTAACACTTGTTATTACATCCAAAGAAGCATTGTGTCATCAAGGTATACGGTAACTTATAATTCAAAACAATCTTTTATTTCATATCAACATACTTTCCTTTCAATCATATTTCTTTTCATTTCAAAGGTCAATTCATCATTTGAGGTTTGACTGAGGCAAACCCCTCTCTACACAATATTTTCCTTATTTTCTATGTGTAGGTACAGGTGGTACTCACATTGGAATCAAGGAAGTTCAGGACCTCACAGATAGTCTACAATTAAAATCTAGAAAAGTGCAGGGAACAGGTCAACACAGGCGACTTGTTCCCAAGAACAAGTGTAGACACATAAAAATGTCCTCATTATCAAGCACATTCTTTCTATTAATTAAATAAGTATTAAAGTATATTTAATTTATTTATTTAATATTTTTCTCTATTAGAATTTATTTAATATAACTGATTTATTTAAAATTATAAAAATTCCTTATCATAAATGAAATTATAAATAAAATCATAAACTCCTCCACCCTTCTACTTATAACTCTTTCATCCCACCCACTTCACCTTCTTACCAAATGTGGGATGAATAAGTTCTTAGCCACCTCTAGCTACCTCCTATAATCTCATATTCCTCATACCATTTACTCTTCCTTTTAAAGAAATCCATGAATAGACCCCCTCTCTTAAATCTAGAGTCTCTTTCATGTCTCAGTTTATTCTTGCATCTTTAATACCTATTACCTTATAATATCTCTTTGGCATGATCTAGCATAATTTTGCATCAACATTCTATTTATATTTATTCTAGTGCAATTTGATTTCTTTTTATGTCCACTTCTTAATCCTTCATTCTCCACTTCCTAATCCTCCATTCTGCATAGACTCTTGTGCATGATGCTTTGAGAGAAAAACTTTATTTAGTCAAAATATCTTGCTGATAGGAGGTCAATGGAGTGATGTTGAATTTATTTTGGGTGTTTTGTTCTGCATTTGTTTGCATTGCAAATACTCCATTGTTGGATGTTTGAAGAGGTTTTGAATCTCTGATTTATACCTCCATTCCTTGCATCCTACATTGGCACACCTGGTGGGATAACATTGATCCTGGATTTAGTTTTTTCTTGATTTAATTTTCTATCATGATAAAAAAAAATTTAAGATATATTGCACACTTTGCTTATAATACTTGCAGTTGATATAATGATATATTTTTACATCATTTAACACACTTTGTAGTTCTGTTCAAAAGGTTGAGTGCTCTTTTAAAAAGTTGTGCGTTATTTTTTTATACTTGAGACGTCCTGTCAAATAGTAAACGTGTATTCTTATTTTATCAAGTAGCTCACATGTACAGGAAGTATTTGTTTGTTAATGTGTCTTCTCATTTTGTCAAACAGATCAATGCATTTCTCAAGCGTTTTGTCAAGAAGATTCTTATGCATTCTGTCAAGCTAATCACTTGTCTTGTTTTTCACTTTTAACAGTTACCTTGCTTGAACTTTTGTCTTTTAGACCCTCTTTCAAGAAGTTCAGGTTATATTTGTTTAATCCAAGAGGTTCAGATTGCATGAGATCACATCTCATTGAGGAATTCCGTCAAGAAATTTAGTCACACTATCTACAAATATCTTATTCTCTAATAAATGTTTATGCACTGAACTATAACTCTCATGTACACGTAGGTATAACTCAGTTTGGAGCTTTGTTAAGCAACACGCTCTCTTGTAGGCTATAAGACCACAATTTTAGCTATAATTTATTAAGAACATCATGTGTCGTTGCATTTCTGGAAACCACGTCTTTGAGGCATTTTGTCGAATAGTTGACATACCATACGTGTCTATGAGTTCATGTTTTATATGCATATCTATGAGGATACTTGCAGTTCTTGAGAAGGTATTTTTCTGAGAAAGATTGTCAAATATTACAGTTGTAGTTCATGATTCCACACTTTTGATGCACGTCTAAGTAGGGAACTTACAAGTAAAACATTTGACAAAGCGACTTTGTTTCATTCTTGGCACTTGTATTTTTCTTAAAATTTTCATAAGCCTTTTTGATAGATCCATTTACTGTAAATATTAAAATCATTGTATTCAATGAAATGACATCCTTTCAAGGCATTTTGTAAAACAATAAACTTGTTGTTTATTCTATAAAAGAGTTAATGTACCCTTTATCTGTGCTTTCACATTTTGCATGCATAATGAATGAACTCTTCAAAGCTCTCATTTTGGATGTGGATTTTATACTTGTTTCTTTGTGTTAACATTTTACACATGGTGCTGAATTTATTTCATTGTTTTAGTTAAGGTTGAGCCAACCTTGTTTATTTCTATAAGTTTGGTGAATTGTATAAATGCAATGATATAATATTCTTTTATGGATCGGATCATACATGTGTCGATGTATGAGAGATTGTGCAAAGAGGTATGAGTGGAATCTACAATTGAGGCGAAGATCTAATGTATTATGTACTTCATTGGAACTATCTTGGCACGTTGAAGATGCTATCAGTCAATTCATGGTTTGTGGATTGTAGTCCATAGTGGATTGTTGTCCATCTACTTGTTGTAAGGTGGTGAGCCTTCCTTTGGGTTATAGCCCTTGTTGTATTTGAGAGTTGAGCTCTAGGAAATGTTCTTAAATGAATGTACATTTCTCTTGTAATACTCCTAGCAGGGTATAGTTCTTTTAATAGAGTACACCATCTTGTGGGTTTGATTCCCACGGTGGTGTTTTCTCCTAACAGGATTTTCACGTCAAAGATTTTTAGTGTTATGTGTTGTGATCTTTGTTTTATTGTTCATCATTCATATATGAGATTTAAGATTAAGAGTTGGTTAAGATTTTGTAATTTGAGACACAATTGATTCACCACCCCCCTCTCAGTTGTGTGTGATGCCTTGTTTCTATAAGTTTAGGTGTCCAATATATCATTTTTTGAAGTTTCCAAAGTTTAAATCCAATGAAATTATAGATACAACTTACAAGAGTGATAAGGTAGGAAATACAAGGGCAACAAGAGATGAAGTAGCCTTTGGATATAATCACAAAACAATTCCTTTGGTCCCTAATGGTGATTTTTAATGCCACTTGACATTCTAGAACCTATAGGTCCACCCCACTTTGCTTGTGGATATAGTCACATGGCCTAAATAGTCACATAAAATAAACAAGGGTAATGATAGACTTAAACACACATAAGACACAAAGTAGATACCTCAACTATGATCAACATCATTATAAACAAGAGAGAAAATACATAATGATGGATCATAATAAGTTATCAGTCAAGTGTCTACAAGGCATTAGTTGGAGTGTAGAAGAAGGAATGTTCATTGTATGTGCTCATGAGGACGTGCCTTACAGAACCAACCTAACTATAATATGGATGAGAATGTCGATCACGTTGTAAGACTAGGAAATTGGGAAATCAGAAACAACATGATAAAGCTAACCATAAAGCCTAAATATCATACAAACATATTCCTAATCTAACCAATAAATCCATCAAAATAAAGCATTAACATAAAATAGATCAAACCAAATCTAAAATGCTCCTTTGATGAAGCTTCATTGTGTTTACTTTCTTCTCTAATGTTTCTCTTAATTGAATAAGTGCACAAAGTGATAAAAGAAAATTGATGGAGTGACAATGAGAATACTAGGAATGTGTGGTTACAAGAATGAGGAATTTGAGTCTAATTTATAGATTTTTGAAACTCAAATTAATGGTTAGGATCAAGTAAAAATCAATGGCTAGGATCATGTTTGAAGACACAAGATGGTGAATGACAAGCTTGTGACAAAATAAGAGTTGCATTTAGGAAAATGACAAAGTTGTGACGTTTTATGAAAAATTGAAACAAAAAATTGGAAATGAGAAATCAAATGCATAAATGGAGGGGAAGGTGTGTTGGCCCATTTATGGTTCCCCAATTTAAATTTTTAAAAACCAATTGCATCTCATAATCAAATTTAAATTTGTACTCTTTCTCAATGGTTTTTCTCATAATATTATGTGAATATAAATATGCATCATTTGAAGGAATTGTTGAGCTAGGGTTCAGAAAGTTCACTTAGTTCAAAATCATGGTTCAAAGGTTCCGGTTCATAGGTTCAACAGGTTTGACAAATTCAAAGGTTCAAAAAGTTTAGCATTCAAATCTATGAGTAAAGTATTGAACCATTGAACTTAAACTTTTATGGAAGTTCAAGGTTCAACGGTTCAAATAGTTCAAGGGGTGTGAAAATATGAAGGAAAAATGATTAATGATGAAAAATGATTTTCAAATTTTTTCCTTTGTTGAATGTAAATTTGGAAAGTGTGATATCTCTAAGTGTAATATTGATTTATTCTTATTTGCCAATTATACCTTGAAATCATCATAAGATTTTGTTAATCATTCCCTATAAATCATTTCAATTGAATCTCCAATCTATGTAGTTGTTGGAAACTGCAATTGAAACAATTGTTGTTTTGTCATTGATGTCAAACCTTAACTGGTAAAACTGTTGCTACTTAGGAAAGTACTATATCTATTTGAGTGTTGCTAAGGGGATATGCAAGGTTGGTAATAATAGCACCTAAGGAAAGGTTGAGTTATCTTGATACTACAAAGTGTACTTGACTATGTTGTACAATGATGAGACACTGTATTGTTTATCTTAGTAAGACTAAAGACTAAATTGGTAGGCTGGACCAAGCAAAGAATGGAGAAATCATGTTTAAGCCAAGTAATGTTAGTGTCGACCGAGTCAGTGTATGCCGAGAAAAATTTTAGTGTCGACCGAACAATAGTTAATTTTCGAGGAAGATAGTGTAAGCCAAGGAAACATTTTTAGTAATGACTGAGCTTTCTACATGAAGACCGAGTAGTTGATCATAGTATTGACCGAGCATCAGCAATTTTATATTTGAAGAGAATTTAGTTTTGGAGCCGACATTGTTGAATTCTTGGATTATGTAAAACGTAATGACTTTATTTATTGATTGTTTGAAAGCATTAAATGCACTATAAAATGTTTTATTGTAAATCTTTAAGAGATTTGAGATGATTCTAGAAAAGGAGTCAAAGAACATGAAGCAGGTAGATTCAATGAATCTGACCTAACCTTAAGATCTACAAATGAGATTGAGTGGCATAAGATGAGTTAACCTAATTGAGGAAAGTATAAAGGGAGCCTGAGCATTTGGATATGCATGTGCATGGGTGAACAGAGAATGTTGGAAGATTAATAAAGTTTTATTGACTGTATAAGCAGAAAAGGATGAAGGAGAATTGTGGTGATTGCTTGAAGAAAAGTTCCAAACAGATCAGAGATGGAGATGGAAAATTTTCAAAGTCAGTAAACCAGCATTAGTGTACGGAATCGGATCTGATATTTGCAAAGTGAGTTGTATATTTTTCAGATAAATATTGTTGCTACTTTCTAACCATTGTAATAGTCCAAATCCTTTTAATAGAGGTTGACCTAATAGTCATATGTTAAATCCTTTGAGCAAGGTTGCATTCTAATGGAGTGTATGTAAGTCCTATGACTAGGCTCACTTTTGACGGGGTGATTAAAATCCTTTAACTGGGTCACACCTGACAGTGTGTATTGTAACCTTTGACAGGGTTGGCTTTTTACCAAGCTCACTTTAGAAGAGTGAAAATAATAGTAGCATGTTACAAAGTGGTTTTTCCCAAATTGGATTTCCACTATAAATCCTGGTGTTAATACTTGTGTGAATATTTTGGTTTGAACATTTCTGTGTTTTATAAGTTAAGTTACAGATGGGTAGTGGACTGCATTGTTATATGTTTCTATTATTGAATCAATAATGACCGAGTTTGTTTTGGTTATTGGATTTGATTTAAGAAAAAGTTTTTGAGATTATTTTATACATCAGGACCTAAGAACAACTGATTCACCCCCCTTCTTTGTTGATCTAAATCATATTAACAATTGGTATCAAAGCTTTGTTGCTTATTATTAGTGTTGACAGAAATCAAGTTTAAAGGGGCTTAAAGCAAATGATCAGGATGTATAAGAAAGAGGTATCGAAGTTGAATAAGGAAAACTTCCCTGCATGGCAAAGCTTGATGAAGCTGCATTTGGCCGGTACTGGTGACTTTGCAAAGTATTACATTGAGAATAGCTATGTCTCACCTATCACACCTTTGACTGCCGAAGAAATGAGAGCTAAGAAAGAACATAATTAGGCAATGCTAGAAATTGCATCCGCCCTAAGCTATCCAAAATTTGAGGACATTAAGGATTGCACAACTGCTAAGGATATGTGGGACACTCTTGCAAGAATCTATGGTGGAGACTTAAATGTACTAGAAGAAAAGGCCGAGAGTCTTAGAGGTAAGTTTGATGAAATGAGAGTGCAAGAAGGTGAAAATATTTCACAATATTGTGGTAGAATAAAAGAAGTTGTGAATGCTATTAGAGGAGCAAATGGGGTTATTGATGATGAAACCATAATTGGGAAAGTACTAAGAACCCTACATCCTATATATGCTATTAAGATCTCAGCTATTCAGGAATCTAGATGCAACTCTGCTAATGTGCTTACTTTGGAAAGTTTGGTTGGTAAGCTAACTGCTTTTGAACTCTCTAACTATGATAATTTCACTGTTGGAAGCATTGGTAATGTTGAATCTGCTTTCAAGTCACAACTAGTTCTGAACAAGCCAAAGAAAGAAAAAGAAAGATGCATCAGTGAAAGTGAAAGTGATAGTGAAAGTGAAAGTGACAGTGACACTTCTGATGAAGAACTGGAAGATCTAGAAGCTCTTATGGCTAGAAGACTGAGAAGAGGAAAAGGAAAGTATAAAGGTAAACTCCCTATTATATGTTTTGCATGTAATAAAAATGGTCATATAGCTGCTAGATGTCCTAACAGGAAGGATAAAGATGATGAAAGAAAAAGCAAACACAAAGATAGAAGAGATGACAGAGGCTACTGATGGAACAAAGACTACAAAGGAAAAGGTAAGAAATCTTGTTACATTGCTGAAAAAGAAACTGACACTGATAGTGATGATTTTGAAATTGAGGTAGTCTATGTTGCAATGAAAGATGAATCTGATGAGGATGATAAAACTGCATTGATATCCTATGTGAACAAGAATGATAAATGGATTATTGATAGTGGTTGTTCACATCACATGACTAGTGACAAAAATAAGTTTGAGACCTTACATCATTACAGAGGTAAAAGTGTAAAATTTGGTAATGATGCACCGTGTCCTGTTAGAGGAAAAGGTTTGATTAAACTAATTGATAAGATATCTTGTGAAAATGCATATTGGGTTGAAGGTCTTAATTATAATTTGTTAAGTGTTGCTCAGCTTAACAAAACTGGTTATCGAGTGGAATTTCATCACAAGCAAGCTAAAATATTTGATGCTACTGGAGAACTAATTAAAAGTGGAGATCATACTAGAGGTAATTTGTTCTATCTTGACCTATCTAAAGAAACATGTTTAATTGCACAACTTGATGATATTTGGTTATGAAATAAAAGGCTATGTCATGTTAACTTTGACAATCTAGTAGAGATAAGTAAGAAGAAAAAGGTAAGAGGTCTACCTAGATTGAAGAAACTTGAGAATGTGATGTGCAAGGAATGTCAGTTAGGAAAAATGACAAAGTCAAGTTTTAAGAGCAAATCCTTTACTTTAGAAAATATTTTAGATTTGGTTAATACTGACCTTTGTGGACCTATGGGTGTATAAAGTTACTATGGTGCTATATACTTTATCTTATTTGTTGATGATCATACTAGGATGATGCATGTAATGTTTCTAAAAGAAAAATATGAAGCTTTTCAACTCTTTAAGTGGTATTTGGCTAAGGTTGAGAAGGAGATAGGAAGGAACCTGAAATGTCTTAGATCTGACTGGGGTGGAGAATTTACATCAAATGAATTTAATCTATTTTGCAATGATAGAGGAATTAAAAGACAGATGTCTACACCTAGAACAACTCCACAAAATGGTATAGCAGAAAGGAGAAATAGATCTATCTTGGATTGTGCAAGGACATTGTTGATTGAAAAGAATGTGGCACAAAAATATTGGAAATAAGCTATAAGCACTATTGTTTACACTCTTAACCGGGTACAGATCAAGAAAGGTACAAATCTGACACCCTATGAATTATGGCATGGGCATGCACTGAGTGTTAAATACTTTAGAATCTTTGGAAGAAAGTGCTATATATTAAAAGACACTAGGAATGGAAAGTTTGATGCTAAGAGTGATGAAGGCATATTCCTAGGATACTCCACAAAAAGTAAAGCTTATAAGTGTTTGAACTCTAACACTAACAAAATTGTGGAAAGTGTGAATGTCAAAATTGATGAGTATGTAGAAAGAAATGAAGCTGACAGCAAAAGAGAACCAGAAGATTATAGATTGTTTGTGTACATTGAGGAAGAAGAAGAGGCAAGTAACAGACTTGCACTTGATGCCAAGTCTCGGGTAAGCAATACCGAGCAATAGACAGATGCTACCGAGCATCAGGAAAATAGTGCCGAAAGAGAACAAGAACATGCCGAGCTACAAGAAAATGTTCCTGAGTATCAGGAAGATATTGTCGAGCATTCAGAAGTTGAATCTGACAATCTTGTTGGGGAACATGATGAAATAGAGGAGAAAGGAGCTGAACCTATTTTGGCAAAATATGTAAGAAGACATCACAAGCCTGAATAGATAATTGGAGACAAGAATACTAGAATTCAGACCAGAAGTAAGACTAAGGATCCAACATGCCTACTATGTGAATTTGAACCTAAGTCAACTAGAGAGGCATTGGAGAATGAAGACTAGATACAAGCAATGAATGAAGAAATTGACTAGATTGAAAAGAATGATACTTGGACTCTGGTGCCAAGACCTGAAAACAAAAATGTTATAGGAACAAAGTGGGTGTTTCGAAATAAGATGAATGAAAATGGTGAAATAACTAAGAAAAAAGCTAGGTTGGTATGCAAAGGCTACGCACAATAAGAAGGAATAGATTATGGGGAGACATTTGCCCCTATAGCTAGATTGGAAGGAGTAAGAACTCTGCTTGCATATGCTACTTATAAAGATTTCAAGGTATATAAAATGGATGTCAAGTTTGCATTTTTTAATGGTATACTAGAAGAAGAAGTTTACATAGAACAACCAAAAGGTTTTATTGATCCAAATAGAAGACACATGGTGTGCAAACTAAAAAAAGTACTATATGGATTGAAACAAGCTCCTAGAGCATGGTATGAGAGGTTGCACAACTACTTGATACAAATTAGATTTTCAAGAACAAATGACACAAGCAATCTGTACATGAAAGATGAAGAAGGTAAAGGTATCCTGTTGGCAAAAAAATTTGTGGATGACATTATTTTTGGTGGACAAGATGCATTGTGTAAAAGATTTTCAAATGAAATGCAAACTGAATTTGAAATGATTATGTTTGGTGAGATCAAATTCTTTGTTGGTTTACAAGTATATCAGAGGAAGAATGAAATTTTCATTACACAGTCTAAGTATGTTAATGAAATACTGAAAACTTTTGGGATGGAAGATGCTAAACTAGTGAATACTCCTATGGTTACTAGACAAAAGTTATCTAAGAATGATGATGTTACAGAAGTGAATCAGACTTTGTACAGATCCATGATTGGAAAATTATAGTATGTTGTACATAGTAGACCAAATATTGCACTAGTTGTTGGGATTGTAACAAGATTCTTTGCCAATCCTAAGGAAACACACATGATGGCTGTGAAAAGAATTATGAGATACTTGAAAGGAACTACTGACTATGGTCTATATTATAAGAAAGATGACAAATTTGAACTCAAATTTTATACAGATGCTAATTGGGTAGGAAATGTAGATGACAGAAAGAGTACTAGTGGTGGAGCTTTCTTTCATGGAAAGAGATTAGTCTCCTGGACGAGCAAGAAACAAAATTGCATTTCCCAATCTACTGCCGAGGCCAAGTATGTTGTTGCTGCAGTAAACTATTCAAATTTGGTATGGATAAAATAATTGTTGATAGGCATGAAAGAAGAAATCACTGAACCTGTTGTTATTTTCTATGACAACACAAGTGCTATCAATATTTCTAAGAATCTAGTGATGCACACTAAGACCAAGCACATAGCAATCAAGTATCACTACTTGAGAGAATTAGTACAAGATAAAGAAGTGCAAATGGAATATGTGAATACAAAAGAACAATTAGTAGACATATTCACTAAAGCTTTACCCAGAGAAGCTCATGAGTATTTGAGAAGTCAATTAGGGGTCCTTCCCCTAACTAAGGCTGCCTAGACAAGCTAGGAGCATTGCATCAAATATGCTACAACAGAATATTTGACAAATTGATGCAGAAGATTGTCACACTTTAGGGCTGGCCTAGAGTTGTGAAAAGGAGCACAGACAAGGAATCAATCATAAGCAAGATGACAGAGGGAGAAACACTGAGCTGCACAGATATTATCTACATCTGATGGATGTATGTTTTAGTTGATACTTTAGCATTTTTGTCAAAGAGGGAGATGAACTGATATGATAACACATGACACTGAAAAGTAAGGGAGATGAACTAAAATGAAGGATCAGGATAGAGGGAGATCTGAATACTTCTGATGGTCAAAAAAGTGAGGCTTATAGGATTCTGAATCAGAATGAAGCTAAGGATATTATAAATAATTCTCTGATGAACAGATAAGTTTTTAGATTGGTTGGTAATCCATGTGTTATTCAGGTGATATCATATGGTGTTGCCATCAATTCCAAAGAGGGAGATTGTTGGAAACTGCAATTGAAACAATTGTTGTATTTTCATTGATGTCAAACCTTAACTAGTAAGACTGTTGCTACTTAGGAAAGTACTATATCTATTTGAGTGTTGCTAAGGGGATAGGCAAGGTTGGTAACAATAGCACCTAAGGAAAGGTTGAGTTATCTTGATACTACAAAATGTACTTGACTATGTTGTACAATGATGAGACAATGTATTGTTTATCTTAGTAAGACTAAAGACTAAACTAGTAGGCTTGACCGAGAAAAGAATGGAGAAATCATGTTTAAGCTGAGTAATGTTAGTGTCGACCAAGTCAATGTATGCCGAGAAAAATTCTAGTGTCGACCGAACAACAGTTAATTGCTGAGAAAGACAGTGTAAGATGAGGAAACATTTTTAGTAATGACTGAGCTTTCTACATGAAGACCGAGTTGTTGATCATAGTATTGACCGAGCATCAACAATTTTATATTTGAAGAGAATTTAGTTTTGGAGCTGACATTGTTGAATTCTTGGATTATGTAAAACACATTGACTTTATTTATTGATTGTTTGAAAGCATTAACTGCACTATAAAACATTTTATTGTAAATATTTAAGAGATTTGAGATGATTCTAGAAAATGAGCCGAAGAACATGAAGCAGGTAGATTCAATGAATTTGACCTAACCCTAAGATCTACAAATGAGATTGAGCGGCATAAGATGAGTTAACCTAATTGAGGAAAGTATAAAGGGAACCTAAGCATTTGGATATGCATGTGCATGGGTGAACAGAGAATTCTGGAAGATCAATAAAGTTTTATTGACTATATAAGCAGAAAAAGCTGAAGGAGAATTGTGGTGATTGCTTGAAGAAAAGTTCCGAACAGATCAAAGATGGAGATGACAAAGTTTCAAAGTCAGTAAACTAGTATTAGTGTACGGAATCAGATCTGATATTTGCAAAGTGAGTTGTATATTTTTCAGATAAATATTGCTGCTACTTTCTAACCATTGTAACAGTCAAAATCTTTTTAACAGAGGTTGACCTAACAGTCATATGTTAAATCCTTTGAACAAGGTTGCATTCTAATGGAGTGTATGTAAGTCCTATGACTAGGCTCACTTTTGACAGGGTGATTGAAATCCTTTAACCGGGTCACACCTGAAAGTGTGTATTGTAACCTTTGACAGGATTGGCTTTTTACCGAGCTCACTTCAGAAGAGTGAAAATAATAGTAGCATGTTACAAAGTGATTTTTCCCAAATTGGGTTTCCACTATAAATCCCAGTGTTAATACTTGTGTGAATGTTTTGGTTTGAACATTTCTATATTTTACAAGTTAAGTTACAGATGGGTAGTGGACTGCATTGTTATATGTTTCTATTATTGAATCAGTAATGACCGATTTTGTTTTGGTTATTGGATCTAATTTAAGGAAAAGTTTTTGAGATTATTTTATACATCAGGACCTGAGAACAACTGATTCACCCCCCCTCTCTATTGTTCTAAATCATATTAACATGTAGTATGTTTTCCTTTTTGTCCAGGTTTAATGAATATGCTTCCTTTAAGATCGGTTTCATCGATTTCTCAAAACTATTTATCTTTCACCTTTTTGTTGTCTGACTAGTAGACAGTTCACTGCTTCACCTATTTACTTTTTTTCTTATACTGATAGTCTTCCCTTTTCACTACTCACATTCTTTTATACTGATATCTTTTAGTTTACCGATAACAAACCTTTTTCTCTATATTGCTTGTCTTCACATGTTGACTTGTCCTGTTTGCCAATAGGTCTTTACTTGTTCCCCTTACATTTTTGTCCTTTACTAACAGTGTAATTTACCAATGGGTGTATTGGTTGATCTATTGTGTATCTATTTACTAATGGGTAAAACCTTCTTACCTATGTATTGGTTTGCTCGTAATGACAACCATACCTTCTAAAATCATCATCAATGACCTCATGATGATTATTTAATAAACATTATCTCCCTTTGGCATTGATGGAAAAAACTTACAACTCCAATAAACAACTCACTCCAATATACAATCCCCCCTTTTTCTTTAACTTAGTAATTTAATTTCGCACGACTCCCCCTTTTTTGGAAATCAATGTCAAATACTATAGCCAAAATGATATATATAAGTGTGCTTACCACTCATAGTTTGTCAAACACAATCTTGAATGTCTCCTTTGCACTAGATATTAATTTATCCCATGATTCTTTCAATGTCTTCAGTGCAATATGGTGACCATGTAGATCGTATACTAGCTCCCCCATGCTATCCATAGTAATCATCTCTAGTTTGGCAATCAATTCTTCACCTTTCTTTAAGTATGCTTGCATTATATCCATGTGAGGGGTCAAAATACTGTGTAACTCCAGTCAAGTTATTCTTATTCTTTCTTCTTCCTTGAGCTCTCTCTCTCTTAAAATTATATGTTCCTCATTGTCTCTGTGTGTTCCATCATAGATGAATTTAGTGGATCTAGCTTGCTCAAAGTTGTAGTCTTTTTAGTTTCAATCTCGACTAGCTTTTGTAGTACCTCCCTCATTTGCCTCCTTGCATGAACATCTTGATGGTGTGGTTTTGAATTTCACATTAGATGGGTTTGATCATGTTGCTCCCATGTGAGGGTGAATCCACTAGGAGGATTATTTTTTGAGCATATTTTTGATGCCCTGCGTGAACTTGGAGATGTAGAGTGTGGTCTTGGATCGTATTCTGGTGACCCTTAGAGATAGGGATGATTCGACCCTAAGAACGTAGTGATTGTTATCCACATTATGTTTTATGTTGGAATCATGAGATGAACCTAGTTCAATGTTATCTTGTGTTAATTGGGAGGTTATCTTTGGATTCCTTATGGGTGTATTGAGGGACCCTACCCCGGTCCTATCATTGTATTTATTTTTCTGCATTTTAGACTTTGTAATTAGAAAAGATATGTTGATACATTATGGATTTATATTATGATGGATAGAGGCTTGATTTTTGATTCGTGATGTACTCTTTTTCATGTCGCTTATGTACTCATGTCAATAATTCTAGGATGCTCTATGTTTGCAAAAGGGTTAATTGAATTCAACTCAATTTAATGATAGTGCAATTGAGTCCATGCTTTGTGGGAATTTAATTGGAACAAGTCAATTTAAATAATAATAAGGTGAGATATATATTCTAATGAAGTTGAATTTTGTTTTCCTTGTGTATGTAATTTCTAGAGGGAATGCAGTAGGAAAGGTGTGTTGAGTCATGAATTGAGTAGGTAGAATACACCCTTTATGAATATTGAAATGTTACTGTTGGATGTGAATGTTTACTTAAATGACAATTTGAATTTATATTACGTTGATATGTTAATTAATAGAAAATTGATTTTAGGTCTTAATTTTAAGAAAGAAATTTCAGGTATTATGCTTTGGTTACTGATTCAAGAAATGTAATTTGAAGTGATTATGAAATCAATTGAAATGTTAATATTATCTTGATTATGAAATGGTGTTTGATATGCTTTTGAATATTGTATTCCTAGAGATTTTGTGGTAAAGGAAATTAACAATGGATGAGTCAAAATTATTGAATGTTGTAAAAATTATAAGTTAATTATATGATGTATTTTATGTGCTCATTAATGTTGCATATATATATATATATATGGTCTTTCATGAGCTACTGGTATTTTGATCTAGTGTGCAGGAAATTGACCATGGAATTAAAATGAGGGAAAATTAAAGATGTATGCATGTGAAAATATTGTAAAGCCAAGGTTAACTCTAAAGGGAGAAATAACCTCGTTGTTATGTATTAACGTTGTAAAATAATGTTTAAATGTATTGTTAAAGTTGTGTTTATTTTATTTTATATTTATGTCTACTTGGCATGTCATGTGTGTAGTGTTGTGTTGTGACTTTATGTGGTGTCAATTGACACATGTGTATGTGAGTTGGCATGGTCAAGTGAATTATTTATTGGTTATCTTCCACCTTTGAGTCACCTTTTAGTTGTTGGAAAGTGATGTTTGGAGAGAAATATGAAGCACTTGAGGGTTGTCATTTATGGAAACACATCTGATATGATGATCGCATGAAGTTAAGTATAGATTCAGAGATACAATCTTGAAAATGACTAAGGAAACAAATTTGCAGAGTACAACAGTAGTGTTTTGGACATCGAAGATAGTATATGATAGATGATGGATTGTGAGTTTAGAGGAAGCCATTTTGGGATGTGTATGACCTTAAGTTAAGGTCGCTTGTGTTTTGGTGTTGTTATCAACAAGTTATAGTGATTTTGAGACATGTGAAGACAGAGGAACAGTGAAATAGGGCATATGAACAGTCGTGATGATTAAGAGAATATAAGATGGAATCATAACGTGCTAAGTTAGATAAAGATTGTGGATGGTCGACACTTTGGTAATACAAGATCACCGACTTAGTATTTACTCCTTGCATTGTTAATTATTCTATTTTGTATAGTATTTTGGAGACGACTGAATGATAGAATACATATTTATATGAAGAACTTTTTGTAAAGCGATGTGATGATGATGCGACATAGTGATAGCGAGATAGATTGATGAAAGATGCAAGATCAGAGGTTGATAGAGGATATTGAGAACTACAAATGGAACTATCAAAGAACAACAGATGCTTGTATTGTTCATTCTTGAAGAACACTTTGTAACCAAAGTACTGATTGTAAAAGTTGTAAGCTCATTATACCCTTAACAGGGTTTTGTATACCTTTAACAAGGTTGATATTCCTTTAACAAGGAAATGTACTATGTAATAATAAGGTCCTAATAGGGCTAGGTCTCCTAACAGGGACATTATACTTTAGTGCATATTTATGGGTACCATCCCCATCGGGGTTTTCCCTTGGCTAGGGTTTCCTCGAAAACATATAATGGTGTTATGAGTTGTGTGTTATTTGCTTATGTTATTTTCATTTCTGCAATCATATGGTTTATTTGGAATTGGTTTAAGTTTAATATAAAGTGTTGTAATACTGATTTACCCCCCCTCTCAGTATTACTCAATCCTAACAGTAGTTTTCCAAGGTTAGGTATCTTGGTTGTTGAGCCTTGGGAGGGAATCTTATTTCAAATTTTTGTGGGTCAACTCTTAGTGGACTTTGGAGAGATTAAATGTAGCCCTAGGGGTTAGTTAGGGTTAAAATAAGATAACCCCATAGGTGCACTTTCAGTTGGGGGTCAAATTTTGACCAATAGGATATTTTTGTCCTATTTTTGCCTCTTCTAAAAATGTCTTTTTAGAATGTGACAAAAGTGGAAAGTGTGTCATGTCTTCCTCTCTTGCAAATTTGAATTTCCCTCTTGTTGGAGAGATAAACCTTGGATAGTTTTTCCAATCACCTTTGAGGTTAGGTAGGATGTTAGGTAGGATTTTCCTTTTAGTGGGATAAAGAGGAATTTGGTAGGTTGATTTCCCACTCTCCAATTTTGGAGACTTGTAGTGGAATTAGCAGGTTTTTGGCGGACTTAGCAAGGGACGGCTTGTAGGAAGGGATCTCTACTCAACTTTCATTGCCATTAGCTTGGAGAAAGGTTGGTGCCCTTTCATGGAAGACTTATTTTCTTTACTTTTATGTGTATACATATTTTTGTGTGGTGTTTGTAAATGGTTTTGTAAAGCTTCAAGTTAGTCTTTCATGGCTTTTTGCATAAGTGTAGTTTGTTGGTTTTGTCTTTGTGTTCTTTGTTTTGTTGGGGTGTGCAAGGCTAAAATCACCCTTGGGAGGGAAGAGAGCCTTGAGGGTGAAGGGCTTTAGTTGGGAATGTCTATTTAGTGTAGACTCCTTCCTCATAGAGGAAGTGGATAAGGCATGGATGTATGGGCTCCATGTTTCCATCTTATCTTTGTGTCTACTTATTTGGGGGTCATAAGGGTTATTTATTGTGTATGGAAAATGGAAAGAATGGTGTTTTTGTTATGGCCTTGTGAAGGAAATGGTATATGGTTTTGAGCCTTGTTGAAGACATGGTAATATCTCTTTTATGACTTCTCCTACTTGGGTTCATTTCCACCTTCACCCCTCTTATGGGTCCAAGGTGACCCATTGTATAAATATATGGGAAGGGAATCTTATGTGAAACATGTCTTTGTTGGTTTTTGTATGAGTATGTGATATTTGAGCATGTTTGTACCCTCATCCATCTTTGTTTTCCCAAGCTTAGGGGTGGCCATGAAATGGCCTGGGTTGGGAAGTGAGCCTCCATGGTCAAGTGGTTTCTTTTTACAGATTTCTATTTGAAGAGCTTGTTGGTTTGTTGAAGGAAGGAAGATTTTTTCATTTACTACTTGTAGATTTTTATGTTGTAAAAAGGGCTAAAAATCCATGTATAAAAGAGTAGTGAAGAAGGTCATGTAAATGCCTAATAGCATGTAAAATTCTTGTAAAAGTTTACATTTGTATGTGTTTCTCCATAATTTTCTATGTATTTCTAAAGAAAGAGAATGTAAAAACGATGAGATCTTATGCCTTGAATGCAAAAGATAGCTTGCTAGTTTTTTTTCCCATATGCAAGAAAAGTTAGATTATCTTTATGTATGAAAATCTCTTTCTTATGTAGGCAAAATTTACTTCAAGTATTTAGTTGAAAGAGAAGGGTAATGTAGGTTTGCTTTCCTAATAATCTATGTTAGAAATGATTCCATTTTCATATCATGTTAGTTCAAAATAAAAAGTCTTGTATATACACCTATGTATATATACATAGATGAATATACCCTATTTGATTTTATTTCCTTGATCATGCAAAAAAAAATAGACTTAGTAATGCATTTGCTTCAAGTTTTACCTCAAAGAGGTATATACATTATTGTGTATATATATATGAGACTATATACATATATATTTAAAAATATATATGTATATACATAATCATATATATACATATATATAACATGTACACAATGTATATATTCTAAGTTAGATATACATGAGCATTTCATTCCTCCTTTTACTATATATATATATATATATATATATATATTAATAAATATATATTAATATATAATATATAATAATATATATATAATGTAATAATAAAAACTAATTTAAAAACTATATTATAAAACCTAAACGAAACTATAATTTTAAATAAACTAAAAAAAATTAAAAAAAGAAATTTTGTTTGTAATGTGGGATTGCGAGAGGCAAGTATGCCACCACAGACCCTATCACAAGGGAGCTGCAGATGGCAGCCCAACCACCGCGTGACCCCAATTGGGAAGGCAGATGGTAGGTTTGCCATCGCAGAAGACCCCTTGTGGGGAGCGGTTGTGGCAACACTTGCAGTCCCATATGGGTGCAGGTGGCCTCGAGCCCCGTAACCCATTGGGTTGCAGCTACCTTGGCCGTCAACAGCCATTCTTTTCTAATTTTTTTTAAAAAATATTATATTAAGATAATAACCAACAAAAAAGAAATAACATTCTTTGCAATTATATAAAAATGTAAAATTTGCAACATAAGATGTATGTTGGAAAACAATAGAAAAGTTTGACTATAAATAAATGGTCAGAGAATTATTTTGTTATTTAAAACAGACAATGACATTATTTCTACTAATTTATTTATCAAATCCTAAAGTAGAAAACCATGTGGATCACATCTATTTATCTATTACCTTGTTGTTGTTGTTGTTCTCTTGTTGATCTTGTAGAACTTAGTATTTACTCCATTGTTGAAAACTCTATAGCATATATACACAAGTATGTATATATATGTCTATACACACATGTATATTTGTGTGTATACAAATCTTGCATTTCTTCTTCATCTTGCTCCAAGGCCAAACATGCAACAACAAAATAGAGAAATTAAGGTTTTGGTCAAGTTTTATCAAGTTAGGTCTAACCCTAATTTTGAAATTAGGGTTAGGGCTGGCTTTTAGAGCCATTTTTAATTTTTAATTTAATAATTATGATTTTCCTTTAATTCTGGTTTAGTTTTTTAATTGCTAATTATTTTAATAATGATGGTTGACTTTGTATAGTCACCTTTTTTAATTCTGATTTAATATTATTATTTTATTTTTTTAAGATTTTAAATAGATTCTCTTTTTATTAATTATTGGGATTTTAAATAATTGGTTATTGGTTGACTGAGTTAAATTTATTTTAAATTTAATACAGATGATATATTATTTAAATGGTCCCTTTATTATTTTAATATTATTTTTGAGATTTGTCATTTTCAAATTTAAAAATCTAATATTTATTTCTAATTGAGTATTATTATTGTTTTAATATAAAGATGGTGATAAAATTAATATTTAATATTTAAATTGATCTTATTATTTTCAATATTTAAATGGATTATTGTTAGGGAAATTATTTAATGCCCTAGGATGGGACTTAGATAAATATTTTTCCTCATCATTAATGATAAATTTAACATTAATGTTTTTATAAAGTTATTGAATCCTTTTAATGTGTAAATTAAATTAATTAATAAACTTTGGAACTTTATGTCTTAAGTGAAAATATAATATTTAAATTTAATATATTTGAACGTTATTATTTTAATGGGTAATAATCTCTTAAACCCTAGTTTTTTCTCTTAGGGTTATTACCTCATTCTTATTTTATCATTTTATTATTTGAGGATATTTTGCATTTTCAATTTCTTGTTGGTAACCGGGTTCATGTTAGGAACCATTAGGGTTACGAGTGTGTTTGAATTAAGCATTATTTTAAATTAACCCTTTTTCGATGTGTTGACCCAACCTCTCACTTTTTATTATTGTCTCAATTTTAATTTCCCTTTGGTTTATCTTTATATTATTTCTCGTTTGAACCTTGTTAGGGTTTTGAGTTAACTGGCGTAGTTAACAAACAAGGGATGTTGGAAAGCCAACACATGTCATGATACCCCTTGTGAGTTAACTTGTGTTAGATTATGCATTCGTTCTTGGTGAGTGATCCTTAGTGTGTTAGTTTTATTGTCGTTTGTGCTTTTAAAAAAAAATGTTTTATGTTTTACCCTATTTTTTGGGCATGACAACTTTCTCTTCAACTCAGTAGTGAAGTTTGTAAGGATATATAGTTTACCAAGCATCTTATCAACTTTTTTCAATGCACTCTTCATCTCTTTTACCATCTCAAGTAATGAAACTTTGACAATGGCAATCTTCTATAAGATTTTCTCCATGATTTATTTTTATAACCTCTTCTCTACTCTCGTAGCTATCTCCTCTTCTAAGTCATCTTCTGAGGTAGTAATTGCATCAACTAGTTTCTTAAGTTGATTAATCAATGGCTCATCACCATCAATTTTCACATCAAGAATTAAGTCTGATAGTAAGATAACTATTTTCCTCAATACTCTTTTCTTTTGTTGCTTCCTCTTTTCTCTATCTTTATCAACTTTCTCTGCTAATTTCTAAGCATGAAGTAGCTTTTCCTTGTACTTCATCTTCTTGGGATCCTTCTTCAATATTTCAAATTTAGGATCATCTTCATCATCTTCATCTTCTTCATCTTCATCATCTTCACTTTTTTTTCTCTTCTTCTTTGCACTTGTGTTCTTTGTGACTGCTTAAGAACTACTGAGCATGTTTCCTTGTGTAGTCTCACCTTCACCTCTTGATGTCTCCTTTTCATCCTTACATTTTTCCTCACTTCCATCCTTCTCATGTTCATCTTCTTTTTCATTTTCCTTATATGTTTCCTTTGTTTTCTCTTGTTCTAACTTTTTCTCACCCTATTGGGTTGTGTGTCCTTGCTCACCTATATCATTTTTTTGTTCCAGGGGTTGATCTTTTGTATCCTATGGTGGTATGTTTGAGTCCATAAGTTGTTCTATCATCTCTGTCACATGCTCAACATCTTTTCTTTTCTCTTCTTCATCACTCTAGTTTACCTCGGTGTCAACAATGTCAACTTGTTGCTCAATTGGATTTATCTCAAGTAGTGTTTCCAATTGTTCATCTTCAACTTGGATTACTTCTAGATCAATAGTGTATTTTTATATAACTTCATTAACTTTATCCATGGTGAAATTTATTTCAATTCTCACATTGTGACCAATCATGTCGCCAATCAACTAGATGAATCAACTGTAAATTTATCATCAACCTGTGATGGTCCCGCTTCATCATGTAATTGAGGTTGTTCTAAATTGAAAATTATTTTCTCTAGATGTGCATCATTTCATCTTGTGCTTCCTTCTCATGATCTCCAAGTTAGTTGTCATGATTCTACTTCTGAATTTGTCTTTGTACTTCTCCATTGTTATCTCTGCATCATTTTTTGTCATTAATGGAATTATATCCATTAGAGTTTTCATTCTAGTTTGTTCTTCATGTTGGGATGCAGATTCCCATCTCACATTTAGTGCATCAAATAATTCAGTAGGTACATTATTCTTAAGATCTTTTAGATATCTCTTGAATTTATGAAAATGAAATACTAAGGCATCTTCAATAACTTTCTTGTCATCATCAGACAATTTAGAAAATCTAGCACTACTTATATTTCCTACAAGGCCATGTTCCCTTATACCTTCATCATTTATGTGGTTGTCTTAGGTATTTTGACAGTTTTCTTTCCAATTTTCTTACCTAAGTCAATAACCTCTCTCTCTAAATATGTCCTTTCTTCATCAACTTCAGCTTTCTTGTTTCTTTTACTACTAGGAGAAGTCTTAGATTGGATCCTAGTTTTCCTCCTCTAATAGGTATTAGGTTCAACGGTTGTGGTTCTTATTTTCTATGGTTGAGTGATCTCAAGTTCCTTTTCTTTAGCATGTTTCTTCTCAACTTCGACATTCTATCCTATTGTAGGTAGTGCTGGTATACATGCTATTTATCAGTCTTCTTATCCTTTTTTTTGCATGAACATCAGGAATAAATTTAGGTTTATTAGTAGTGGAACTTCTCTCCTCACCTATTCCATATTTCTTTTCCAACTTATCTAACAATTTATTGTATTTTATCTTAATTATGGGTTTCTTTAGGTCTAGATTTATTCTCTTGTATACTTCTTCATATGTCCCAAATCTTTTTGCACATTGTTTCTTGTCTAGGCTCAATAGGTAATCAACATTCAGTGTGAGTACTTCCTCTCTTACTTCATATCCCATTGATGGAACCCATGAATTCCTAGGTTCTACTGCTTGCATCTTACATGTATCAGTGTCAACTAAAAAACAAATAGTATCTTTCTATTTCTCAACAATAGGTGGAGGGATCCTAAACCTCTTATGCATCCTGATTTGAAATTATTTGAAATAACCCCACATTTTTGTGTTAGAATCTTCTCCTAACTGACATATATAATAATTCATTTGATATAGGGCTAGCCTATCAGTTTTCCAAACAATCTTACCAATGTCAGGAAATAAATTCTATACATAGAAAAATATACATACCAATAAAGAACCATACTTCATTTCCTACTTCATGTTAGGTTGTATTCTCTTAAAATTAACCAATAGTTGTGACCTCATCATTTTTTATAGGTTGAACCTCTTTCCCAATTTCACAATCTCATAGGTTGTATGAATTGTTCTACCAGGCACACTATTCAACCGATTGGATTGATAAACTTTATAACCGATAATCATAGAGGAAAATATTACGTCTTGATTTGTAATGTCATGAATTGTCATGGCTTAGTGATCTTATTTTGACTTGGTTAATTCTTCCACTTTATCCCTAGAAAAAAAGTCTTAGGGTACATTATTCTCTATCTATCGATAGTCCTGTGACCATATGAATCAACTCCTTCATGATTTTGATAGGTTTTTCTTCTTCTAACCAAATAAATTGATCATGAAACCAACTCAACACATATTTTATCCATTCTTCATTGAAAACTTTTGGTAGGTCAACCAAATGTGTTAAACCCTTAGTTGCCAAATGCTTAAACCCATCTTTCATCTCACCATCTTTGCACATTTCTAGGTATTCATCTTGAATTTTCTTGTCTCCCAATTCATTCAAATTGTAGTGGATAAAAGTTCTTACAACTCCTATTAGCATCACTCAGGGAGGAATTGGTGATAGGGCACTTGCTTTGTCAACTTTTGTTGTCTTCAATGGGTAATCAATCCCACCACAGTTTTTACCCTAACATGGTTTCCATGAAAAAAATCTCATGTCAAATTGTTTGGATGTGATTCTAATTTGTGGATTCATGTGTGTTTCATATTTCATTTAATCGGATCAAAATTAGGTTATTCAATTTTAATGATTTTTTATAACTAAGGAATTGAAGTTTGAAGTTTTGGGAATAAGTAATTCACCCCCCTCTTATTTGTTCACTATCATATTATCAATAATTGGTATTAGAGCTTTGGTCCCTTAAAGGAATCCTAACAATGTGAGGGAGATCTGATATGGAAAATTATAAGAAGGAAAATCCTAGGTTTGAAGGAACAATCTATCCCATATGGAAAGGATGGATGAACACTCATTTAAGATGCATTGGATAATAATATTGGAGCATCACAAAGAAATCCTACACTTGACCTAAAGATCTATCTACAACTACACCGGATGAGAAGAAGCAATTTAAGTATAACATCATAGCAAAGGAATCCCTACTAAGTACCCTATCAGATACAAAGTATACAAATGTGATGGAGTTGGAGACTACACATTATATTTGGACAAAGCTAGAAACCCTACATGAAGGTGATGCATGTGTCAAGCAAGCCAAGTTACAAAGCTTGATAGGAAGGTATGAATCATTGAGAATGTCTAAGGATGAAAAAATCAACTCTTACATGTTGAAGATAAATGAATTAATTTGTACCATCATATGTGCTTTTGGTGTATTGGATGAAGGAGATATTGTTTCAAAGGTGTTGATATCTCAGCCCCCCACTTACAAGAGCAAAGTCGTTGCTATTGAGTAAATCAGAATTGTTTCTATTGTGACAAGAGATGTATTGGTTGGTAAGTCATCTTCTTTTGAAATGAGTGAGTTTGGGGTGATGCCTTACCCAAATTTGAATTGGATTTCAAGGAAACAATATTAGGAAAAGAATACTTAGATCAGATCAAGGTAAAGGATCTACAAGAAGAGTATAAAGATATGAAAAGTAGATGACAAAAATTGAAGAAGAAGAGAGAGAGCTTCAAGAATTGGAAGCACTAGTGGCAAAAGGAAAATCAAAAGGATCTGGTAAGTACAAAGGAAAAATCCTTGTTAAATTATTTTCTTGTAAAAAGATAGGGCATTATGCATCTAGATGTCTCGAGATATTTCCTAAGTCCAAGTGTGATAACTCTAAAGAAGAGAAAAAGTTTTATTATGTTGTTGATGGTGAAGGAATCAATGATGGTGAATTTGATAATGTTAAGAGTGAAGATGAGATTGTGTTTGTTACAATCCCAGAAGATGAACCTAAATCTGCAAATTTTATGTCTATCATTCTTGCTATAAATGTTGTTGAAGATCTTATGCCTAATTTTTTAGTTAATAGTATGATTAAGGATGGAATCTCAGTTACTTGAGATGAAGAAAAACCCTTAACTACTCAGGATGTCAAGAGGAGAGATCAATCTAAAGGTAAAAGTTCTATGATTAATACTTTCACTAAAAATGTTGCTAAAGATATTATGACTGATGTTCATGATAATTGTGCTATTGCGAAGACCAAGACTACTAATACTTCTATTGTAATATTTTTACATGTAGTAATGTTGAAGAGATTACCTTTGAGAACTCTATAGGTTGTTCTATTGAAGAAGATAAAGTTGTAGTCGCACAATTGGATAGGAAGAATGATTGGATGATAGATAGAATATGTTCACATCACATGCTTGGTGACATAAGAAAATTTATGAAATATGAATAATATGATAGAAGAATTGTTAGATGGGGTGACAACACTAGAGGAAGAATCAATGAAAGATGTACTATTTCCTTATATTGAAATAATACAATAGATAATGTGCTACATTTTATTGATCTAACACAGTCTTCTTAGTGTTGGTTAGATAGTTGAAAAGGGATACACTCTACACTTTAGTGATGAGGGATCCAGGATTCTAAATAGTTTCAAAAGTGAAATTGGATTAGGATCAAAGAGAAATAAAAATGTTTTCCATCCGAACAGTGAAGGAGAAAAGTATCAGATTGAACAAAGTCAGACCAAATCACACAAAGATGGACAAGGAATCAACATTAATAATGGACAAAAATAACAATATCAAAATCAGATGTAGAGCGTCTCAAAGAAGATTGATGATGAAGTTGATGCAAGAAAAGAAGGAACAATGCTAGAGTCACAAGTGAAGCCAATGACATCAAGGTATGAAAAATTGAACCATTCCAAAGATAGTTACTTAATTATTCATCCTAATGGAAGTCAGTCTAATTCTTGCAAAGATAAATTGGATGAACAAAGTGTTGGTGTAATTTTTGGAGTGCAAACTTCATATGAGAATCAAATCAAGTGTATTCCAAAAAGGTCATTAATTCAAAAGGAAGGAACAATAGATGCAAATATAGTAGTAAATGTAAAGGAATATACAAGCTATGATAATTTCAATATTCAAAATCATAAGGAGCCTAATAACAATAAACTTAAGGAGAATGAGAGTCAAGAGTTAGTTGAAGGAAATTTCAAATCACAACATCAGAGAATTGTGAAAAAGTAGATTTGTCTAATTTTTGAAATTGAGGCTAGAGAAATGTACAAAGCTTTCATGGATGATCAGTGGGTTAGAGACATGGAAGAATATATTAGAATTGCAAATGAGATTATACTTCAGAGAAGGTCAATGAACAAACATGATATTCAATTAGAAGAAGAAGAGTGCTCGAAGTCAGGTCAAGGAAATTATAACTTAGAGAAGAAGATGAAGAAGACTAATATTGTCGAAATGGAAAAGGTTAGATTTCTTACATGCAATAAATTTGGTCACAATGCTAGACAATGCACTACAAAGAAGAAATAAAAGAATGGACAGAAGATTGTTATTCACCATATCTTAACTTACTACTAAAATTTGACGAATCAAGAAGGTGGATAGTGATGACACCAAAGAAGAAAACATGAGAATGATAAGGAATGGTCAAAATAGAAGAAAAGAAGAAGACAAGGTAGAAAATCATGTTCAAAGGAATATGAAGGGAAAAGGAAAAGAAAATGAGGACAAGGAGAAGAAGCACAAGAAGAGGAGAAGAAAGAAGATCAAAGAGACTACATATATGGGATATTTGGTAAGATTCAATGGAAATTCAAAAGGAATTTCTCTTCCTACTCAAAACTAAGATGTAGAAGAATGCATCAATCTAGAGGATTTCATGGAAACATCATTCAAGTTCGATTGATGTAAGGAGGCTATCACTCAGAGGGAGTAGTAATCATGGTAAAGAAATTTTATTTGATCTGAAGATGAGTGTTGTAGAGTACAAGGAATTGAAAAAATTAGTAGGTTAATCCTTTGATGTTTGATTAGCATTTGGATGACTCAGAGGTGTGTATGAAAGAAGAAAAGATGAACTTGACAAGGTAGCAGAAGAGGGGAAGGAAAAGGAAGTAGACATTGATATGACAAAGCAAAGTGTATAAGAGAAGATGATACATATTTTTTATTGATGTCAAAAGGGGAGAGAAGTAGATGGAAAAAACAATAGAGAGGATTAGAAGAGTTTCAAGAAGAAAGGGAAGATCAAATGGAAGAAGCAAGTTCATATATACTTGCACATAAGAAAGAAGAGTTTTTGTCAAGATGGATGGTGTACATCAAAGGGGAAGAAATTGGTGGTGAGAAGAGTATGCAATCAGATTGGAACCAAAGGAAGATTGCTTCTAGGGTGGGTAGATTAGTGAGAAAGATGAGATAGAGAGATTTTAAAAGATAATGTGGATGGTTGGTCTCAAAGGGGAGACTATTGGTTTCTGATTGCATTACTTATTTTTCACATCATATGTTTCCATAAATTCCAAAGGGGGAGATTGTTTTCATATTGGCATGTTGGATGTGTTTTCATTGTTGTCAACATATTAGAGGAATTTGAAGAATTGATTAGAAGAGTTATTTGTTTGTTGCTGACTTAACTATTGCAGGTTAGCTAGTGGAACATGATGTTCATAGGTCTTGTGAGGATCAGATATTGTAGGTATGAATTCATGCACATGGGATATTTTTGAAGAAGGTTGGTAATTAGTTCACTTCAAGTTTTAGAGGATATCATGAAGATTTGGGCATGATTCAAGGTCAGAATTGGTGACTAGTAGACAAGGTGACAAACAATGTTGATAGGAAAATAGAAAGAGGTTCAGTGTGTACAATAAAGTTATAACTTCTTGGAATGAACCTAGGAGTGTGTTTGGTACATACTCGGGTGTTTTAAATTAAGAGGTTCTATACTTCAAAGATGTGCATGGCATATTTGTATTGTCTCAAAGCCTTGTTGACATTTTTCTTGAGGTTCGATGGAAAAAGGGTTGGAAAATCCAATGGTTGAGGTGGATTTGTGTATTTGAGTGTTTATCATGATGTTATAGGATGTTATTGAAGTATGTGTTTGATGAGTTGGAAATACGCATAGATTAGAAGGATTCGATTGGTGGATTTTTCAGTCAATAATAATATTTTTATTATCATTTTTGTTCTTGGTCGACTAGGTTGGTAAATCATGTTGTGCAAGTGGTAAACCATGAAATCTGGGAGATTTGTGATCTTGAGGTGGTTGTTATACATTGTGGCTATCACTTGAAAGTTAGAGATGGATTTGAAACATGAGGATTGGCACAATTATTTAAAGAGATGGTGAATTAGGTTTGGCCAACCTAGTTCTTGATATAAGATGGAAAGTTAGGGCAAAATCAGTAGGTGCAGAAGTGGACGATTGGTTGCGAATGCTAGAGATTTATTGTAGAGAAGTGGTTTAGATCCCTTGAAGGTTAAATTTCTCATCTGAAGAAGTCAAAGAGATTTAGATGAGAGATTCTTGTTGTACTTCAATGGAACTAACTTTGGCATAAGGTAGATGTTGTTATCTAGCTCACAAACACTTTAGATCATTGTGGTGATCAAATTGTAAGGCAGTGAGCCTTCCTCAAGGTTGTAGATGAGGGTTTTCATTTGAGAAGTGATCCTAAATGAATGTGCATTCCCCATACTTTAATAGGTTTATACTTCCAATAAGGTATTTACTTATTGTGTGTAATTAGCCCCACCATGGGTTTCCCCCTAACAAGGTTTCTGTGATAAATATCTTGTATCAAATTGTGTGGATGTGATTTTGGTTAGTGGATGCATGCATGTTTCATATTTCATTTAATTAAATCAGAATAAGGTTCTTCAAGTTTAAGGGTTTTTTAGAACTAAGGACTTTAAGTTTGAAGTTTTGGGAACAACTAATTCACTCACCCCCCTCTTTGTTGTTCACTACCATATAATAAAAAATTATAATAAAAATTAATTGTTGATAAAAAGGAAACAATTGATACTTGGGCGGGTGGGATGCAAGGGGTACCCCCTTTGTGGGCTCTAGTAATTTATCATTGTGAACCCTGGCCATTTATCATTAGGTCATAGATCCAACTATAGATATTTTTTGTGCTTTCTTTTCCTTGGAAGGAAACACTATTTTATAAAGGGCATTATATTACAACTAAGTATGTTGATGTATTTTAAGATTCTAATAGATATTGAGTTGCCTTTGGATCTCCATTGGTGATACTCCTATGTGAATTTTTCTCTACAAGTATATTTGTAATCTGTTATTGATTTCTGAAAAATATATTGGGTAGCTTTTGGAGTGTGAGTTTTTTCTCCAAAAAGGGTTTTTCCTACATAAATCATTGTGTTGTGGTATGCACATTATTTATATTTATTTATGTTAAGTTTTTGTAACTATTGTAAAGACTTGAGAAATGTTTTTAAATAACCTCCTCTCAAGGTTAGTGTAGGAATTTATTCCACTACCTTGTCTTCCTTACAAGATATAGGGATAATTATTCAGAATGAAGTGTGGATTATAGGAAGAGCACATTATTTTTTGTGTTTCATTTTGGTTTAGAAGAAATCTCATGGGCTTCCAAGAAACAACCCATAGTTTTTCTTTCTATAGGTATTTGGCTAAGAAGAATCTTAGAAGATTTGAAGGAAGAACAAGAGGATGATCAAAAATACTTTTTGATGATGTTTCATCAATAGATTTGACAAAAAATTGCATTCTTCACAGAAGAAGCAAGCATATAGAAATTAGGTATCAGTTCATAAGAGAGTTGGTTGAAAAAGGGGAAATCAAGATCAATTTTTTTAGGTCTAAGTAGCAGCATGTAGACATTTTTACAAAGCCTTTTGGCAGAGAATGTTTTGAGAGCCTAAGAATAAATTTGGGCATTTTGATTTGGATGAAGATTGAAGACATTTGACGACTTACAACATAGGGGGAGTGTTGGAAAATTCAATAATACTTTGTGATGATGTTTCATCAATAATTTGACAAAAAATATGTTCTTCATAGAAGAAGCAAGGATATAGAAATTAGATATCATTCCATAAAAGAGTTGGTTGAAAATGGAGAAATTAAGACCAAATTTTGTAGGTATGAGCAACAGCTTGTAGACACTTTTACAAACCCTTTGGGTAGATAATGTTTTGAGAGCATAAGAAGAAATTTGGGTATTTTGATTTGGATGAAGACTAAAGACATTTGACAACTTAGGACATAGGGGGGTGTTGGAAAACTTATTGTCCCGAGTCACTGTAAGCCACCTATCTATCAGGAGACACAAACAAAGGAGCATGTGGAAGATTGCTTTGGGATTTCATCCCTCTCGTTTGCCCTTGACGTGTAGCAATAGCTTGAAGTGAATTTAATATTGGTAGGTTGATTTGAATTTTGAATTTGTAAGAGGGAATTTTCTAGATAGCCTCAAACAAATAGGAATGCCAATGGATAGTTAGTCAATCTAGAAAGAGAGTTTTGTGAACAAAAGTTTTGGTTTTGAGCAGAAGAATATTTTGTGTAGTAACAATTTTGTCTGTGCAACAAGCAACAAATAGCTCCAAACAATGTGAAGCTTTAGGCAAGAAGAGGAAGGAGTTTTGAGAAACTCTAGATAGTTTGTAATTGGGTGTAGCTCCATATCACTACAAGTAAATTTGTAATCGGCTTGATTTTTTTTGTAATTAGTTTCAAGTTATTTTTGTAAAAAACATGTATGATTTAATAGAAGAAAGAAAGTTTATATATCCCTATTTGTTTTGTTGTTTGGATTTTATATTATGTGTGTATTCCAAGTAGTCTCTGTGTTTTGAGTTTTAACATTTTAAGTATTTTAGAATCTCTTAAATCCTAGAGTTGGTATCAAAGCACTATGTATTGTGCCTGATTTGGATTTTATTTCATCATGTGATATTCATCATATTCTCTCTTGCTGTGGTATACATAAAACATATTGGTGTTAATTTTTTGTTGGGCGAATTGCTTTAAGATCTATCAATCATGTTTGGTAACTACCTGGATTTCGTTCTATAAAGTTTAAAGTATCAACTTCACACTATAATAAGCATTAGGGAACATTGATTTTTTATTGTACTGAGCAAATTTAACAGTTATATGTTTCTCTCCATTTTGTATTCTTAAATATAGGAGGAATTTTAAGGTCAATTGTTAACTAACCCATAGAGTCATATTTCCTAAAACATAGGAAGAATTTTAGAGTCAATTGTTAACTAACCCATAGGGTGAGGTCTATGGAGGGGGGCTTCCTAAAAAATAGAGTTGGTGAGATTTTTTAAGAAATGTTTTAAAGTTGTTTTTCCATGAATTTTATAGTGTGCTCCATAATTTAAGGAAGCTAGTGGAATACCTTTGTCTTCTATTGTATGGGTATGATAAAAACAAGTTTTAAAAAAAATATTATTTTCAAAAAAAATTTTAATGGAAATCTAAATTTAGATGTTTGACAAATGTTTGATGACCTAGTAAAACAATTTCTAACTCCAACCCATTTTCACCATGTGCAAACCTAAAAAAAAATAAAATCTTATTTCTAATAAAAAGATTTCAAATAATCCTAAAAGAAAAAATATTATTTTATCATAAGACCTCCTTTTTCTAAAAGTAGAAACTTAATTGTTATTTAACCTTGGAGATGATGTCATTGCATTCGTTGTTTTAGACTGTTGATTCTCACTGATTTTACTCCAATAAAAAAACTGGCTAGTCATGCAAAATTAGTTCAATTTTTTAAGAAAATTAGGTAAGGTTGTCTTCTCATTTGGATGGCTAGGAGTTAAAGAGTAATCCTCTAAGAAATGAATCATTTTGCTAACATAAGATGCCAAGCTTAGAGGAATTTTTAATTTATACTAAAGATTTCATAACATGGGATTTGTAATAACTAATAGGGGAGAGGACCCAGTAGTTGAACACGTTCCAATAGTTGTGATAGTAGTTCTTAACTTAATACCCATAGTTGTTGATTTAATATCCAATATTTTTGACAACATTGTACCAATGGTTGTGACTTTAAAGTTGTTTTTGCTAATCATGACTACCCATAATTGAATGAAATGTACCCTTTGTTCTAAAAAGCAGCCAATAGTGTGATGCCACATCAGCTGCACAACTACTGGGGTACCTAATTCACTATGATTGGTCTCACTTTTTTTTTGGGCTGTTTTGGACACCTTGGCAAAAAGCATGCTGAAGTGGCATCATATTTGATGATGTGGCTCTGAAACCTTAGTTATAAGCAGGAGACTTGCCAAGTAAGCTACTGTAAAAAAATGGGAGTGATTTGAAATTTCCACGTAGGTTTTTGAGAAGCCCGAAGTTAGGGTGCACAACTACTGGGTCCTCTCCCCTAAGACAGCTAACATCTGAGTTTATGATTTTAAAAAATTACTACGATAAGTAACGACCTAATTCCAACGCATTGATCATTATTGCAACTTTATTATAATGTGGGCCTCCAATATGGACAAGTTTGAACAATTATGGTAAACCGTATATGGAAAGGTGGCATCTTTATTCGAAATTTTTTTGGTTTTGTTTTTTTCTTATTTTTTAGTTTTTTATTTTTTTTAAAAAGTTGATTATACAATTATGGATAAATTTAATTTGTTATTAAAATATTACAATCCATTCAATTTAATTATAATTTTGAAAAAGACTTTCCTTGACGAAATGATATTTTTTATGTAAATATCTTATTTATAGTTTATTTATTTGTTTGTTTATTTTTTATTCGTTATGATTGAACTATTCTTAATCTAAGGATGGAGTATAAGTTGATATACTTTTAGGTAGAAGTTGATAAAGAATCTTATTTTGCCTTATTCCATTTTTGCATATCCCAAGAATTTTAACTTGTATGTGAAATCCATTCTTAATATCATTTTTTAAGCTTCAGACCTAGATTTCAAACATTTTATTTATTTACCTACTTTTAAAGGGCATATATCTCTTTCTCATACTAGTCATTATGAGCTACCAACATGTGAAAGATTTTGAATTGTACTATACAATGTTGTGTAAAAGGATATACTCTAATCTATTTGCATATCATAAGGATCATTCACATGAGAGCATCCATTATTACATTGCATCATCATCGTAATCATATTGCACACTTTCTTGTTGTCTCTAATTCTTATACATCATAAATAAATTGAGGAAAGCAGAGGTACCAAATGAGAACCAATCTCTCCTTGCCAATTTTTTCTTTGGTGGACATTATTAGACATCAATCTTCTTTACATATAGGTATAACAAGTAAAATCTGAAATTATTTCTAGTTAAAAATTTGTAAGATCAAATTGGTGACCTTAGATTATAATTATATGTATATTTTTAATTCTACATATGCAAGATTTGCTTGCACAAGGAGAGTTCTCATTAGACTTTAGGTCCACTCTTTGTTTGAGTGTCTTGATTTAATTTTATTAGAGTTTGGACCTTATTTATTGATATCTCTTTTATGCCAACATTATCATAGATAATCATAGTCTATTTTCCTTAGCCTCTATTCAAGCCTCAATATGTGTTTTAATATGTATTTGTTCTTTGTAATATTCAATCCATTTATTCTTAGATGGTATAATTTTATTTTATCTCATAGGTTAAGTGTATTTTCTATTGGTGTTTTACTCCATTATGTAGTGTTGGTATCTAATTAATCAAATAATTGTTAATAGATACATAGATTGCATTAAAAAATTGAAAAAAAAAATCTAAAAAATTAATACCTTACCAAAATATTATAGACTGAATCATTCCACCCCCTCATAATAGGATTTTTATAAATACAAAAAGACTTAACCAAATTGTGTAACATAATTAGCTGATAGGCTATTTATTGAAAATTAATTTTTTGGGGAAGATTGGGAGCCTCATAAGTAACAAATTTCTATTAAAAAATATTAATAAATTTAAATAGAAAGTACTATAATGGGTTAAGTTGAGTTCATTCTAGCTATTACCAATTTGAATTCCTTATTTTATGGTCTTTTAGTTTGCATGTGATTTATTCTTTGCATGTAAATTGTGATATTGCCATTTGAAAACATTATTTGTTCTTCCTAGCATAACAAGTTGTGTTAGATGGCCATCGTATTATCTTTTGCAAATATCGTGTAGATTTTCACAAGCAAGCAATTCCATTCATGGTCTAGGTGGATCCCTTGTTTTTTCTTTTTCTTTTTTTTTTGAATATGAATATGTGTTTTGTTATTTTTTTGTGGAGATTTGTGCATAGATATGATCTTATTGAATAAATGATGTAGGTTTTTTCTTTTGCATGTGATGTGGAATGATGGCCATTACAGTGCTTGAGTTGATTCACATTCTGGTAAAGGTTGTGTTAGATTGTCATTGTACAATCTTTTGTAAATATCATGCAGATTTTCATAAGAAAGCAATTACATTCATGGCCTCAGGCGGAATTATTTTTTAAAAAAATGAATTTTTTTTTTTTTGTTTTCTTTGGGATTTGTGCACATATATGATCCAATTGAAAAAATGATGCAGATTTTTACTTTTGCATGTAATGTGGAGTGATGGCCATTACCAATGCTTGAGTTGATTCACATTCTAGTACTTTATGTGTAAATGATCTTGATCGATAATTCTATTGATTAATAGGATGAAATAAGAATCGGTCTATATCTGATCATAGACAAATTTGAGCTTTGTTTCATTGTAGAGTTGAGAGCCCCAAAATCCTATAAATTATCTTCAAGAAAATTGGCTAACAAATGTTAGTGTTATAGGAAAATAAGTCTAATTCATCATCTTTAACAATTTTTTATTGTAAGCTAAGAAATAGTGGTTAAAGGAATGCAATAACAAGGAAAGCACTCAAACATCTAAATCAAAACTACATATATGATTAGACCAAAAGAAGAACTAAAAACCACAAAGAGCCTAAGAGTGTGCAAACCTTCTTAAACCAAGCAAGATCCCCTTTGATGTGTAGCTTTGTCCAATGGATGGAAAGTGTGCTCAAAGTGTGCTCAAACTTCAAAGGATGTGATTTTAGAATGATTTTTCCATTATGAGGATAGGGTTTGTATTTTTTCTCTTCAAAATGGCATGATAAAAATGTTTGAATGGTGGATGAAAATGAAGGAGAAGAGTGTTCAATTTATAGGCAAGAGGAGGAATGAATGGACGGTCAAGATGCAAACCTGACGAAGGGTCAACATGCATTTGAGAGAGAGCATATGAATTGTGTTTTCTCAAATGCATCTCCTTGTGATAAGTGTCACAATGGGAGAGGTTGGAAGAAATGGGGGAATGTGACCATTTTGGGAGATGTGAGAGGGAACAAATGTGTAAGAGGAAGATGGAGTATGTAAGAGGTGTGTAAGAGCATTTAAGGTTGACATGAGGTGAGAGAATTGGGGGATGTGATGATGTGACATGAAAGTTGACTTGGGTTGGGTTAGGATTTCTTAATCAATGGATTATGATTGTGCAAATGTTTAGGAGGTGATTAGGTTTAGATTATGAGGCAAGTCTGAAAGTTAGGAGGATGTGATGGGGGGAGAGAGAATGAGTGAAGGGTTGGATTAGCTAATCATGGGTCATTAGCTAACTAAGGGTGATTAATATGTGTGAATGAGTTCGGTTGAGTAGGAACTCAAGGTTGGAATTTTGGGATGGGTTTGGTTAGGGGTTAAAGTTAGGAGTCATGTGCTTAAATTGAATAAAATGCATTATTTAATTCTACGTGGGAAGAAAATGGGAGTTCATGAATTAATTTAAATAGATATATGTATCAATTTAAATTAATAAAGGAATAGATATTTAATTAATCATCAGACTATGGGTTTGTCATTTAGGTAATTAATTGGGCTATAGTTATTAACTAGGAGACGACATAGATTAATTAAATAAATAATATTTAATTAATAAAATGTCTTAGAAGAGAACTAAATAAGATTATTTAATTGTGTAATCAGATTTAGGTGTCTACATTTATATTATTAATGTGTAGTGCTTTTAATAAGTGTTAACCCTTTTCTAAATTCTTACTACGCTTGCTAGATAGTTGTTTCGCTAGTTAAATAAATGTTTCACATATCTATTGGCATGGTTTATTTTTGTTAGCCCTCTATTTGTGCCTTTTAATATGTCTATACTCAGTATTGTGTTTTGAACTATTAATTTTTTGTTCCACCATATAGTATCCCTAACTAGTCAATCAAATAATTATTAATAGATGCATAGATTACATAATAATAAAATTTTATTTTTGAAAAAAAATGTAAAAAAATAATAATTTATGGAAATTTTGGAACTAGAATCAGCCGTCCTTTGTAATAGAATTTTTATAAAGAGAAAGAATCTATACTCAATAGATCCTTAGACACTTAAAAATATCGTGACATGGTGACTATCTTTATTTCCAGAAATTTTGAATAACATCATAAACTGTAGAATGTCCTAACATAATTAAATAAATATCTATTATTACCTCAAGATTCTTGAGTAGATGCTCGTTCTTGTTGGCCTATATATACTAGATAGACTTCTTGTATTGGGTATCCCAAAGATTGTAATCAGGGCAAATTAGCATAAGCAGTTGTGATCATGGCCGTTTCAGCTCCCCTGTTGGGCACATGTTTCAAGGTTGATGACGTGCAGGAGCTTTCAAAAATGAAGCGTAAGGATGTACCAGAGAGATATATTCGATCTGCAGAAGAGACGATTGGATTTACAACAGAAAGTGCTCCCCCTGGCCTTCATGTCCCTCTCATTGACATGGCCAACATCCTCTCATCACACCATTCCACTAGACAGCTTGAGATGGACAAGCTTGCCCGGGCTTGTAAAGAATGGGGTTTTTTTCAGGTATATATATTTTACAATCTATGATTTAAATTTTTTGATATTGCTTATAGATTCTATTGTATTTTAGTTTTTCATTATCATTTTAGATCATATTTAATGATCTATCAGTAAAATGTAAATGAGTATCATAAAATGTAGAATGTAAATTTCAGAAGACATGGGATATTTGTATTGGCTATGGATTTTTTTTTGGCTTAACGTAACTCCAGGGAACCCAGGTGTTGAATGTGAAGAAATTGCTGCACACAAAATAATCTCTTATTGAACTAATTTTTTTAAGCTTTCACAAGATTTAAAAATCTTTTTTTATGCAAATTAATGTCAATTTTCTTTAAACCAATGATCTTCTGATCTCATCCATCATAATTCTTACAGATCGGGTCTCTTCTTTGTCTATATAATTTTTTTGTCATACAAAAACCCTGATTCTTCTTACTCCACTTCAAACTCCTATGAAGAGTTGGCTCCACCTTATTTAGGTGGCTTCTGCTACAATAGGTTGTTTGACTTTAAAAAATACTCTGTCCATTTAATTTTGAACAGCTTTCTTAATTGAAAAAACGTCACAAAAATAACTTATAATCTTGGCTGATTTCTTTCTTTTGTGGGGGCCGGGAGCAGAATCTTCAAAATACCAGATAAAATAATGCGAACACAACAGATCTCCACTTTTCTTGTAGAACAATTACAAACTGCTCTTTTTCTCAACAAATTCTTCTTTTTTCTGTAAATGTATTGAAATTGTTATTCTGTGCAAACATCAGTGATGAATAGGAAGACAATTATTTTATTCTGCTTTTCAGTCTTCTTTGCCACTATGACCTGCAAACAAAATCAACAATATTTTTCAAGTAGTTTCAAACTTTCAATAAAACTTATGATCTTTCTTCGTTCTATGATTTGCTCCAGTGAATCTGATCAATCTGGTTTTAATATCAATTAATGAAGAATTTGAAAAGTACGAAGAAATTACTGTACACAAAATAATTTTTTATTGATTCATTTGAATTGAAATACAAAATCTTTTTGATCACAAGACCAAAAATTAGGTGATCAGAAATCAGAGATAAAAAAATGTACTACAAAATCCCAATAAATAGATCTAATCTCCAATAAATATAAGTGTTAGAAATGGTTAACAAATTCTCAAAACTGAACATGCAATTATTACAAACTCATGCAAGAAACGTGCCAACAGAATCTAATTTGCTTTCGCTGTAAAAGTGATCTCCACAAGGCACTTGGCAGTATCATTTTTGAAATACAAGATATTGATTGTGATTTAGAATCCTCTTGTCTTGTCTCTTCTCCTTTGATCAGGTGTTGAATCATGAAATTGAGGTGGAGCTACTGGAGCTGACAAAGAGGTGGGCGAAGGAATTCTTCAAGTTGCCACTTGAAGAAAAAGAGAAGTATGAAATGGTTCCTGGCACAATCCAGGGATATGGTCATGCTTTCATTTTCTCAGAGGATCAGAAGTTAGACTGGTGTGACATGATGGCCTTGGGAATCAGGCCCAAGGCTCTTCGCAACGAAAAAGTTTGGCCTGCAAAGCCTATAGAGTTCCGGTAATCTATGCAGATTTCTTTTCATTTTCATTAATTAGAGTTTTTCTATAGAACACAAATGGGCACAGCCTTTGAAGTATTTTTATCTAATTTTTCTTCTATTCTGCAATAAAAACAGTGATTCGTTCTAAGTTCTTGGATTCAATTAAGTTTATCAGATTTCTACAGTCTATACTGATGGATCTAATTGCTTTCAAGATTAAATTGTAAGAATTTTTGTATTAATATTTTAGATTACACTCGGTGAATCATTATAGATAGAACAGTTAAGAACAGTTAAAAGGAGAAAATTTGTATCACATTTGGGAAATTATCATCAGCATGAAATAGAACAGCTGAAGAACAGTTAAGAGAGAAAATTTGTATCACACTTGATAAACTATCATCAGCATGAAATAGAACAGCTGAAGAAGAATTTTTTCTCCCTCAGCTGTTATATCTCGATCCTGATGACGGTGTGACTGAAACAATTTTCTCCTTCCACTGTTCTAAGTCATCACAAAGTGTGACCAAAATATCAATGCAAACATTCTTGGACCCAGTTCGCTAAAGGCAAATCAAATGATAATCATGACACGAGATATTGATAGTGCATGGTTTGTTGCATGAATTTTGCAGAGATACAGTGGAGGCTTATTCAATGGAGGTGGCTAAACTCTGCAGCAAATTATTGAGTGTCATAGCTTAAAAACCTCGGCTTAAGGTCCACTATATTTGAGGAGATGTTTGGAGAGAAGTTTGAGGGCATGAGGATGAACTTTTATCCTCCCTGCCCAAGGCCTGATCTGGTTGTAGGTTTAAGTGCACACTCTGATGGAAATGCTCTTACTGCCTTGCTACAAGATGACGAATGTGTAGGTTTGCAGGTTCTTCACCAGAACCAGTGGGTTTCTGTAGAGCCAATCCCAGGTGCTCTAATTATTGTTATAGGCGACACTATGGAGGTATACAGAATTGGAAGTGTTCTTTCAATATTATTATTAAGTAGTTTTTGGATTTGATTGTGTGAAAATTTTTGAACATCGACAACGTTTCAGATTCTATGCTATGATCTATTATCTTACTTCTCCTTAAACTCTCTTACATCAAATCTAAAAATTATTTAACAATATTCATATGAATTGTAGAAATATAATAGTTTTAATTTGTTTGCAGGTTTTGACAAATGGAGAGTACAAGAGTATTGAGAACAGAGCAGTAACAAACAAAGACATGGAAAGATTATCGATTGTTATATTGCATTCTCCAAACTACGAAGTGGAATTGGGTCCATTGACTGAACTGATAGATGAAGATCATCCAAGGAAGTACAGGAACTATAAACATGCAGAATACAGTAACCACTATATAGCCAAGAAGCTGAACGGGAAGAGATCCCTAGATTTTGCAAGGATCTGATAATAAAAGCCAAGTCTATACACTAAGCTATAATAAATGATAATGAAATAAAACCCACTGCGATTAGACCTTTGTCCTATCTTTAAATGTCTTGTAAATCAACCGTTGCTGTTTTGGGAATAGTCAGAAGCTTTGTTCCATGTTTAGTTGTTAGGTTCTTTAGCCTCTCACTATCTTCTCATAGATATAATTTTACTATTTTCATATATATAAATGGTTTGCATTTTTTATTTTAAAACTTTTGGACTTTAAATATAATGGGTATAATGAATGTAGAAAATAATGGAATTATTTAATAGTTGAAAAATAATATTTGATTTGATTATAATTAATTTTTATTTATATAAAGATGGAAATTAATGTTTTCATTTGATCCTTTCTTTATTAGTTTGTATTGAAGAATATATTAATTTAAAAATTTGAGAATATTTCTTATGTTTGCGTGTAAACAATTTTTCATATATATTCTTCATGTTTAAAATGTTGAAGATACCTCCTAATGTTTGTAGTTAAATAGGTTTCCTTACATATATTGGCTATTGCAATAGATGGCATTCTTAAAACAGTTCATGTGCCTTGCCTATGCTTCTACATTTTGCATAACTGCCCACAAGGATAAGCTACAAGATTTCTTCCGTGATATGAACCACAAATATATAAAGCAAAATGAGGATAAAGTAGTGTGATCTGTCATTTGAGGGCTAGTGTGTTGAGGCTTTTATCTTATCTTCTAGAACCAACTATTGTAGAGGAGATCAATTCATTGATGCAAAGTGTAGACTCCTAAAGTTATAACAAACAAAATACAAATCATTTTAACACACACTCAATCATTCATTCATTCAAATTGATTACATGAATTACATCATAATGCACCTAAACACAGGTGTTCCTTAGGCCTACAAACTAAACAATAAGGGGAACTATTTATAGAGATCACAATCCCTAAGATAGATAGTAAAAATAGAGTTGATTTTCCGTGCATATCTTTGAAAGCAACTAAGACATTGCAAAATATGGAAATTACACTCTATTATAAGATGCTAAAATTTTAGAAAATTAAGCTTTCAGTGGATTCCATGTTCTGATGTGCTTCTAATATTTGGTATCATGGACAATGTCAAAGTATTGGGTTTATGGGGAGCTTTGGAGGTTTGGCTATCTTTTGGGACCTAGGGAAAATTACTCCTCTCTGGTGGATGTCTAGTCACTCTACTCTTTCAATGGTTGCCTCTAGTCTGGAAACTGGTGAGACGATTCGGTCACTCATGTGTATGCTCTTGTTGATCTTTCTCATGGTAAGATAGGGCTTTGATTGCATATAAGGTATGCTAGAAATTGTACTCCTTTCCTTCCTTGGATTTTAGCAAGGGATTTTTATTCAATTTTAAGTTTGGAGGAGAAAACATGTGTGCTAGCTTGTTTGGGGCCTTCTTCTGAGCTTCTTCATGAAAATATGGATCTTTTGCATCTTAATGATATCAAGCTAGTCAATGGGCTCTTTACTTTGAATAATAAAAGGGATAGGGAAGATGATATCTCTGAGAGCTTCGATAGATTTTTCGTTTCTTATTTTTGGATTAGTGGCAATCTCTCTCCCTCTTCTAAAATTCTGGAGAGGAGGGGTTCTAATCATTGGCCTATAAAATTTTCAGCTAGTTGTGTTGTTATTCCCAAAAATCCTCCTTTTAAGTTCTAGTTGATGTGGCTTTGGGATTCTTCTCTCCATGACTTAATGGCTCACTAGTGGCGAGATGGTGGCCCAACATATGGTACTACTAGGTATTTATTTACTAATTAATTACAATATATTAAATGGAAGCTCAAGATATGGAACAAGGTATGCTTTGGTAATCTTCATACCATGAAGAGGGAAGCACAAGAGCGTTTGGTAGTTGTTACAAGGCAGATTCGGGATCTTGGATTTTTTAAGGCTTTGGGAAAAGAGGAGTCTCGGGCATCTAGAGATCAAAAGAATGGGAACTTAGAGAGGAAAATTATTAGAAGTAGAAGGCGGGGATTGACTAGCTCCAAGAAGGTGATAGGAACACCTCCTTTTTCCACAAGTCTATGTAGGCTTGTCAGAATAGGAGCTATATCTCCTCTTTGGTTAATTCAAATGGTCTTTAGTTGACTTCTTTGCAAGCCAACTTTGTTTTGAGAGGCTACCTGGTTTTATTCTGCTCTCTTTTCCCATGATTCTCTCCCTGCTGACAATGTGATGCAGGAGTATCTCGGGTCCTTGGCAATCCTGTGTCACCAAAAAGATGTTTGAAGTTTGTTTGTGTTGCTCGGTTCCTTCTTTGACCGAGTTGGTTCGGTGTTGCTCAGTTTCCTTTGTTGACCGAGTTGGTCGGTCATCTCTCTAGCGCTTGGTTAATTCCATGGTGCTTGGTGATGTTTGTCTGGAGCTCGGTTATCCCTGCTTACCAAGTTGGTTGTTTTGGATTTCTGTTGAGGCCGACTTATGTAATTAATTTGGGTCATAGATTTAATGTTGGTATCCATCATTAGGAAGCATGTGGACCTAGATCTGGTTGTTCCTTCCATTTATTGTGGATCTAAAGGCCGACTTGGTTTGGTAGCTTCTTGTATAAATGTAGTTGTTTGGTTAGAGTTTAGGGAGAAAGTTTTTAGAAGATAGAAGATAGAAAATTACAGATTGTTGGAAGATCCTCACATGTTAGAGGACTTTTGTACTTGCTTGTAATATCTGGCCTAAATCGGGAAGGCCTTATAGCCTAACATATATGAATCAAATTGAAGATAATATATAAAAATTATTTGCATTCTCTCTCTCACTGTTGTGTGTTGTTGCTTCCGCGTGCTGTTCTGCAAGGTAGATCTGGTTAGGGTGTACCTTTGGCCCCTCTCCCTATCCCCCCTTATGTTAGGTGGTATCAGAGCGAGGTTAGATTTGGATCTAGGTTTGTGAATCCAGGTTTGAAGGTTCCTTCTTGCGAAGCCCTAGTTGAATTGTTGCAAGGTAGCAGATTGTGATCTGACTTGCAATTGTAGAGGGTTTCAAGATGGTTCATGGGAGGTGAGATGCAGATCCAGGATTGGTAGACATGTTGAGACAACTTGCTACTAGATTAGAAGCTATTGAAATAGCCCAAAGAAGAGAAAGACATCTTGAAGATGTTAGTGATGATGAAATTGAGGTAGAACAAGGTGATGTAGAACCTACGCCTGTGATGGATCAGGGTGAGGAAAGATTCTTGAAGGCTTTGACAAGTCTAAAGTCTACACCACACTTTAATCCTCCTGAGTATAGTGGGAAATTGGATTATGGTGAATTGGTGGATTGGATCACTGAGATGGAAAAGTACTTTGAGTATGAAAATGTACATGAGGAAAAGAAGGTGAAAATTGCAAGCACAAAGTTGAAAAGTCATGCATCCTTGTGGTGGGAACATCTGCAGTTGGACAAAAAGAGGAAAGGCAAAGAAACAATTAAGGCATGGAGTAAAATGGTGAATAAATTGAAAGGAAAGTTCTTACCTTGTGATTATCAGATTAACCTAGTTAGGCGAATGCAAAGTTTGAGGCAAAAAGATAGCTCGGTAAAGGAATATACTGAGGAATTCTATAGACTAGATATTAGATCTGGACATGATGAAGATGATGTCAAAAGAATTACTAGATACCTGAATGGTTTGAGAGTTTCCATCCAAGAGGAAATCAATTTGGTCAAATTGGAGAACATTGAAGAGGCTTATCAATTTGCATTGAAAGTTGAGGAGAAATTGAACAAGAGACATGAGAAAAGACAAAGAGGTAGAGATGGTAGATTCCCTAGAGGAAGAGGTAGATCTCATGGTGAAAATAGTAGATCTGAACCTGAAAAGATAGCTCTGGATAAAGGCAAGACCGAGTGGAAAGGTGAAAGTTCATCTAGAGGAAGAGGCAATAACTACCGAGGTGGTTATAACAGAGGTGGTTTCTAAGGAACTTGTTACAATTATGGAGAAGAAGGACATAGATCATTTGAGTGTACACATGCAAGTAAGACGGTTGGTAATAGTAGAAATGCTTTGGTGCAAGAAGAGTCACCGAATGAACCTAAGAAGGAAAATAACTTGATGCTAAGGAGAGCACTTTGGAGTGAAAGTAATAAGGAAGATCCGATAAGGAAAAGTTTGTTCAAGACTAGATGTAGAGTTTATGATAAAGTTTGGAAAGTAATCATTAATAGTGGTAGCTTAGAGAATCTGGCATCTGAGGAAATGGTTGCAAAGTTGCAGTTGAAAAGGTTAGAACATCTGAAGCCCTATCAGATTTCATGGATCAAAGATGAGCATACACTCTTGGTAAGTGAACAATGTTATGTGAATTTAAAAATTGGAAAGTACTATGATAAGGTGTTATGTGATATCATGCCTATGGATTGTTGTCATATTTTGTTGGGTAGACCTTGGAAATATGATAAACATGTTATATATGATGGGAGATTGCATAAATATACTATTTGGGCTGATGGGAGAAGACAAATCTTGTTACCTTTGATGGAAGAACCTGTTAGTAATGTTTGCACATTTGTGAAAGTTTTCTTGATGGAAGGAAGAAAGTTTTTTAAGGATTTGAAAAAGAATGATGTATGTTTTGTTGTGATTCTAAACAAACCGAGTAGGAAAATAGAGGATAGTGTCCTCGAGGAGATTGATAAATTACTCACTGAGTACAGTGAAATCATTTATGATAATCTACCTGATGGTTTTCCACCGAAGAGAAGCATTGATCATTGCATGTATCTAAACCCTAGAGCTAGTTTACTGAATAAGGCACCAGACCGGTTGACACCTACTGAGAATCAAGAATTGAACCGACAAATTCAAGAATTGTTGGAGAAAGGTTTGATCAAAGAAAGTTTGAGTCCTTGTGCAGTACCTATTGTATTGGCACCTAAGAAGAATGGAGAATGGTGAATGTGTACTGATTCCAGAGAAATCAATAAGATAACAATGAAATATAGGTTTCCTATACCGAGAATAAATGACATAATGGATAGTTTGACTAGAGAAAATTATTTTACCAAAATTGATTTGAAAAGTGGGTATCATTAGATCAGAATCAAAGAAGGTGATGAATGGAAGAGTTCTTTTAAGACAAAAGAAGGTTTATATGAGTGGTTGGTTATGCCTTTTGGTCTAACTAATGCACCGAGTACTTTTATGAGATTGATGAATGAAGTTTTGAAGAAATTCTTGGGTAAGTTTGTGATTGTATATCTTGATGATATTCTTGTTAATATGATTTAGAACAATAGAGAGGGGGGGTGAATCATTTGTTCTTAGGTCCTGATGTATAAAACAAACTTAAAAACTTTTCCTTAAATCAGATCCAATAACCAAAACAAACTCGGTCATCACTGATTCAATAATAGAAACATATAACAATGCAGTCCACTACCCAGCTATAACTTAACTTGTAAAACACAAAAATGTTCAAACCAAAACATTCACACAAGTATTAACACCAGGATTTATAGTGGAAACCCAATTTGGGAAAAACCACTTTGTAACATGCTACTATTATTTTCACTCTTCTGAAGTGAGCTCGGTTAAAAGCCAACCCTGTCAAAGGTTACAATACACACTATCAGATGTGACCTGGTTAAAGGATTTCAATCACCCTGTTAAAGTGAGCCTTGTCATAGGACTTACATACACTCCATTAGAATGCAACCTTGTTCAAAGAATTTAACATATGACTGTTAGGTCAACCTTTGTTAAAAGGATTTTGACTGTTACAATGGTTAGAAAGTAGTAGCAATATTTATCTGAAAAATATACAACTCACTTTGCAAATATCAGATCTAATTTCGTACACTAATGCTGGTTTACTAACTTGGAAACTTTTCCATCTCCATCTCTAATCTGCTCGGAACTTTTCTTCAAGCAACCACCACAATTCTCCTTCAGCCTTTTCTGCTTATACAGTCAATAAAACTTTACTGATCTTCCAGCATTCTCCTTTTCACCCATGCATGTACATATCCAATGCTTAGGTTCCCTTTAATACTTTCCTCAATTAGGTTAACTCATCTTATGCCGCTCAATCTCATTCGTAGATCTTAGGGTTAGGTCAGATTCATTGAATCTACCTGCTTCATGTTCTTCAACTTCATTTCTAGAATCATCTCAAATCTCTTAAAGATTTACAATAAAATGTTTTACAGTGCATTTAATGCTTTCAAACAATCAATAAATAAAGTCAACATGTTTTACATAATCCAAGAATTCAACAATGTAGGCTCCAAAACTAAATTCTCTTCAAATATAAAAATGCTGATGCTTGGTCAATACTGTGATCAACTACTCGGTCTTCATGTAGAAAGCTCAATCATTACTAGAAATGTTTTCTTGACTTATACAATCTTCCTCGGCAATTAACTGTTGTTCGGTCGACACTAGAATTTTTCTCGGCATACACTAACTTGGTTGACACTAACATTACTCAGCTTAAACATGATTTCTCCATTCTTTTCTCGGTCAAGCCTACCAGTTTAGTCTTCAATCTTACTAAGATAAACAATACATTGTCTCATCATTGTACAACATAGTCAAGTACACTTTGTAGTATCAAGATAACTCAACCTTTCCCTAGGTGCTATTGTTACCAACCTTTCCTATCCCCTTAGCAACACTCAAATAGATATAGTACTTTCCTAAGTAGCAATAGTCTTACCAATTAAGGTTTGACATCAATGACAATACAACAATTATTTCAATTGTAGTTTCCAACAATCTCCCTCTTTGGCATTGATGGCAACACCATATGATATCACTTGAATAACACATGGATTACCAACCAATCCAAAAACTTATCTATTCATCAGAGAATTATTTATAATATCCTTAGCTTCATTCTGATTCAGAATCCTATAAGCCTCACTTCTGTGACCGTCAGAAGTATTCAGATCTCCCTCTATCCTGATCCTTCATTTTAGTTCATCACCCTTACTTTTCAGTGTCATGTGTTATCATATCAGTTCATCTCCCTCTTTGACAAAAATGTCAAAGCAGCAACTAAAACATACATCCATCAGATGTAGATAATAGCTATGCAACTCAGTGTTTTCTCCCTCTGTCATCTTGCTTATGATTGATTCCTTGTCTTTGCCCCTTTTCACAACTCTAGGCCAGCCCTAAAGTGTGACAATCTTCTGCATCAATTTGTCAAATATTATGTTGTAGCATATTTGATGCAGTGCTCCTAACTTGACTAGATAGCCTCAGTTAGGGGAAGGACCCCTAATTGACTTCTCAAATAATCATGAGCTTCTCTGGGTAAAGCTTTAGTGAATATGTTTGCTAATTGTTCTTTTGTATTCACATATTCCATTCGGACTTCTTTATCTTGTACTAATTCTCTCAAGTAGTGATACTTGATCGCTATGTGCTTGGTCTTAGTGTGCATCATTAGATTCTTAGAAATATTGATAGCACTTGTGTTGTCATAGAAAATAACAACAGGTTCAGTGATTTCTTCTTTCATGCCTATCAAAAATTGTTTTATCCATACCAGATTTGAACAGTTTACTATAGCAGCAACATACTCGGCCTCGGCAGTAGATTGGGAAATGCAATTTTGTTTCTTGCTCATCCAGGAGACTAATCTCTATCCAAGAAAGAAAGCTCCACCACTAGTACTCTTTCTATCATCAAATTTCCTTCCCAATTAGCATCTGTATAAACTTTGAGTTTAAATTTGTCATCAATTAGTACCTATTCAAGATCAACCAAGTACTAAATGGGAAGAATATTTTATTCAAGAAGGTATGTTGTTTAAAGGTATTCAGTTGTGTATATTGAGAGGAGCAATGAGAACTAATTTGATAAAGGATAAACATAGTAGTGGTTTGGCTGGACATTTTGGTGTTGATAAAACATTGAATTTGCTAAAGGAGAAATAATTTTGGCCACAGTTGTATAAAGATGTTCAGAAATTTGTGAGAAGTTGTGGAGTTTGTCAAGTTGCAAAAGGAGTAAGTTAGAATACTGTATTGTATACATTGATTATTGTCCCTAAGAAACCATGGATTGACATCAGTATGGATTTTGTTCTTGGCTTACAAAAGATAGTAAGAGTTAATGATTCTATATTTGTTGTTGTAGATAGATTTTTTAAAATGGCACATTTTATACCTTGTAGAAAGACATCAGATGCAGTACATGTAGCAAATCTTTTCTTTAAGAAAATTGTTAGATTGCATGGATTACCGAGTATTATCTCTGACCGAGATAGTAAATTTGTTGGATACTTTTGGAAGACCCTTTGGAAAAAATTTGGCACCGAGTTGAAATATAGTTCTACATTTCACCCACAAACTGATGGACAGACAAAAGTTGTGAATAGAAGTTTGGGAAATCTTTTGAGATGTTTAGTTGGAGACACACCAAGTAATTGGGATTCTGTGTTGGCACAAGAAGAGTTTGCATACAATAATTCAGTTAATAGGAGTACTATAAAAACACCCTTTGAAATTGTAAATGGCATACAACCGAGAGGTATATCTGATTTGAGGGATATTGTTGATGAAAGAAAGGGAAGTGTTGAAGGAGAGAAGTTTGCTGAGTACATGAAGACATTGCATGAAGATGTGAAACATAAGCTGGAAGAAAGTAATCAAAAATACAAAGACAAAGTTGATAGGTCAAGAAGACAGAAGACTTTTGATGTTGGTGAGGAAGTGATGGTTCATTTGAAGAAAGGCATATTTCTTGTTGGAACATATGGGAAGCTGAAAATGAAGAAGTTTGGACCTTGCAAGATTTTGAGAAAATTTGATAGTGGAAATGCATATGAGATTGAGTTACCTCATAACATGGATATATCACCTATTTTCAACATTGTTGATTTGTATGAGTATCATGAACCTGATGAAGACATGGTAGTATCGATGGATTATCTTAAGAAGAAAAATGAAGAGGTTGAGCAGATTTTGGAGCAAAGAATTGGCAGAAGTACAAGAGGAAAATAGTATATGGAATATCTGGTAAAGTGGAAGAATAGACCGATTGAAGATAGTGTTGGAAATATTCAAGACTAGCTAGGTTACTGAGAGGGGAGGGGTGAATCAGTAACTTCAAAACTTTTACAAATTTTAGATCTCAACCATTTTCTCAATGACATTAGATTGATAAGCTAACTATATGCATGAGTAACATAAAGAATAAAACATTCATAACACTTTGAACATAGAGATTTGGTGACCCAGAAACCTTCCAAATAGAAAGTAAAATTGGGGTGGGGATGAAACCCACTAAACTTCAATACTGCAGTATAAAGTTTGTTGGTTAAGGCTTACAATGATCACTTTTGATGATCTACCCTATTAGGAGCAATAAGGACTGCTAGGTCCACCTTGTTAGAGGATTTACAAACATACAAAGAAGTATGCACTCGGTTAAGAGATTTTTGCAAAGACTGTTAAGTCTACCCGGTTAAAGGATTTGGGGCTGATTCACCTATTAGGATGAAACAGTAGATCTCTTACTTGCAACTGTTCTTGCTGATTGAGATTCTCTGATGTACTGATCACCTTCTATGATAGATATGTCTCTGCTGCTTCTTATACTGTTGTATCCCTTTGTAATTCACTTATCTCTGCCTTTCTTCTCCTTTTCGCTTCTCACTTTTTCACACTTTGGATAGGATACAAAACATTGATTATATATCAATCAAAATAATTACAAAACAATATCAAAGTTGGCTCTAAACAAGCAAACACAAGTATTACTGAAACGGCCCAAATATAGTGACTCGGTTACTACAAACTAACTCGGTGACTTTTTGATACTCGGCATCCACTACGTTACTTGGCATCGTCATGCACTCGGTAGAAGTGGAGGCCTGGTCCATACTAACCACTCGGTTGTAGTTTCGAACTCGGTATATACTGGAGACTCGGTAGATATAGTGTCACTCGGTAGAGACTGAATTCCCTATTTACTGTGCTGGCACTCGGTAAACACTGCTCATCTCGTCACTCGGTGAAGATAACTCGGTAAGCACTGTTCTACTCGGTAAACACTATTCTACTTGGTAACCACTGTTCTACTCGGTAAACACTGTTCTGCTCGGTAAACACTATTTTGCTCGGTAAACACTGTTCTGCTCGGTAACCACTGTTCTGCTCGGTAAACACACAAAGTCTGAATAAGTGTTGTCACTAATGACAATCATACTTAATGCCAACAATCTCCCCCTTTGGCATTAGTGACAAAAACACTTATTGCCCAAAAAAAAAAAAAAAAATCATGCTGAATCTGTCTCTCTTTTTTTTCTGTCATACTATTGTATATACATTTCATGTCTCCCCATATAGTATATATACAAATATCTTGTATCTCCTCATACTCATATTTCCTATTTATACTTTCTCCCCCTTTCATATCTCATATATCTTATATACATTCTCCCCCTTTTTGACAATAATGCCAAAGGTGTATATACAAATATTTTACACAGAGATGCCAAAATGTGAGAGAAAATTAGAGTGTACCTTACTTATTAATGCTAGAGTTCTATCCCAATTCTCTTGCAAAATCTTGCATGTATGGAGTGCAACTTGGACTTTTGCAGAGAGTTCAATCATGTGATCTGCAATTGAAAATTGATTTTCATGGATCAATGTTTTTGAGTATGCAATATGTTTTTGCATTGTATCCATGATGGGAAGGATCATGTTCTGAATATCTATTAATGTTGATCTGATCCTTGCATCTTCTCTCAATAATTCTGACTGCTTATTAGATAGGAATCTGACTGTCATATCATGTGCAGAGCTTGAACTAGGTTCAAGTTGCAACTTTTGTGCACTGATCTTCAGATCCTCATCAATCTTATTTATTTTGTCTTTGATCTCCTTTGAGAACTCGGAAACATTACAGACTTTGACAAAAAGAGATGTTACCTTGGAATGGGAGGACTCAATGCTAGTCAAAACTGAAGATAACCCTGCCTGATTGATAGCTATTTGCTGAGCAATGTGCTCAAGCACTTCATTATCAAACTTCTTCTCAGCCTTCTCAAGCAACTTGTCTGTTCTAGAGGAATCATCATTGAACTTGTTAACTGCTTCTACCAACTACAACAAAATGTGTTGAGAAGAATCAACTTCAACACCTATAGCTTCTGTCAAAATGTTCTTGGCATCCTCAATGATTTTGTATTCCTTATCTCTTTCTTCTTTTAGTTTCTTCTACTTTGCTTTCTTTTGGAGGAGTTCACCAACTATTTGTATTTGATCTGTAGTGAGGTTTGAAAAATCTAACTGGGGAATTTCTATCTCCTCATCTAGATCTATACCTTCTACTACACTCTTGCTCAAAAATTTTGTACTCGATTGAGTCTTTATACTTAATGCTTTTGTAGTAGAAATTATGGTAGACATAGTAGGAGTTGTAGTGAAAATTGATAAACTTCCAACTGATGGGATGCTAACTAGAATATTTGATAAACCAAAAACTGAAGTATTTACAACTGTAGAATTTGAAGTACTTACTGCTAAAAAACTCAAAATTGAAGAAGGTACAGAAGACTGCAACTCGATGGAAGAAGGAGGCTGAAGCTCAGTAGATGAAGTGGTAGCCACTTCTATCATTGATACATTGAGCTGTGCTAGTGATGATTAGACATTTGATGTATCTGAGGGAGTTGTTACAATCACACTTGAAGTTTTCTCCGGGCTAGATGTAACAATTTTTACTGGAGAGTGGGGAAGTGAGGCAATTACCTCTACAGCTATCTGAACTGGATCATCTTCCTCAACATTCTTCTCAGCTTCCTCGGTAGCTTCTTTTCCTGCTTCTTCTATCTCAACATTATCAATCTGAACTGTTTCTTCATCTTCTTCATCACTATCATCTTCAATATCTTTAATTATCATAGTTTCAATACTTAGTTTGTGAAGATGATAAATTTTTTTCCAAATAGATTCTGCACTCTTCACAACCGACTCTATATCCTTGATCAAAATTAAGCAACTGTTGAATTTTAGTGTCATCTTGGACTCATTATCTATCAATGCCTTATTTATTTCAGCATTTTTCAAACTTGGCATCAATTGCCTTAAGGTTTGAGCATAGATGTCCTTGACAGTTTGCCTTGCATTGGACCATCTCATCTTGATTGGGTTTAATAAAGCTCTTGGGATTTGAGAAGCTAATTCTTCAGGTGAGTATTTCCATCTTCCCATTTTCTCAATAACAGCATCTTCAATTTCCTGTTGCTCTACCTCTAACCTTGTTTCATATTTGAGAGATTTGAAATTTACAATTCCAGATCCTTCTCTCAAATCCTTAATCTTTTCTTCAAGCGAGGGAGGAGGCCTTTTGAGTACTATGTCATCCTTGACTTTTCCTGCCTTGTCCCTTGATCTTTTCCTTGTGAATACTGCAGTGGGTTGCCCGGGTTCCTTAGTGATAGTTACCTTTCCTTTCTTCTTTACATGCACTTGTTCTTCTTTACTCTCATCCTTTTCTTCTTCTCCTACAATATCCTCTCCTTTGTCCTCGGTTAACAATAGAGGTGTGCTAGATTGCATCTTGGCCATCCTCTTTCTGCCTTTGTTAACCACCTGTGGAAGCTTTATGCTTAGCTCAATTCTTACCTTAGCTTCATCATATGTTCCAAAGTATGGAACCTTTGGATCAACGGGTTGATTTACTAGGGCTTCAATTATATCCTTTGTCTCATCAATGTTTATCTCATAAGGAAGAGGTTTTACACATACAATCCTGGGCCTTACTGCCTGAATATATACTCTATCATAATCAACCATAAAATAAACATCATCTTTATAATCTTCCACCAAATTTAGTGGAATCCAGAATCTGTTATTCATCTTCTCCTTAAAAGATTCAAAATAATTATCCATTACGCTTGTAAAATTCTCACCCATTTCTGCAATATACTCATTTATCTGATAAAGAATAGGCACATCCTTTCTCCATTTTATCATGCCTTTAGATGGGAAAAACTTTTGAGCATAGAAAAATAAACAAACCAACAGCGAACCAAACTTACATGGATTGTTCTTTGAGGTTTGGATGCTCTCCATATTCTTGTTGAACTATTTCAACAATAGATCTGCTAAGTCAAATGACAGATTGTTCTTCACAATTTTATAGGCTAGGTCAATTGCTTCACATGGAACACTATTCTGCCAACTTGAACTGTATATCTTGTGAGCTACTACATATGTGCCAAATTTTAGTTCTACATCAGTAATGTTGTTTATTCTCATACCTCTACCATCCCATTCGGCTAGGGTTTTCTTTTCCAGCTCTACCCAACCTAGGGTTTTTGTAGATTTTGCCTTGGCAAGCATGGGAAGACCAGTGATTCGGTGAATCATCTTCTTTGATATTTCCACTCATTGCTCAAGCCAAATTTTACCTTCATACACTCGGCTTATAATATATCTTATCCATTTTATCTGGAAACTCTGAGGCAAGTGGGTGATATGTGTTAAACCCTTATCTTCCAAATGTTTATGTTCCAATTTGAGAACACCATCAACACACAGTTCATCATGAACAACATCTATCTCTAGGGTTCCAAGTTCTTGAATTGTACCTTTAAAATGACTGCGAATGTCATTTACAAGAAGTACCTTTGGAGGAATTTGAGACTGAGCTCCACTTAGATCTAGGGTTTCTGCAATCGCGGGCATGAGTTTGAAACCCGGCGCTTTCCATTCTCCATGAACTAACATTTCTGAACCTTTCTTTACTTTGGTGCTAGATGATGCCATGGTAGCTCTTCGAAAAATTTCTGTTGCAAAATTTTGCTTTGAATCACTTGATCGCACTTAGAAATTTTTCTGCTCAATATGCTGATATTTGTGGTGAAGAATGAATTTGATTTCATGCTTTTTGTTAAAACTTTGTCATTAATGCTTCGTAGGAATTAGGGTATAGAATTTGACAGACTGTCATCCACTAAGCATTAATTGCTCGGTGAAGATTCTACAACTCAAGGAACATACTGCTCCAACCTTACTCGGTAACTGAATGAAATTACATTACTCTCGACCTTGCTCGGTTGAAACTAATACCGACCTTCCTGCATTTCTCCTGTATCTTGCATACTAATTTGGATCTTTCTTCCTTTCAATTCAGGAATTATTTGGAATATGTCTATGAGGATACAGTTCCAGTTCTTTCTTGGAGACTTAGTTAGAATTGATAGAGCCACTCTCTTCATGAGTGACTTCATTACTTGGACTGGTTTGTTCGATAGGTTTAGGGATCCACTGTTGTCTTATCTGCTTCCTGATGCTATCTACTTTTGCTTTCTTTTCATCTTCAACTTTTCCTAGATTCATGCAATTTTTAGCTATGTGAGCATTTGTAACATCTTATGGTAGTATCCCTTTTTCTCAAGTGATGCCTTACACAATTCATGCCAATGTGTCCATATTCTCCACAGTAATGACATCTACACCAAGTGTTGTAATCCCAACCAAATATTTCTTTCATAATTTGTTCTGTTGGATTGGGTGTTTTAGTTCTACATTCTGATTCCTTGTGACCTTGTTTGTTACATTTGTGACATTTTCCTTTAAATCTTGGTTTCTCCTTGCATTCATTTGCTTTATGACCATGCTGATTGCAATTGTAGCATTTTCTATTGAATTTTTCTTTTCCATTGCTCCAACATTTGTTTGAGGTATGACCAATTTTGCCACAGTGATTACAAGTAGGTTTTTGATTCATCTGAGTACCTTGTTTGGAGGATTCACCTTCCTCTTTGTATCCAAGTCCTGCTTTTCCTTTTTGCCTATGAAGGTTCCGTTCATACACCTGATTCATATCTTCTTGAGATTTTAACATTCTTTCATTGATTTTCCTTTCAGTATCTAGGTCACTTATCAATCTTAAATTGATTTGCTTTTCAGATCTCAGTTCCTCTCTTATATTTTCATTTTCTGATCTTAGAGTCAAGATTTCTTCATTTGCATTGGAGACTTGATTAATAAGGTTTTCTAGTTGAAGAGTTTGATTCTGGATTTCATTGTTCTTTCCATCTATTTCATCTTTCATCTTGTTTCTTTGTTCCAAGATTTCACAAAATCTTGTTGACTGAATTTCCTGTTCTCTTTTCAATTTTCTTACTTCTTCTTGCAGAGATCCATTCTTTTCTAGAAGTTCTTTTGCTTCATTGTTTGCTTCATCTGAGCTGCTTGAAGGGAAAAAGTCTTCAATCTTTTCTTCAACATACTGGTGGTCATTCATCTAATTTGCAAGTTCCTTCCTTCTTTTTAGGGAAAGGGAAAGATGCTCTTTTGCTTCCTTGAGTTGAGTTATGGCCATTTCCAGATCTAGCTTTTCATTCTCAATTACTTGGTTAAGTCTGAATATCTCCATTGTCCTGAATCTTTTCTCAAGCTGTCAAACTTTATTCTGAGAACCACAGAGCTCTGATACCAATTGTTGGAAATATTCAAGACTAGCTAGGTTACTGAGAGGGGAGGGGTGAATCAATAACTTCAAAACTTTTACAAATTTTAGATCTCAACCATTTTCTCAATGACATTAGATTGATAAGCTAACTATATGCATGAGTAAAAGAAAGAATAAAACATTCATAACACTTTGAACACAAAGATTTGGTGACCTAGAAACCTTCCAAATAGAAAGTAAAACTGGGGTGGGGATGAAACCCACTAAACTTCAATACTGCAGTATAAAGTTTGTCGGTTAAGGCTTACAATGATCACTTCTGATGATCTGCCCTGTTAGGAGCAATAAGGACTGCTAGGTCCACCTTGTTAGAGGATTTACAAACATACAAAGAAGTATGCACTCGGTTAAGAGATTTTTGCAAAGACTATTAAGTCTACCTGGTTAAAGGATTTGGGGCTGATTCACCTGTTAGGATGAAACAGTAGATCTGTTACTTGCAACTATTCTTGTTGATTGAGATTCTCTGATGTACTGATCACCTTCTGTGATAGATATGTCTCTGCTGCTTCTTATACTATTTTATCCCTTTGTAATTTGCTTATCTCTGCCTTTCTTCTCCTTTTCGCTTCTCACTTTTTCACACTTTGGATAGGATACAAAACATTGTTTATATATCAATCAAAATAATTACAAAACAATATCAAAGTTGGCTCTAAACAAGCAAACACAAGTATTACTGAATCAGCCCAAATATAGTGACTCGGTTACTGCAAACTAACTCGGTGACTTTCTGATACTCGGCATCTACTGCGTTACTCAGCATCGTCATGCACTCGGTAGAAGTGGAGGTCCGGTCCATACTAACCACTTGGTTGTAGTTTCGAACTTAGTATATATTGGAGACTCGGTAGATATAGTGTCACTCGGTAGAGACTGAATTCCCTGTTTACTGTGCTGGCACTCGGTAAACACTGCTCATCTCATCACTCGGTGAAGATAACTCGATAAGCACTATTCTGCTCGGTAAACACTATTCTGCTCGGTAAACACTGTTCTTCTTGGTAAACATGCAGAGTCTGAATAAGTGTTGTCACTAATGACAATCATACTTAATGCCAATAGATAGTTCATGGATTTCACAATCTGAATTGGATGCAGCTCGGATCATACCTATTTCATGATTCAGAGAATCATTTCAAAATAACCTCAGGTGTCTGATGCAGGAGCATCTCGAGTCCTTGGCAATTCTGTGTCACCAAAAAGATGTTTGAAGTTTGCCTATGTTGCTTGGTTCCTTCTTTGAATGAGTTGGTTCGGTGTTGCTTGGTTTCCTTTGTTGACCGAGTTGGTCGGTCATCTCTCTGGTGCTCGGTGATGCTTGTATGGCACTTGGTTATCCCTGCTTACCAAGTTGGTTGTTTTGGATTTCTGTTGAGGCCAACTTTTGTAATTAATTTGGGTCATAGATTTAATGTTGGTATCCATCATTGGGAAGCGTGTGCACCTAGATCTGGTCATTCCTTCTGTTGATTATGGATCTAAAGGCCGACTTGGTTCAGTGGCTTCTTGTATAAATGTAGTTGTTTGGTTAGAGTTTAGGGAGAAAGTTTTTAGAAGATAGAAGATAGAAAATTAGAGATTGTTGGTAGATCCTTGCATGTTGGAGGACTTGTGTACTTGATTGTAATATCTAGCCTAAATTGGGAAGGCCTTACAGCCCAACATGTATGAATCAAATTGAAGATAATATATGAAAATGATCTACATTCTCTCTCTCACTATTGTGTGTTGTTTCTTCTGCGTGTTGTTCTACAAGGTGGATCTGGTTAGGGTGTGCCTTTGGCCCCTCTCCCTATCCCCCCTTGTGTCACAATGTGGAAAATATTATTTTATCTCGTATTTCCTCTCTAGTTACCAATGTGATGAATGATCATCTCATGAGGCCAATTTCTATGTTTGAATTGGAGGATTTTTTTTTTGGCATGTGTAAGGGCAAATTTCCTAGCCCTGGTGGCTTTCTAGTAGGTTTTTTCAAGAATTATTGGATATTATTAGACAAGAATTGCTAGATGTCGTCCGAGAATCATACACAAACAAACAAATGCTCCAAGCCTTGAATTATACATTCTTGGTTCTTATTCCAAAAAAGGAAGGGGCTAATCAACTAGAGTACTTTCAGCCTATTGCTTTGTCTAATGTGGTCTATAAATTAATTTGATCATTGAGAGGCTTAAAATGTGTCTCCCCATTGTTATCTTAGATGAGAAGGGAGGTTTTCTAGCTAGAAAAAAAATTCTAGATTAGGTGGTTATTGTTACTGAGGCCATCCGATCTATGGCTGCTTCTAGGGAGAGATCTATGTTCATCAAGCTAGGTATGGCTAAGGCTTATGATAGAGTTAAATGAGGTTTTCTATGGAAAATTATTCTTTCCTTTGGCTTTAGTTTGGAGTGGGTGACTTTGACTATGAGTTGTGTTACTTTTTCATCCTTCTCTATTCTTCTTAATGGTGAGCCTTCTAAGTTATTTGGTGTCTCTAGGGGTATACGCCAAGAAGGCCCTCTCTATTCCTATCTATTTATTATTATGGCGGAGGGACTTGGTAGATTTATTAAATCTTGAGTGTCTCATAATTTGGTTCATGGGTGGAGGTGGGATAATGGGCTGCCTACTCTTTCTCATCTTTAATTTTTTTATGACACTACTCTTACTAGAATTTCTCAGATTCAGGAAGATGAGGCCTTTAGGAAAACCTTGTACATTTATTTGGCTATGTCAGGTAAGAAAATTAATGACCATAAATCCTCTATATTTTTTTTTGATACTTCGGAGCCTATTCAATAAAGGATTACTAACATCTTGATTTTAGATTGGGTCTCTTCCATTGACTTACCTAGGAATTCCTATTGCTATGGGTAGGCAACCAAGGCTCTTTTAGAAGAACCTTCTTGATAAGTTGTGGTAGAAGGTTAATAATTGGACTCATCAGTTTCTTTCTACAGTTGTTTGATTAATTCTTCTGCAACCTGTGATTAAGGATCTTCCTATTTATAGAAGTATGGTTTAGGAAGCTCTTGTGTATTTTCTTAAGTATTTTGATGCTCTCTCATGATAGTTTCTTTGGAATGGTAATTTTGAAAACTCTAAATGGAGCCTAATTAGGTGGGATACATTCTATAGGCCCAAGAAGGAGGGAGGTCTTGGCCTTCGCTCTACTATCTTGAGTGGCCAAGCTCTTGCTGCTAAGTTTTAATGGTGGTGGTGTTCGGTCAGAATCAACTCTAGGCCTATATTCTCACACATAAGTATTTAAGGGTAGATGATCTTGGGAAGGGTTCTATGGTCTGGCATAATCTTAAGACTAGAGCTCAACTAGTTAAGAGAGGCCTTTTATGGATATGCAATAGAGGATATGAGGCTCTATTTTGGATTGATTCTTGGGATGGAAATCCTCCTCTTTTATCCATGTACCCGCATTTGTAGGCTCTACAATTATTTTCTTGTTGTTGGTTGGGATAAGGTGACACATTATAAGATAGTTCATACTTTGGGCCTTTCTATTGGGTATAGATGGAAAAATTCTTTTGATTGGCCGCCAGGGGCTTGAGAGAGGGATTTGCATGAGCTTTCTTAGATTTTGGCTTCTAGGGAGTGCACCTCCTTGATGTAACCTAATGTTTTGGCTTCGGGTGGTGCCTCTTCTAGAAAATACTCTATCTCTATGGGATACTTGGAGCTTACTAGATAGTTGTTTATATATGTTGTGGTTCCTTGGTCAAAGAAAGTTTGGAATAAATTTTCCTGGTCTAAGTGCAATTTTTCATGTGGCTAGTGGCTCACAATCACTGTATTACCTAGGATAATCTTTGCAAGCGCAGATTTCAGGGCCCCTCAATATGTGTTTTATGCAGTAATGGTGAGGGGCTGCCCCTACTAGCATGTTTCTTCTTTGTCTATGTTTTGGAAACGTATGGGGCATTCACCTTCTAAAGCCTCTTTTCTTCAAGTTGCTTGGGCTCTTGGTCCATCCTTTATTCTTTGTCATGTTTGGTTGGAGATGAATGGGAGGATTTTTTAGTATGTTTGGATTTGGGTCATGCACCTATGATGGAAAATTATTTAGTCTCTTCATGAGACAATTCTGGCTAAGTGTGAGTTGAATGGAGGTATGGATCCTAGAGATTCTATTATATGTAATCACTTCAATATTTCTCTTCAAGGAGGGGTTCTAGTGTTTTTTGGTTATTGATATAGTTGTAAGATCAGACACCTTTGTAACATATCAGTTGTGAGGGGCATTGGACTCCTCCTTAGCTTGGAGTTCTCAAAGTCAAAACCATTGGTTCTTCTCGAGGGAATCTAGGACCTGATGACATTGGTGGAGTTATCATAGTAGTTCTGGTGAAGTCTAGTTTATCTTCTCTATGTATGAGGGATTTCATACTAATAATTACATGGAGGCTCTTTCTATATTGTTTGTTGTGGAATAAAGTTGTGTGCATGGTTGGCGCAAGATTATTTGTGAGATTGATTCTTAGGTGGTTGTGAATTTGCTGACAAAGTAGGATCTTGAGGATGTTAGTTGGCACTTGGATTTGGTTATTAATCAGATCCTAATCCAATTATGTAGATCTCTTGACTCTATCATTTTTACACACATCCCTCAAGAGTGGAATGGTGTTGCGGACTGCCTAACTAAGTGGGCTTTAGTTCACATGCAAGACTAGAATATTATTGATAAGAGGCAATCACCCCTGACTTATCTCATATTTTTTATGAGCTTATTAACCCGGATATAGTTCTTTAGATATTTCTATTAATATCCTTTTTGTATTTCTTTGTGCTTCAATAAATTTTTACCCCTCTTTTAGTTAATGAGCTTAAATATTAGCATCATTATCCAACATATTCCCTCATAATGCTAAGAGGAATCACAAATTGAATCTTTGCGACTCATACTACCAATACACTTATTATAGAACTAAATTTTCCATTTACTTATTTTTCTCCTTCACACAAATAAGGTTTCCCTTTTTTCTCTATTATTGAGAAGACACGTGTCTTTCAAATTACTATTGCAAATATGAATTTAATGTTGTCATTGATGTCAAACTTGTTGTAGTTAGTCTTTGAAAGATGGATATAGTGTCCTCATGTGTTTTGAAGCAATATGGTCTCAACATTGTACATATATAATATTATAAATATATAGAGGTTGGTGGAGAAGAGTGTATAAAGGATATTAGAAGGTCTCGGGTCTTTTCCAGAGTTTTTGAGATGTTTTTGGTTATCTACGCATAGAAACTACTAAGTGTGGCTATTTTAGTGAACAATCTATCAGTTTGATTTTTTTTCTTCTCTTCATTTTGGAATATGGTGTTGTTATATGTTAAAGGATTCTACATCTCAATTTTCATTATCTAATTTTCTCTTAAACAAAAATTATGATGTTCAAAGTATCAATTTGATAAAAGTAATGTACCTATTTGCAAGAATGTTCCACAATCCTCCACCTTTAGCAGTTTTTTTATGATTATGTTCGGTGATACAGTTATGTGGTGATCAGATAATGATTTTTTGGGTATCTACATAGAAGTTCTGGTGGTCTACACTTCTTTTTGTTTGGTTGACTCACTTTAACAACTTTATCCTTTGAGGTCGACTAAAGATGTTTTGATCCTTGTGATGACATGCATAATTATGGTCAAGATTTTTGATCTTGAGGAAGGTGTGCTGACTCAATGTTCACATGATTCTTTTCCCTTTTTCGTGTATTGGTGATGGTGTTTAGAGATGACAATTCATGCATTATACATGACAACCTATTAGGCCAACCTACTGGATGGTATGTTGTGTTGCAATGGATATATATTGGTTGATATACTTCAAAGATTGAAGTAAGTGTTGTGTATGACATTTATGGTACATTATGAAGTGCTAAAGTGAAAATGTGAAGACAAGTAGAAATTAAATCAGTCGCAAATGTATGAACAAGAAACTGTTATCACAATTACAGAGAGTGCACTTGTAATTAGTTCACTTAGTGTAATCAACTATAGTCAATAATATTGTATCTTGCCCTGAAGGAGTGATCTTCAATGGTTTGCAAGTCATTATATATTTACCTAAGGAGAAGTACCTTAGTCCATAAATCCTAATTAGGGGAAATGAGCTCCTTGGCCTCTAGCCTAAAAATTTTGCAATCAGTTCTTCATATAGTGAGTGTTATTATCACTGTGGTTTTTCTTATATTGGGTTTTCTATGTAAAAATCCTACTGTTATGTGTATTGCAATTTCTATTCCAATTATTTACTTCTACACATAAGTTAAAATAATGAATGATTATTAATAAGTTAATTTTTAGTATATTCTTATATTAACCACCCCTCCCCCCAACCAATTACCATCTAAAAGTGTTCAACAATTGGTATCAATGCAAGGTTCCTAAAGAAGCAATCTAACAACTAAGTTAGATATGATATTTGAATACCATGTTTGAATCTGAAAGAGATTTGGATGCTAAGGAATCACATGAATGGGACATTGATTTAGTAGTGCATCTTGAAGGATAATTGAGATGTGCACTTGTTGAATTAGATGAATTTCAAGAAAATGCAAGCAAGTTGAAGAGAACATTATCCATCTGGGAAAAAATATATTTATATTTTAAATATAATAGATATAATAAATGTAGAAAAATAATCAAATTATTTAATAGTTAAAATATGATTTGATTTTATTATAATTAATTTCTATTTATATAAAGATGGAAACTCCTAATGTTTTCATAATTTAAATAATTTTCCTTACATGTATTGGCTATTGCAAATTTTATTAGTTTTTATCAAAAGAGGGAAAAGGGGGGGAATGACATGGTGCAACAGATGACATTTTTAAAATATTTCATGTGCATTGCTTCCACATTTTTCATAATTAAGCTACAAGATTTCTTCCCTAAGATGAACTAAATATATAAAGTAAAATGAGGATAAATTGGTGTGGTATTTCATTTTAGAGCTAGTGCATTGGGGCTTTCATCTTATCTTCCAGAAACAATTGTTATAGAGTAGATTGATCATTGATTTATGGTGTAAATTCTTAAAATCATAACAAATAAATGCAGTGTTCTAACACACACTCGATCATTCATTCATTTAGATTGATTATATGAACTACATCATAATACACAAAAATATAAAGGTACTCCTTAGGCTTACAAACTAAACAATAAGGGGATCTATTTATAGAGACCACAACCCTAAGATAGATAGTAAAAATAGACTTGATTTTCCATGCATATATTTTAAAGCAACTAAAACACTACAAAATATGGAAATTACAATCTATTACAAGTTACTAAAATTTTTAGAAAATAATCTTCAATTTTCTTGACTTAAAGGGTCCAATTGCATGCTTGGCATCATTAGCCAACATACTCCCTTATTATGATAAGAGGACTCACAAACTGAATCTTTTCAACTCACATTTACTCCCAATACACTTCTTGTAAAATCCAAGTGCCAATTTACTTATTTTTCTCCTTCTTCATAGAATCAAGGTTTCCCCTTTTTTCTCTAGCATTGAGAAGACTCGTGGTCTTTCAAATTACATGACACCTTTCAACATGTCAATCAAAAAAAAAAATCATCAACAACTTGAGTCAAATATTAAAACCTTGTTTGGTTGATATTTCTTTTTAATTGAATTTTTTTATATTTTTACAACCTTTTGAACATATTTGCAACCTTTTTCTACGTGGATCATCAACCCATACATAATTAATTTTCATTCAATCTTTCATAGATTGTGTCCCTAATGTTATAGTGTGTATTATTTTATCAACATCAACTTGTGGCTATTTTACCTCTTGAATAAGTTACATAATAATTATTATAGTCATATATATGTAGTTGGGGTGTTCTAGGAGCCATATTTAAATATGTAAGTCAGCCTAGGTGTATCCAACACATAATATGGTATATGTAAGAGGTATAGGTTAGTTATTTCATCATGTGGAGTATAGAGTTTCTATTGAAGACTATCGGAGGTACCCCCTCATAGTGGATTTGTAGGTTGCCTCTTCAAAATGTTGAAATTAAGGTGTCCTAGTTCCTTAGAGTCCAAACATGACTTCTTTAATATTTATTTATTTTTATTGCACCCAATTTGGAAGTCTTAAAATTATGGAAGTACTTCCAAAGGTTTCTATATTGGAACTATGAAGAATTTCTATTATGACTATGACAGTTACTACTTGGGTGGAAGAGTCGTGGTGACTTATTATTTGGCAATTGGTATTTATGATGGAGTTCACTTTTGACAAGTGGTGTGAAGTAAGAATTGCATATGCCAACGTGACCATTATGGATGAGTTATGCATTGTTTATTTGGAAAATGTGATGTGCAACATGTCATTAGATTAAGAAGTTGTTATTTATGACACCACATACCTCTTTGTCATTAGAATTATTTTTTCAAACCATGGGTGATTTCCACTTGTTTTGAGCTCTAAAAATTTGTGGCTTCTTAGTGTAATTTTCATGAAAGGTTGGATATCTTCTAAGAATATTTTAAATGCTAGATTTTATCTAGAATTTCTTGATTTTGTATATACTCCTAAAGACCAATTGCTCTGGGAATTATACTGTAACTTTTGGTACATTTAGGTCTAGCTTTTTAAGTGTGGATTTTTTTCTAAAAGGATTTTCCCATGTATGTTTGGTGTTGTTCTTTTAAGTGTTTAAATTTTATTTTTCATGTGTTTATACAATTTGTAGAAATTAAGGGTATGCAAGAAATTTTTGCATCATCTCTCCTACTAGATTTAGCATTTGAAAGTATTTACTGTGAACTTGGATTCCTTTAAATTGGTATTAGAGCTTAGCTAGCTTTGTTATTATTGTTGTGCAGAAGATTTTTTTGTGTTGATCTAACTTTAGTGGGATTTTTGTAAAGGAAAATTTCATAACCTTGTTGGAGGTTTGATATGGAAAGAACATCCAACAAAATAGAGATGAAGAAGTTTAATAATAACAATTTTGATTTTTGAAAACTCAAACTAGAGGACATGCTTGAAAATAGAGACATATGGGTTGTTGTTTCTTCAATGAAACCTAAAACTATAATGCAATATGTATGGGATATAATGGATCAAAAGAGAAGGGTTTATAATACTCTGCCTAGCTGATTTTGTGCTCTTAAATTTCCATGAAGAGAACGTTGCATCTGAGCTTTGGAAGAAGCTTGGTGATATTTATCAGGGGAAATCCTTGGTAAATACTTTATTCATGAGAATGAAGTTGTATTCTTTGAGGATGGTGGAAGGAGTATTTCTTGTTTATAACATGAATGCATTTAATATGGTGATTATTCAGTTGAATTCTATTGGTGTTAAGATTGATTATCAAGAAAAATGTATGCTTATGTTATGTTCTTTTCCAAACTCATGGGATCACCTTTTGATGGCTAGTGGAAGTAGAATAACCACTTTCAAATTAAAGGATGTGGTTTTTATCATTATGTGTTCAGTGTTGTTATTGATGTCAACCTATGAGAAGGTGTATGAGTTTTGTGTTGGTCCTGATAAAAATAAGTATCCTATATAGATAAAGAGTTGTATGATTATAGTGATAAGGTGCATGAGTTTAGTTTTTTACCTGATGCAATGAAGTATGAGACATATGTTCAATGTTGTCATTAATGTCAACATATTGTGTGAATTTCTATCAATCTAAGGATGAGAAGTGGCTTATAAGTTCAAAACATCATGTGAGATGATTTTCAATATTGTACATATTTTATATAGTTTCATATGTATATACAAGAAGGATTATAGTTTTTTCATGGTTGACTACCTACTGTGTGCATGGAGTATGATTGGTTAACAAGAAGCTAAAATATGCAAGGAAGAGTATTTGAAGTTAGATATGTAAGAAAGATTATTTTAAGTTTGGTATTGATAGCTTTGATGATGTTTTGATCTTTATTGATGATGAGAAGTTAGTGTGTTGTATATCTAAAAGGTGACGAGAATGGGAATCTAATATATGAAGGAAAGAGTATATGGAACCCTTAAGGGAGAATGTTATGCATTTCTTTACATAATAAGTTGGTGACTTGCAATTTTGGTCTTTTAATGTATGGTCTATGAATGTTGTACTATCCTATTTTTAGGTCCACAAAAGTTCAGAGGTTGTATTTGTGTTTTTTTGTTTGTTGACAATGAGGATGATTATCAAGATTAGTAAAGATAGGTCTAGATAATTCTCTACATTTCTTTGCATTGATGGTTCCAAGTGTGCAGTTTGGAAGAAATGTTCCTAATGTTTGTGCAATTTTCTAGTTCAGATTTCATGTGTAAGATTTACAAGTGAAGTTATAATATTCTGAGAGTGACTTTTTTGTCTGTGTTGGTCTCTGGCCAACTTGGTTGCATTGATTTGGCTTGTGTTATTTTAGTCAATATATTCTTGAGAGAAAGAGGTAATAAGATGATTGTCTTCGTATAATAATATCTATGTCGAATTATATTTTATGGTGTCTTCTCCTAAGAATAACTATGATTTTCTATTCTTATGAATAGATTTTTGGTGTGTAGGATTCTTCCTCCTTGTGGTTGATGTATTGTGCTAGAACTGATATTACATATTGTCACTTCTCAAAATTTCATGATGTGATTCGACTCTCAATAAGAGATATTGTGTTGTGTGTTCCAACTTGATAGAGATAAAATGATAGTTTGCAAGAATTATTTGCATTCCTCCACCATCAGGTGATTCAATATTATGGATTGTATATATAGATATAACAATGATACAGGTGAGTTATGTTGTGCTTCCACAAATATCTTGAAGGTCTACACCAACTTTTGTGTTTGTTTGGCCAACATGTATTTATTGTTTCATCCTTTGTGGCCAACTCAAGATGGTTTTGGTCTTCATGGTGGTGGGTGGTGATCATGGTGAATTAACTAGATCTAGGGTAAGGTGTGTCAATATGGTGTGATGCTTTGCATGACTTATTTTCCTTTAAGGTTGTTTGGATATTGTAGATAGATATGGAGGTCTATGTGTTACATGCTACATCCTATTAGGCCAACCTAATAAATGTTATTTCATATTGTAGTGAATATATAAAGGAGGTTACCCTTTAGAGATTATGTGTGGGGTATTAGAGAATTGGAATGAAGTATTGTAATGGGTAGACAAGAAGAAATAAAAATCAGTCACAAAGATATAAATAGAAAACTCTAATCAACATTTCAAAGAATGCACTTTAAATTAGTTCATTCCTTGTAATTGTTGTAATCAACATTTCAAAGAATGCACTTAAAATTAGTTCATTCCTTGTAATTTTTGTATCTTGATCTAAGGTTAGTGCCTTACTTTTAAAATCTCTTTTATCTTTCTTTAAGGTTAGTTCCTTAGATTGGGTTGGTTCCCTACTTTGCAATATCTTTTTTAGGGGCCATGTGCTCCTTGGTATGTGGGATAAACTCTTGTAATTAGTTATTTATATAGTGTGAGTTTGATTCTCACTATGGTTTTTCCCTCATTGGATTTTCCACGTAAAATTATGGTGTTTATGTGTTTGTATTATCGTTGGAATATCTTTCATCAAGATTTAATTGGGAAAAATAAATAATAAGTATTTATTAAATTGAAAAGAATACTTTTAGTACATGTTTATTTACATCACCTACCCCCTCTTAGCATCTGGGGGTGTGTTCACTAGTGGTTTCTTAATTTTTATCTAAAGATCTAAGAGAAATAAATCTTTTTAAATGGCTAAGAAGGCCCTATTTACTAATGTTAGAATGATGGATAAAGGAAAGGAGGATAGGAAGTGTAAATCCAACTCTCTAGGGAGATTAAATTCATCTAGTAAAAATTACAAGACAAAATATTAGAACCACAAAAATCTAGTCATTTCTAAAAGAAGTGCAAGGAGGAGATTTTTTAAAAATGTAAAAAGGATTTATTCGATTCTAACTCTGAAAAATCCTCTCAAGATGAAGTAGATTCTTTTATCGCAACCTTGGAAACACATGCATCAAAATATGTGTGGTTGATAGATTAAAGTGCCTCTTCTACATGACCTCTCATAGAGGATGGTTTTTTAAGTATGAAGAGTTTGATGGTAAGGTGTATCTAGGTGATAACTCTCACTACAAGGTTGTTGATCATGCATGAGTAAAGATCAAATTCCATGATGGTATAGTGAATGGGATTGATGGTGTCTCACATATCCCTATTCTAGCATGAAACCTACTTTCAATTAGAAAGATGATTCATGTGGGTGTGTAGGTTATTTTCTCAAGTGGTGGATACAAGCTAATAAGAGGCTCTATGGTCCTTTCTATGGGTGTTCAAATTGGCATCTTTGTATATACTAGATACATGCATGATTCACTAAAATATTGCTTCTTTTAAGTCTAAGAAAAGGGCTATGGATTCTTAATCCTTACCATAAAATCAAAAAGAAAACAAGATTGTTGTTTCTACATCTAATGGTTATACATTTTGGGTACCTAAAAGTGCAAATTCTTTGGATATGAAGCTTCCAACTGAGAAGAGAATGTTATGACACAAAAGATTTGATCACATTAGTAATAAGGGCCATAGGGCCCTAAAAAATAAGAGCCTTGTTGAAGACCTTGGTGATTTTAATCTCAAGTTTAACTTCTACAAATATTTTGTTTATGGTAAACAACTCGTTGTGTTTCTTTTTATTCTAGTTCTCAAAAGTCTTTTAGTGTTCTAGGTTATATTTATTCAAATGTGTTTGATCCTATTAATGCTAATTTTATATCTAGCTATGTGTATTTCATCTCTTTTATAGATGACTATAGTAGGATATTTATATATTTATTCATAAGTTAATCTAAAGTTTTTAGTTGGTTTAATGAACTCAAATCCTTGGTTGAAAACCAAACTAGTAGAAAAATTAATTTTTTTAGGACTAACCATGCTAGTGAGTTTTGTTCAACATAATTTTACAAGTTTTGTAAGGACCATGGGATTTATAAACCTAAGTCAACTCCATATATCCTATAGAAAAATAGATTTGTAGAGAGGAATAACATAGGATGATGGAGAGGGATAGGCATATGTTTAGTGGTGTTGTTCTTGAATAGAAGTTGTAGCCACTTGATGAAGGGTACTTCCCTTATTCAAACAAACACACACAACACAACAAAGAAATAAATAGAAAATTTCAAGAAGAAGAACATTTTCTTTCTATTATCTTCAATAGAATATCATTACAACTTTCTATAGCCACATGGGTCTTCTTATTGCAATAATCTACAAGATAGAACCACAATATACACTTATGGAACTAATTCCTCAAACCTTCCTTCATCTCTATATATGTATCACCAATAACCGACTTATAATATTCTAGAAAGTGAAACTTTCTTGTTTTGGTGCCTAGCTATTCATTAGTTCAATTTCCTACCTAGGTGATTTTTCTCTCTTCTTTTTTAATTGAAACTTAAGTCTTGATGGAACTTCTGGAAGCCATAACTTTTGACTCGAGCATCTAATTTTCCTCTCTAATATATCATTTGAAATCTCATGAAGAGATCTACAACAACACATACAACTAAAGATATATCTGTCAAGATTTAAAACCTTCTTGTGGCCTATAAGGTCTTCAATTTTTAGTTTTAAGCTTCATTAGAGAAACTTATCAGGATGAAAATATTGATATCTTTCAAACCACTTAGGATATTGAGGTGATTCTTTTGGCAATCATCTCATTTTTCAAATATGCTCTTTGGGACCAATTTTTGTGTTCATATGATACCAAATGGGGAAAAGTACCAAAAATAGCATGTGACTATTTTTCACTAGTTTTTAGCTTGTATACATCTTATATAATGCAACTATCATAGTAAGATCCTATAAAACTAAAGAAAAAGTATAAAACAAAAGGAAAACATAAAATTTCTTTTTGGGTGATGAGAGATTGCTACTACACCCTAGATGCTCATGCATCACCACTCATGTAATTTTATTAACATATCTCCTACTTCAGTGCTAATTGAAAAGACACCCGTAGAGGAATGGACTAGTAAGAAGCCCTCAGAGACATCTCAAAGTCTTTGGTTGTGAGGCATGTGCTCATGTGTTGAGTGAGAAAAGATCAAAATTGGAGAATAAGGCATTTAAATGTACCTTCATTGGTCATGGTGTCGGTGTGAAAGGTTACAAGATTTGGGATCTAATTGCAAAGAAGATTCTCTATAGTATAAGTGTGATCTTTGATGAGTTGAAACCTTTTACAATTGATTTGCAACCAGTGAAAGAAGAGAGATATAAAAGTGAGGTAGTGCAAGTATCATCTACTCTAATAAGAAATGAACTATGCACTCATGTTGGACTTGATGATGAGGAGAGATCAAGAAAATCTAAAAAAATTTAAGAAGAGAAAGAACCTCAACCTCAACAATTAAGAAGGTGTACCCATGCTAGGTAGCAACCTGATAGATATGGTTATTCACCAGAAAGGCTTTTATATTATTTTTTGGATTTCAATTACATATTTACTTTGATTTCTGACACTGAAGATTCTAGGATTATTAGAGAGGATATGGGTATGCATGATGTAGATTCTTGGATGGAATTGATGAATGAAGATATGGTTGTATTGAAGAATAATGCTACATGGGGTTTAGTACTATTTCTTGAATGAAAAAAACCTATTGGATGTAATTGGGTGTTCAAGAAGAAACTAGGTCCATATAGTAGTGTTGAGAAGCATCAAACACGGTTGGTTGTGAAGGGGTATTCTTAGATGAAGGGAATTTATCATGGTGAAATATCCTCTCTTGTAGATGAGATAACATCCATTTGATTATTGTTATCACTTGCAATAGCTTATGAATTGGAATTCGATCATATGGGTGTGAAAACAATATTCCTTCATGATGATTTGGAGGAGGAAATTTGCATGTCACAAGTAGAGCATTTCATTGAAAAATGTAAAGATAAGTTTGTTTGTAAGTTGAAATAATATGTACATAGTTTGAAATAGCCTCCTAGAATGTGGTATCAAAATTTTGACACCTATGTATTATAATTGGGTTTTTTGATATCTAAATATAACCATTGTGTGCATTATAAATCTTACAATGGACACATTATTATCATATTATTGTATATGATGATATTTTATTTATTGGGAAAAGTGAAGGAGTAATTTCTAAATTAATGTCTTAGTTGGAAACATAGTTTGAAATGAAATATATAGGTGTAGTAACATATATTCTTGGGATTGAGATCAATAGAGATAGAGATGGAAAAAATATTTGGATGATCCAAAGAAATTTTGTTAACTTTGTATTAGGGAGATTCAACATGAAACCTTGTATGCAATTAGTTGTTTTGGTGTTATAGGGGATAAAAATTTCTATAGAGGATTGTCCAAAATCTCCTATTGAAATGGATGACATGTCTAGAGTACCTAATGTATGATATGGTCTATATGAGGCCAAGCATTGTGCAAGTAGTGGGAGTCCTTAGTTAGTATATGGCTAATCCTAGTAGGATACATTGTGATGTAGTTAAGAGAGTGTTTAGGTATTTGATGGATACTTCTGAGTATTCGTTGTGATTTTATAGTTATCCTACTAGACCTCAACATTTAGTTCTAATTTGTAGACATGTGGATTTGGATTGGGTAGGTGACATTGATAGTAGAACCATGAGTGGATATGTATTCATGATGTTTGTTGGTGCTATCAATTGGATAAGTAAGAAACATGTTGTAGTCACTTTTTTCACTAAAAAATAAAAGTACATGGTAGATACTCATGCCTGTAGGGAAGCTATTTAGCTTAAGAGATTGTTTTCTGATATTGATTTTGATTTAGGAAATATTACCATCTATTATGATGGTTAGAATATTTTTTTTAACAAATAATCCTACTTTCCATGTCAAAACAAAGCATATTGTTATTCAATTTCATTTTATTCATGATATTGTGGAATATGGAAAGATGAAAATGGAGAAAATTGATACTTTGGCTAATGTTGCAGATGTAATGACAAAATTTGTGAGGACTAAAAATTTTAGATGGTGTGTTGGTTTTATGGGAATTTGGACCTTGAACAGATGATAGAACTTTGACTCTTGATAGGATTTTGACAAAAGGAAGAATGTTGGGATTATGGTGTCCCAACTTATTGCACCCACTTTGGAATTCTTAAAATTAGCAGACTAGTGTTATAGGTTTCTATGTTGGAACTATAACAAATTTATATTATGACTATGATGGTTACTAGCTTAGTCGAAGAGTCATGGAGAGTTATTATTTGGTGATTGGCATTTATGGTGGAGTTCACTTTTGACAAGTGGTATAAAGTAGGTATTCCATATGGAAAGATAAGCATTATGGATGAGTTATGCATTATATCTTTGTAATTTTCTATGTGTAACATGTCATTGGATTAGCAAGTTGTTTATGACACCACATACCTATTTGGTGGTAGAGTTGATCTTGGAAATCATGATTACTTTCCTTTTGTGTTGAGCTCTTAGTGTAATATGCATGAAAGGTTGGATATTTTATAAAAATATTTTATATATTCCATATGTTCTCTAGATTTTTTTAGTGTTGTATTTAGTTCTGAGCATTGCCTCTAGGAATTGTATTGTAACTTTAGGTTATTTTTTATATTACAATTGAGTCTGGAGTTTGGAGTGTGGGTTTTTATCCAAAAGGGTTTTCCCACATCTATCTAGTTTTGTGAGTTTATTTATTTAAATCTGATTGTACATGTGATTATCTATTTTGTAATAGTTAAAGGATTTTAAGAATTTTTTTGCATCATCTTTCCTATTAGATTTAGTGGTTTGAAGCATTTTTTCTGCACTTGGTTTCCTTTCATGAAATGAAAACTTATTATCAATTATTCATAGAATATTTCATATTATCTCTTGTATTGTGAAAGTTATTTCATTACAAGTGGGATCACAACATGATCTTTGCACCATGAAAGTAATGCATTTTCTTCAATTCTGGAGGTCATTTTTTAAAACACATATATTTAAAATTTGAGTGATTTTTTTAATGATTTGTAAGGGTTTTTAAAAAACATATTAAGGAACCCTAATTCCAATCTCTTTAGAAATTAGAGAATAATTGAGTGAGTTACTCTGAAATTAAGGTTTCTACCTTAAATTATTTTAAAGAAATCATCTCACACATCTAAGTGAATTTACACCTTATTTTTTAAAAGGGTTTTTTAGGAGCTCATTGGAGAGTCTACACTACACATTTAAAATAGGTTGGAGAAAAAGAAATTAACTTATTGTAAAATTATTTTTGTAGAGGGGATTTACTACCCTCAAGATGATGATAAACTGAAAAGCAAATAGCTCAATGTTACCTTACTTAACTAGAACTCTAATGAGTTAGGAAGATTAATCAAATAAAAGAACTTCTAACTAGATGTATAAACTAAAATATTGAAACAAATAAACAGTACAGGAAGGTAAGAATTTTTTTATTATAGAAACAAAAAATTTGAAATGTGCACCTTTCACCTTTCAAGGGACAAGGCCTCAGCCTCAAATGCTAGCATGATGTAGGGATGTATATGTGTTTCATTGTTGTCTGTATAGACAAAAATTATATATGTGCCAAAATCACCTACAAAAGCTCCTCACACTCCATGAACCTATTTTTCATCTATACACATAGAGATAGGAAAGAATGTTGGATATGTATAGGGTTTTGCCTCAATCAAACCCCCATTTTGTTATTTCCACATCCACAGATAGATAAAAACATAGGTTGGGTAGAAAAATAAGATTATTTAATAGATACTAACCTCTCTTAATGGAGGAAAATTCCTATTACATGAGTGTATCATGTAACGCCCCACTAGGGAACCCAAGAGAAGTTAACCTATAACTTGCTACTAAGTTTGGTGAACATTTTTTTTTAAAAGTTAACATACAAGATACACAACAGTGAAGAAGCAATTACCATTTATTCACATTGAACAACATCCAACATAGATTACAAAACTCGAGGGTCCCATGACGTCGAATTACTTAAGAATAAAATACAACTAAAGAAAGATGAAAAAAGATTCCATATCATAAATGATACAATTACAACTTACATCAATAATTACAAACCTCATGGACATCCATGCTAACTAATAAACTAACATCCACTGCACATGTCGCAGGGTATGTAATAATAAATCTAACATAAAAGTACAATGATCATATTAGGTATCACATGTGATACACTAATATAGGATTACATAAAGGAAGATAAGATAAGAAACCAACAATGAAGAAACAATGAAGAACCAAGAAGGCATCCAACTGCAGAAGTATCAATAGCACCGGCACCAAGACATCAAATCTCAAATGGTAAAGAATCACTACCACCCGTCTGTGTAGAACCACAAAGGTCTACCCCACCGTGCTGAGGAGATAACCACAAACCCCAATCGGATGACCAAAACCAAACAAAGATAAACCACTGAGCAAGGTATCCTAAAAGCTCTCTACTCAAGGTTTACATAAATAAGGTGAAAGGTAAGACCCACTAATCCAGAGGCATAAACAGAAAACTCAGGAGATGATCTAGGCTACATGCTATGGGAGTGTCATCACATGTCTATCTACTTGAGTACCCTAGACTGGTCACAATGGACCCAAGACTCTCAAGCATTGAGTTACCCTGGACTGGCCACTCTGGGCCCCGGACCCTCAATACGATCCATATGGGATTAGAATACTCTCTCTCAGATATGAGGAATTCTAATCATAACCATACTCAAATTTATCTTTTTAAATGAACTCGACAAGTTTTAATTATTATGTTATCACTTAATTACATAACCTACAATAGGTTACCCAGGTGCTAACCACTTTAGGTCCCGGCCCCTATTGTAAGCCACTCCCGTAAGATGCACTTAATCAATCTCCCCTAGGCTCATAATCACATAAGTACCCAACAGGCACATAACAAGGTAATCCTAGATGCAGTTTCACACACAGAAACTCAAATGATTACACAGATACCAAAACCAAATAACAACCAACAAGAGCCCATAAGATCAAATCGGGAATGATAATCAAAATAAACACACACATAAACATGATACTAAAATAAGTACAAATGACAAACATTCCCAGCTTTTGTATCCCCTTAGGTCATTCTAATGCCCAAAATCACACAATGTATATGAAGATAAAACTGGCACGAACAAGACAACATTCACGCTATAATTAACTAACATCATTCCATAAGCATTAAAGTTTCATTTCGAGCACAATTGATTTCAAGTACATAAACAAAGAATTCCCACTAGGATATTTGGAAGAAATTCAATACAACAATATCACAATTTCGAGAATGTTCTTTAATATTACCCCATAACTTTGACAAAATAAAAAGACTCAATTTCAATAGATGCACTTCAATTTCCAATGAGTGATCCATTAACAAATAAACACTCTATCCAAGAGACATACCCTAAACGCACTAATCCATCACATAAATTCTATATAAACAATATTTCTTTTTTTCGTATTACAACATACAATTGATTCACATTTAGAACTATAAAATTAAATAACATCCATACGCATAATCTATTGGAAAATAGATAGTTTGATAAAGTTCATATTAAATATAAAATTGATTTAAACAATTATTTGTTATCATGTATAAATATTTAATTCATACTAAACATTTAAGAAACATCCAAATAAAAATTAACCTAAAACAAATAAATTAATTATCAATTAACAAATATCAATTATTAATAAAATCAAAATAAAACTTAATAATTTAATATTATCTACAACCGAAATAATAATTAACATAAATTAACTAACATAAATTAAACAACTAAAAAATTAAATTATAATATAAAAAAATCAAAACTCATTGGGGGGCCTGTGGCACTATTCCCCACAGCGGCACTATTCCCCACGGCAGTACCCTGGTACTGCCGCCGCAACACCTTTGGGTACTGCGCACGGCAGCACCCAGGGCCTGTTGTGACAATCCCAAAGGGATTGCTCACGGTACCCTTGGGTGCCGTGAGGTGGATGGGTAGGGGACAGGTGGTCCCCGCCCACCACAACTTAATAAATTTTTTTTAATATTATTATTTTTTAAACATAATTTTGAAATTTTTATTTTTTTTAATTCCATTTTTTTATAAGATTTAACTTATATGCAAAGCCATATATATTTTTTTAAATAAGAATATATATATATATATATATATATATATATATATATATATATATATATATATATATATATATATATATTACAATCTTTTTCACAATTAGATTCTTTTGGTAAAGAATCTATTCTTTCCCCATCAACAACCTTAAACCATACACAACAATTTACTATAATCATGAAGAATTTGTGCACAGTATTTATTTTTAAACAGAGAATATATATTTTAACCAGAATTAATTCATTTGTATCCAAATTGGGTTTTTTAAGCAATTTGATTTTCTTTCTCAATAGAATCAAATTTTCTTCCAATACTATAATAAAACTATACAACAGAGTTTAATTTATCATCTTCTAGGATAACCATGAAGTGTTATTTAACAAAATTTTGCCAGAGTAACACTATGATGCCAAGTAATAATAAAATACAAAGATTAACTACATAAGGGTTTCTAAATACCCAGATCTATCAAATACACAGATCTACCAAATAGAAAACTATAAAAGTACAAAAAGACAAATAAATTTGAAAATAGAGATGATAGGCAAAATACAATGCCTACCTTAGATCCAATGCCAAAAATGGATTTAAAATGGAAGCCCCTGTAGATCTGAGAACCAAATTCTCTCCAAATTCAAACACAACCTGCAGATCTGAAAACTAATTTGCAACCAGGTGCCCAATCCAGATGCACAGAGAAATTCAAATCAACAAACAACCATAACATTTCACAATTCTCCAAATTGCCAAAAACACAAGCCTTCTCCAAAATTCCTCTCCAAAACCTGTCTCCCCAAAAATGAAATGCAAAAATCTCCTAATAGGAATTCAATTCCAAAATCCAAGCAATCACAGAAGACAACTCAATAGCTAACTCAGAGTTCAACTCAAATCAAAAAAGTGACTCATAAGACAACTCCTAATTCAACTCAAATTCCAAAATTGAAAGCAAATACAATTAATTAATTAAAATATATTTAAAATGCACAACTCCACTTGACTTTTGAAAGCTAGTTGTCTTTTTGAAAACAAACTCTTTTACCAATTTGCACATGTTGTAAATAAAATTCATTTATTAATTAAATTAAATAATCAATGCATCACAAATTCATGCAATTAATTATTTAATCATTTAATAAAATATGCAAGCATAATGCTAAATATTTACCATTTGAGCACATGTTAATAATTAAAACTAAATTAAATAAATTAAATATTTAATACATCCTAAAGCATGCATTTAAATTCTCAATTATTTAATAATGCACTCAACATAAATAATTCTAATTACGATTACATAATCAAATAACTTTAATAAATCAAATATTTGACTTTAGATAATTTACCAAATTAAACATAGGAACATAATTAAATTAGTAAATTCAACTATAGTCCTAACATAAATAATCATATAAATCACCTAAATAATCATAAATCAACTGAATCAAGTGCAATAAAATCAAGCATAGTAAAATCAATCAAACTAAAAACATGCACAGACTCAAGAACGGGATCCACAAATTCCTGCCAACTAGGTGAATTCGGGTAAGGTAGTCAAACAGAAACTTGTCCAATTCCTAGGACAATTAGGCTTAGGTTAGGGTTTGGGTCTGTGAATTATCTCCCCTCTTTACCATTGAGATGAATGTTTGTGGGCACGCTCACTCCTGCCAATTCAAGGAAGACGGTGCCCTATACTTGCAAACCTAACATCAAAAGATGAAGCATGTACATACAATATATAGCAAACAATGATAGGGTACGGTCAATTATGTGTATCTCAACTATGCGAGTAACTATGCCTCCGTCCTCTACCACACAAGCACGTCAAACAGATACAGACACATAATCACCATACACATGCAAGTATGGGGTAAGTACATCATAATCAATATTAACATATAATCTAACATCATGAAACATCATCATCTAATCTACACATACACTTGATAATCATATAATAATAATCCATATTCACCATTAATGAAACAATATTCGATCACCTAAAAAGTGACCTAAAAGAATTCGGTAATACATCTGAAACACAAAGAAAACTAAGAAGCATCTTATGGGTGGGTACTACATATCATCCTAAAAAGTTAGCAACCATAACTGAATTCTCTATTAGGACCCATTTTGGTGATTTTGAGATATGATATCCATTATGCTTGATCCCGACAACCCGATTCCTCTTTTTCCAGATCCTTTCCACCATCCTGACACCTAGTTCAAATTTGAGATCAAATTCTTAGCTATATAATGTTTCAAACATTCTATACCCAGGTATAGAACGTTTCAATCATTCTGTACCTAGACTTTTTGGCCCAAAGCCTACATCGAGGTGTTAGTGGAAAAATAAATCTCATGGTTATCCTAGATTATTTTTTAATCTTGAAATAATGGATAAAGTATATAAACACCCTATATCTCCTCATTTTTAATATCATTACTACACTCAAGCTATCAAGTGCAATCAAGAGATCAACAAAAATAGAGCAATTGGATTGAAGATTTGAATGCAAGCTTCCAAAATCTAGTTTCTCCAATCTATTCAAGTCAATTCCAAGGAAACATTCTCCATTGAAGAAAATTTATCTCCCATGATGGCCAAGTAGAAGAATTATCAATCAAGAAGGAAGATCATTCAAGTTCCATTTGCATTCACCTCTCCTTCATTTCAAGTGATTATCAAGCATATCTACATTGAAGATCTAGGAGTCACGTTCATAGATTCATGCATTTGTGAGGGAACCATTGATTCCTATTCTACATTTCAAATTCAACTACATGATTCCAATAACATTCAAACATCTTCATCGTCCATGAGGGTTTAAGCAAGGTGAATCAAACATTTACCCTTTTAGATACTTTCCTTTATGCAATTCCCTTTCATTTTCAAGGTTAATTCTTAAATGAGGATTTGACCAAGGAAAATCCCTTTTACCCAACCTTTTCCCTTTTTTGTGTGGGAAAAACTTGTGGAGATGTTGGGACTTTTCTGGATAGATTGGGAATAGTCAGAGCATCCATACAAGTTTCAGGTAGAAACCTAGGGTATAGATCATTTCAATCACTCTATACTTGGGTACAGAACATCTCAACCACCTTATACCCTCTAGATCCATCTCAAATTTGATTGACATATAGTTTTTAGCTTCAGGATCTCTAAACACTTGTTATAGGTATTTTGGGGATTACGTGTGTCTGTTATTCATATCTAAAGTAGCATACTTCCTATTTTGATTCTAAGTGCATATAAGTCTTTCCTAATCTGCATTTCCTATCTCATTATCATTTCACAATTCAATTTTACATATTTAGTGAAGGATCATTGGCCCATTCAGTGCTTAGGTCACATCACTTGTGATAAACTACAACTAATTGAATATCTTGAAGGAAATTTTGACAATGGAATGGATAATTGAAAGACAATGATTGATGATCGCTGAGCTACTAAAGTGTATGTAAGACAATTAAATCAGTTAATGTATTGTCATTGATGTCAACTAGTTTTGACTGTACTTATCATGATGGTTACAAACATCTTAAGAAGGAAAATGGTAAAGGAAAGAGATATCTACATGAAGATGAGATGGATGGAAAAGATATGGATATGGTATACATTGGGTAACTTAGTGATGAGTCTATGGCATTATGTTGATGACTTGATTATATTACATGATTTTATTATGTATTGTAGATCAAGACTGAACAAGTTTATGTGGTCGGTAAATGAAGATTTATGTATACACCAAGAAAGTGTAGTGTATACCGAGTATAGTATTATTCAAGCTAGTTATCACCGACACATTCTAGTATTGACTGAGTGAAAGAAATAAATGGAGTTTGTAGCAGCCGACTAAAAATAATAAGCTAGACAATTTTTTATGATTCAGAGGTAAAAGATAATGTTTTTTATGATGATCAAACAACTGATAAAATTCAAGGATGATCGGACAAAGGAGAATGAAATGTTTTATTGACACAACTGTCAAGGATGGTTAAAGAGTAAAAACAACGGTGAAGATTAAGAGGCAAAATCTATGGATGGAAAGAAAATAGTTTATGATGTTTATATAAGGAGACATGAGATTCATTATTGAGTCTGGGATTCTTGATGTCGCTGGAGAATTCACATGAAAAATATTGTTTTCATGCAACACTGATCAAACTGGTTAAAGATAGAATCGAGAAAAACTATAGACGACACCGAGCATTAGAGAAAGCATATACTGAGAAAAATAGAGTTGGAGGAAACAAAGATGTTGAATTGATTATTGATCAAAGGTATTTTTGAGCTTAGCATAGATCTAAAAATTTTCAAATCAAGTTGTATTTGAATTAGATCATTACTGTATCAGATTAACCATTGTTACAGATAAATCTCTTAACCGAGTGGGACTTAACACTCTTTATATTTCAATATGACATTCAATGAATGTCGATTGTTTTCTTGTTGACCCCATAATGAATTTTTGGTCAAATGAAAACTATTAGTGATAAATCCTCTAACCAGGTCACACCTCACAGTGTGTTTTGTAACCTTTAACAGGGTTGGATCCTAACCGAGCTCACTTTAGAAGAGTGAGTTATTTTGGGTTACGGGTGCCAGGTGGTTTTTCTCCTAACAGGGTTTCCATGTTAAAAATTTGTGTTATATGTGTATGGATGTGTTGAATTTTTATTTTACTTTACACATTTCTATAATTGGATAGATTGGTAAACATGATATTTAATTTACTGGTAATTGATAAATGAAGAGAAAGGCACAGTTGATATTTTACCGAGATGATTATTTGATTTGAAAGCTTTAATATATACATCTGGGAGTATTTGGGACTGTAGGATAACTGGACTTAACTAATTCTCTAATAATTATGATCAGAGCATAGAGTGTTTGGAAGAAAATTTTGAAGGACTTAATCTAAAGATCACAAAGATGTATAAGAGAGAGGTGCCAAAGCTGAACAAAGACAACTTCTCAACATGGAAAAGCATAATGAGATTGCATCTATTAGGAATTGGAGAATCTTCAATATAATACTTGGATAATGAATTCATCTTTCCTAATGTACCCTTGACTATTGATCAGATGAGAGATAGACATGGACACAATGTCTCAATGATAGATTTTCATGATTCCTTATCAGATGCCAAATTTGAAGATGTTAAGGCATGTACTTCTTCTAAATAGATGTGGGATAAGATTGCACTAGTTCACGGAGGAGATGTGAATGTTCTAAGGGATAAAGCTAAGAGTCTTAGAGGAATGTTTGATGACATGAAAATGAAAGAAGGAGAGAACATATCATAGTACAGTAACAGAATTAAAGAGATTGTCAATGATATCCAAGGAGTAGGATGTATTATTAAAGAAGATATTGTTGTAAGTAAAATTCTCAGAACCTTGCTACCTACATATGCTATTAGAGTCTCTGCAATTCATGAGATGAGATCAGCTCTGGGTAATCATCTTACACTTGATAGTCTAATTGGTAGATTGGATGCTTTTGAGTTGAGTAACTTTGATAATAGTATTGTTCCTATTATTGAGTTTGCATTTATGTCATCTCTGAAAATTGGTAAATCAAACAGTAAACACATGATAAGAAATGAGAGTGATAGTGATGAGGATGAAATTTATGAGCTTGAAGCTTTAATGGCTAGAAGACTACAGAAAGGTAAAGGAGGATATAAAGGAAAACTACCTTTGGTATGCTTTAACTGTAAAGAGATTGACCACATTGCAGCTAGATGTCCTAATAGGAAAGAAGATACGAAAGACAATGAAAGATCTAGTGAAAGGAAATTTGATAGGAGAGATAATTGAGAACACAGAGGGAACCGACATTATGACAAAAGAAGTAACTGAGATTATAAAGACAAAGGCAAGAAGGCATGTTACCTTGTTGAAGATGATTATGATGACACCGACACCGACACTGATGAAGACATTGAGGTGGTATTCGTAGCTTTAAAAGAAGATTCAGAAGAAGAAGAAAGGTATGTTGAAACAACACTTATTTCTAAAGTTAGCAAGAATGATACTTGGATTATTGATAGTGGTTGTACACATCATATGACTGGTGATGAAGATAAATTTAAATATCTTGAACATTATAATGGTGGATCTATTAAAATGGAGAATGATACACCTCATCTAGTAAAATGAAAAGGGATTATATTGTTGAACAATAAGATCAAATGTGAGAATGCATATTGGGTGAAGTGACTTAATTATAATATGTTGAGTGTAGCATAGATGAATAACATAGGTCACCGAGTTGCATTTGAGAATAGAAAGGTGAAAATCTATGATGAGACTGGAAAGTTAGTTGGTAATGGTGAAAAATCTAAAGGTAATCTATTTTATCTTGATAATGTTGAAACCTCTTGTTTATTGGCTAGAACTGAAGATGTGTGGTTATGGCATAAAAGGTTATGTCATGTGAATTTTGACAACATGGTTAAGATCAGTAAAAAAAGGAGAGTTAGAGGTTTACCGAACTTATTTAAACCTGACCATGTCATGTGCAAACAATGTCAAATGGGAAAAATGTCAAAATCTAGTTTTAAGAGAAAAAAAAATTCATCTAATGCTATTTTGGAGTTGTTTCATACCGACTTGTGTGGTCCTATGAGAACTCAGAGTTATTATTGGATATAGATACTTTATCTTGTTTGTTGATAAATACTCTAGGATGATGACTGTCATGTTCTTGAAAGAAAACTATGAAGCTTTTAAGATGTTTAAATGGTTTAAAGCTAAAGTGGAAATAGAAAGTGGTAAAGAGTTAAAATGTTTTAGATTAGATAGAGATGGTGAGTTTATTTTTGATGAGTTCACTAACTTTTGTAATGAGCATGAAATTAAGAGATGTGTTTTTGCAATGAGGACACCACGACAGAATAGGATTGTTGAAAGGAGGAATAGATCTATTATTGATTGTGCTAGAACACTAATGATTGAAAAGGATGTTGCACAGATATACTAGAGAGAAACTATTAGTACTGTTGTATACACATTGAATCGAGTTCAACTGAAGAAAGATTCAAACTAGACACCTTATGAATTATGGTATGGTTACACACCGAATGTAAGTTATTTCAAAATATTTGGAATTAGATGTTACATTATGAAAGATGATAGAAATGGAAAATTTGATTCAAAAGTTGATGAAGGAATATTCTTAGGATATTCTATTAAGAGCAAAGCTTACAAATGTTTGAATAAGGCTACTAACAAGATGATTGAAAGTACAAATGTGAGAGTTGATGAATTTGCTGAGAAAAATGATGGAGAAAACAAAAAGGAACTCGAAGATTATGGTAGATTTACTTACATTGAGAAACCTGACACTCTACCTGAGCAACAACCTAGCGTTACCAAGAAATAGGGTAATGCTATCGAGCACCAGTCTATACAAACTAAGAATCAGAAAATAGTTACCGATGAAGATCATGATCCTACACCGAGTGAAGAACACAATGAAGAATAAAGAATTGAACTAGCACTTGCAAAGTATGTAAGGAGACATCATCCACAAAATCAAATTATTGGAGACAAGAAAGTTGGTATGATGACACGAAGTAAGTTGAAAAACAACACATGCTTATTTTGTGAATTTGAACCTAAAACTATTAGAGATGTACTTGAAAATGATGAATGGATTAAAGCCATGAATGAAGAAATTGAGGAGATACTAAAAAAAAAAACATGGACATTGGTACCAAGAACGAATGATAAGAATGTAATTGGAACCAAATGGATATTCAGAAACAAGTTGAATGAAAATAGAGAAGTCACTAGGAATAAAGAAAGACTTGTATGGAAAGGTTATGCACAAGAGGAAGGAATTGACTATGGTGAAACTTTTGCACTAGTTTCTAGACTTGAAGGAGTTATAATATTGCTTTCTTATGTTGCTTACAAAGGATTTAAAGTTTACCAGATGGATGTTAAATCGTCATTTCTGAATGGAATACTTGAAGAAGAGGTATACATTGAACAACTTGAAGGTTTTGTTGATCCTAATCAGAAGAACATGGTATGTAAGTTGCACAAAGCACTATATGGATTGAAACAAGCACTGAGAGCATGGTATGAAAGATTGCATTCCTATCTTATCAGCATTGGATTTGTTAGAAAAAGTGACAACAATAATTTATACTTGAAAGGTGAAATTGATGATAAGATTCTTATTGCTGAAATTTTTGTTGATGATATCATATTTGGAGGACATGATAATCTATGAAAATAATTTGTTGATGAAATAAAAAAAGAATTTAAAATGTCTATGTTTGGAGAGATTAAATTCTTTCTTGGCTTGCAATTTTTACAACAAAATGAAGGCATATACATTACACAATCAAAGTACATAAAAGAAGTATTGAAGACCTTTGGTATGGAGGACTCAAAACTAGTTGATACACCTATGGTCATCGGATGCAAATTGACAAAGGATGATTAGTCAACCAAGGTAAATTAGACACTATACAGATCAATGATTGGTAAGTTGATATATGTTGTGTATAGTAGACCGGATATTACACATGCAATTGGAATTGTAGCAATATTTTTTGCTAAACCTAAAGAATCATATATGACTGATGTAAAAATAATCTTGAGATATTTGAAGAACACTAAAAACTATGGTTTTTGGTACAAGAAAGAGGGAAACTTCAAACTAAAATTTTACATAGATGCGGATTGGGGTGGAAACATTGATGATAGAAAGAGCACTACTGGTGGAGAATTCTTTTTGGGAGAAAGACTAGTTACTTGGATAATCAAGAAATAAGGATGCATTTCTCAATCCACTGCATAAGAAGAATATGTTGATGTTGATGCTAATTGTTCAAACATTGCATGGATAAAACAACTTTTGAAAGGTATGAATGAAGAGATCATTGACCCAATGATAATATATTGTGATAACACTAGTGCTATAAACATTTCTAAGAATCCAGTGATGCATGCAAAGACAAATCATATATCTATAAAGTATCACTACTTGAGGGGAAAAGTACAAGAAAAGAAAGTGAAGCTAGAGTTTGTGAAATCAAAAAAACAACTTGTAGATATATTTACTAAACCCTTACCTAAGGATACATTTGAGTACTTGAGGACTAGAGTAGGGGTCAATCCCCTGTCTATCGGTCACTAAGGTGATCAGGAGGTTTCATCAACCTATAATTTATCATAATATCAAATGATGTTGATGCATGATGTTCACACTTTAGGTCTCTTGAGGTTGTGAAAGCTGAAAGAAGAAAGAAAAATTGAAACTGCATATCGGTACATAAAAGGTACTTGATCCAAACCGAACAATAGAGATAATATTTTGGCTATTGAAGAGTTGTTTATTATTTTTGGAATTGTTGTCAAAGGGAGAGAAGAATCAATAAAATATATATCTAAAGGGAGAGAAGAAAATAGGAGAGAAGAAAGGACATTGGAATAACAAGATCAAATCTGCAAGGAGAGACTGCATGAAGTATTAATATTGTGTAGTGACTAAACATATTAAATGTACAAGCTAGGGAAAGCTTACTGAGTTACAACATTTTCTTACAGAGTTTTAGAATAGATGTTTGGTATTCTATGGCATATTTCATATTGTGTTGCCATCAATGCCAAAGGGATAGATTGATAAACTATGTAACTGATTAAATATCTTGAAGGAAAGTTTGACAATGGAATGGATAATTGAAAGATAGTGATTGATGATCACTGAGCTACTAAAGTGTATGTAAGAAAATTAAATTAGTTAATGTATTGTCATTGATGTCAACTAGTTTTGACTGTACTTATCATGATGGTTGGTGCAGGAGCACCTAGGCTAGCCTCCATTGTTTAAATGTTTTTGGCTTGTACTTCACTCTAGCCAAGTCAAGAGGATAGATTAGTTTTCTTGTAGACCTTAGAAGGTCATTTTCATTGTTGGTTAAGTGAATTAGTCACTAGGACTAAGGTCACTAATTAACCATTGTTTATTGTTATTTCAATTTCTTAGTTTTAGGAGCTTAGCTAAGGTTGGAGTCTAAAATGTGTTCTAAACACATAATTGTTATTGTAAAGATGCCATAAGGTCATAAATGGCCTTGGATCCTTGAAACATAGGAGGTTAGGAGTCCTAGAATATAGGATTGAGGCACATGAGAAAGTTGCCAAGTGTTGAGAAGAAGTTGTCATCAAGATTTGCACTAATTGCAAAAGTGACATGCAATTCGGGTATCTTTGGATTCCCTAATGTTTAGGAGATGGTGCTCAGCCAACAAGCCCTAAAATCAAGGATTTGGCATCTAATGTAAGACAAGACTTGAACCTCAATCAGTTAGTTGCATTGTAATAGTTTTGAAGTATGTGAATAGAGCTCTGCAAGTGTTTTTACCAAGGAATTCTGAGACTTTGTGTTGACAGTCATACTTGATGGATTGATAGTTTCAATAGAGTGATTTTTTAGTCTTCAATAGACTATTAGAAGACTTTTTCATTTGAATAGTAGAGTGTTTAGAGTAGGTTTAGGGCGTCGGTTAAAGTATACTTTGTTTTAGAGTCTCACTAGTTTTGTTCTAACCTGCCAGTGCTTTCATGGCTCCCCCATGAAATCTAACCATGGGAATCATCTCATGAAGGATGGATATGTTAGGGGAGTCATCATTGTATATAGTTTTAGGATTAGGAGTCTTGAAAGCAAGGAGAGCTATTTATACCATTAGGCCCTAGGCGAGCAGACATGAGCCCAGTTAGAGGTCTAATAATGAAGATTTGAAGACTTTATGCAGGGTTGTATGACACCGTACTACTCCAAGAATTTTTCAAGTAGGTGACCACCATATCTAACCATTCTGTGTAGATGGAGGTCATACCAATCACCAAGTATTTGGTTTGAGAAAGTTTCAACCAAGTTTTATTGTTTAGTCCTAGAAATTAGGCTTATTAGGTCTATTGTCCTAGTTTTTAGGAACCCCCTCTACGGTCACTATCAGACCCAAAACCCTTATGAATGTTTTAAAACTTCCAAAAGGGTATCTGAATCAAGTTTTAGTTTGACAAGTTGTTAGGGAAATTTTTTCCAAAAAGGGGAAAAAGGGACTGTAAATGCTACAGGGAAATAGCCTATTTTTAAGGTCTCCTAAGGTAAACTAATGAAGCCGATGGAAAAATGATGCAAGATCCTTACAAAATGAGTCAAATTGGAAAGGATATGAACAATTTCATGATGGAGAAAGTCCCTACAATGAAGGATGACATTACTGAAGGTTTAGAACTTAGAGCCTTCTAAGTGAGTGTGAAGAAGAGTACTAAAACTAGGGTGTTAGTCTTCTAAGGTTAAGCACAAAGGATAAAAATCTTGGAGAGGAGTTAGGATTGGGATTAGTTAATTATCTAAACCAATCAGGACCTAGGGGAGACTAGGTACCTAGAAGAGACAAGCTAGGTCTCTTGAGAAGCAGTGGAAGCACATCTTGGAACACTCACATCATATTGGTATCAGAGCTTGAATTGATCAGGCTTGTGGTTGATGTTGCAGTATCCTAAATTAGTAGGAGAGAATACACCAGGTAGAACCATGGTGACTAATGTTGAATTAGCTAAGAAGGTCGAGGAAAAAGAGGAGGATAACAAATTGCTAAGGCAAAGACTAGCTCAAATAGAGTAGCTCTTGGGTGAAGTCCAAGACAAAGCAGATAAGGTCAAAGAGAAGATTGACCTAAAGGAAGAAAAAGAAGCAAGGGAGAATTAATTAGAGTTGGAGGAGGAAACACGAACACCTAACCCTGTTGTACCTATAGAGCCATTCTTAAAAGCATTGAAAGCATTGAGTGGAAAATATTTGGAAGGTGTACCACTATTTAGTGGACAAATGGATCCAGATTCAGTTGTGGATTGGATAGACAAAATTGAGAACCATTTTGAATGTGATGGTATCTCTAAGGCACAAAAAGTTGTGGTGGCAAAGTCTAGATTAAGAGGTTTAGCTCTTACTTGGTGGAAGTTTGTGCAAACCAAGAGAGAAAAGGATGGAAAAGGTCCTATTATGACATGGAAGGGCATGGTATCCAAAGTGAAGCAAACCTACCTTCCTGATGATTATGAAGTTCAACTTCATAGGAGAAGACAAAATCTTAGGCAAAAGGAACTAGATGTCCAAGCCTACACCGAGGAATTTCAAAAGCTATGTTTGAGATCCAAGGTACTTGAAGAGGAAAGCATCAAGCTTGCAAGATACTTGAATGGGCCCAAATGGTCAATTCAAGAAGAGATGAGCCTAGTGAACTTCAAATCCATTAGGAAATGCTATCAAATAGCCTTGAAGATAGAGGAGAAAAGAAAAAGGAAGCAAGAAACCTCTAAAGGTAAAGCTAAGAATAGGGATATTAGAGGTCAAAGAGGTGGCTATGGTGGAAGAAGTTCTAATTCAAGAGCTCAAGGTGAGATAAAGTTCAGTGAGAAACAAGAAGGAAGCTCAAGTAGAGGTGGTAGAGAAAGAGGTGCTAGCTCTAGAGGAAGGAGTAGTAAATCACAAGGAGGAAGAGGCAACTACTTTTCCAATATGAACTGCTACCATTGCAATCAAATGGGGCACCCTACCTATAGATACCCGGAGAAAGGTGGATCATCACAAGGAGGTGATAAGAGGACTAACTTAGTTCAAGATGAGTCTAATGTAGTAGACAAGCATGCTAAGGTACCACTAAATTCAAAGGAAGGAGAGAACCTCATGATGAGGAGAACTCTAATCAAGGAGCTAGTGAAGGAGGAGCCAAGCCAAAGGAGATCTTTGTTTAGGATCAAATGCAAGATAATGGGGAAATTATGTAGGGTCATCATTAATTCAAGCTCTATAGACAACATTGTGTTATAGGAATTAGTCATCAAGCTCAAGTTGACAAGAATAACCCATACCAATCCTTACAAGGTCACTTGGCTTAACAAAGGCCAACATGTGTTAGTGAATGAGCAAGCATGGGTGGAGTTCTCCATTGGAAGGTACAAAGACAAAGTTTTATGTGATGTGTTTCCTATGGATGCATGTCATTTTCTCCTAGGTAGACCATGGCAATTTGACCACCAAGCCATACATGATGGAGGAAAGAATTCTTATTCTTTCAAGAAGGACAATGTAACCTTCAAAATATAGTCATTGTTGGAGGATACTGAGGTGAAGATAGCAAGTCCAAATGTACTTATGGTGAGTGAAAAAGAGTTCTTTCAAACCATGGAAGAGAGTGAAGGCATAGGCTATGCATTGGTGTTGAAACCAAGAGAGGGAGATGAAGGCAAGGTGACCAAAAGGACTGAATTACCAAAGGAGATTCAAGGTATGTTGTAGACTTACCAAGGTATTGTAAGTGATGGAAAACCATCAACCTTACCCCCTCAAAGAGCCATAAGTCATAGGATAGACCTTATCCCAGGAGCCACCCTACCAAACAAAGCTTCTTACAAAATGACCCCTCAACAAAATGAGGAAATAACAAGACAAATACAAGAGCTCTTAGACCAAGGCCTAATTAGGAAGAGTATAATTCCATGTGATGTACCCACCATACTTGCACCTAAGAAAGGAGGAACTTGGAGGCTATGTACTGACTCAAGGGCTATCAATAGGATAACCATAAGGTATAGGTTCCCTATTCCTAGGATTGAAGACTTAATGGATTATCTAGGTGAAGCCAAGTACTATAGCAAGATAGACTTGAAGAGTGGCTACCACCAAATAAGAATCAATGAAGGTTATGAGTGGAAGAAAGCCTTCAAAACCAATGAAGGGTTGTATGAATGGCCTTTCATGCCATTTGGATTGTCAAATGCCCCCTCCATATTCATGAGGCTCATGAATGAAGTCCTCAAAGACTACATAGGAAAGTTTTTAGTTGTATATCTAGATGATATACGAATTTTTAGTAAGACAAGGAGTGAGCATCTAGAACATCTTGATATTGTTTTCAAGAAGCTACATGAGGAGAAGTTGATGATCAACTTGGAGAAGTGTGAGTTCATCAAAACAGAGCTAGTGTACCATGGGTTTGTCTTATCACATGGCAATCTGAAAATGGATAAAAGAAAAGTGGAGGCTATCATGAATTGGCCTACTCCAAGGACATAAATAGAGGTAAGAAGTTTTCATGGACTTTCACAATACTATAGAAAGTTCATAAGACAATTTAGTGCAATTTGTGCTCCTATGTTGGATACTATCAAAGGAGGAATGAAAACCAAGTTTGTTTGGAATGAAGATTCTAACAAGAGCTTTGAGTTGTTGAAGGAGAAGATAGCTACCCAACCTATTTTAGTGCTACCAAGCTTTGAGAATCTATTCACCATTGAGTGTGATGCTAGCAATGTAGCAATTGGGGCTGTTCTAAGCCAAGAAGGAAAACCGGTGGCTTTTCATTCTGAAAAGTTGAGTGAGGCTAAGAGGAAATAATCCTCATATGACCTAGAAATGTATGCATTGGTCCAAGCTTTAAGAAAGTGGAGGAATTACTTTCTTCCCAAGGAATTCATTGTGTATTCAGACAATCAAGCACTTAGTTTCCTGAATTCACAAGAGAAGTTGAGTCATAAGCACATGAAGTGGGTTGAATACCTAGAAGCTTACACCTTCAATATCAAACACAAGAAGGGTGTTATAAACAAGGTGGAAGATGCATTGTCAAGAAGATTCCTCACACTCCAAGAAATTTAGTTGAAAAGCATGGGGATAGATCATTTCAAGGATCTATAAGCAGATGATGAAGACTTTGCTGACATTTTCAAGGTATGTGCTGAATACAAGAATCATTTTCATAGTAGATATGCTGAATATACTTTGCAAAGTGATCTCTTGTTTAAGGGGAATCAATTATGTGTTCCTAGAGGCTCTAGTAGAGATAATTTGATTCAAGAAAAGCATAATGGTGCTTTGAGTGGTCACTTTGGGATCACTAAGACTCAAGACCTTGTTTCAAGGTTTTACTATTGGCCTAGAATGAATCTTGATGTTAGGAGGTATGTGGAAAGTTGTGTTGTATGTCAAAAGGCCAAGGGAACTTCTACAAATTCTGGTCTTTATCAACCACTACCTATTCCTACTAGGCCAAAGTAATGTTTAAGCATGGATTTTTTAGTTCGGTTACCCAAGACTAGACAAGGCATGGATAGTGTGTATGTGGTTGTGGATAGGTTTAGCAAGATGGCTCACTTTGTGCCATGCAAGACCACCATGATGCCACTCAAATAGCCTCTCTATTCTTCAAATAAATTGTGAGAATCCATGGGTTACCTATCAGCATTGTGTTAGACAGGGACACTAAGTTTATGAGTCATTTTTGGAAGACTCTTTGGCAAAGATTGGGCACCAACTTATCTTTTGGATTAGCCTACCATCCCCAAATTGATGGTCAGACTGAGATTGTTAATAGAAGCCTTGGGAATTTTCTAAGATGTTTGACTAAGGAGTACAGTCAACAATGGGATCAGTTGATTGGGCAAGCTGAATATGCCTACAATGACACCATAAATAGATCAACAGGGAAGAGTCCATTTGAGATAGTTTATGGACTACATCCTAGAGGTATCAATGAACTAAGGGATTTGAAAGATGGAGTAAAAGCAAGTGGCTATGCTGATGACTTTGCATATGCTATGAAAGAGGTACATGAAACAATGAGAAAGACATTGACAGAGAACACCATGAAACACAAGGCTAAGGTGGATGAAACTAAAAGGATAGTTGAGTTGAATGTTGGTGACTTAGTCATGGTGCATCTTAACAAGTCAAGACTACATAAGGGAGTCCCTCACAAGCTGCAAATGAGGAGGATAGGACCTTGTCCTATATTGGCTAGGTATGGTGATAATGCCTTCAAGGTTGAACTGCCAGAGGACAGTGGATTGTCACCAATCTTCAATATTGCAGACTTAGTCCCTTATAAAGGACCATAGTCAAACATAGAATAGAATCTTGATGATATAATTAGAGATGTGGAAGACTTGCAATTGCCTACTATTGTTGTTACAGGACCAGACAACATACTGGATACAAGAGTCTATAAAAAGACTAGAACAAAAGAGTACAAGGAACATCTCATCAAGAGGTACAGACAGAGTGATGCTGATGCAACATGGATCAAGGATTCAAAGTTCAAGATAATGGGGATTGATCCTATCATCATCAATGCAAGGGTGGATTGAATTTTTTATTTTGGAGAGGATGGTGCACGAGCACCTAGGCTAGCCTTCATTGTTTAAATGTTTTTGTCTTGTACTTCACTCTAGCCAAGTCAAGAGGATAGGTTAATTTTCTTGTAGACCTTTGAAGGTCATTTTCATTGTTGGTTAAGTGAATTAGTCACTAGGAATAAGGTCACTAATTAACCATTGTTTGTTGTTATTTCAATTTCTTAGTGTTAGGAGCTTATCTAAGGTTGGAGTCTTAAATGTGTTCTAAACACATAATTGTTATTGTAAAGATGCCATAAGGTCATAAATGGCCTTGGATCCTTGAAAAATAGAAGGTTAGGAGTCCTATAATATAGGATTGAGGCACATGAGAAAGTTTCCAAGTGTTGAGAAGAAGTTGTCATCAAGATTTGCACTAATTGCAAAAGTGACATGCAATTCGGGTATCTTTGGATTCCCTAATGTTTAGGAGATGGTGCTCGGCCAATAGGCCCTACAATCAAGGATTTGGAATCCAATGTAAGACAAGACTCGAACCTTAATCAATTAGTTGCATTGTAATAGTTTTGAAGTATGTGAATAGAGCTCTGCAAGTGTTTTTACCAAGGAATTCTGAGACTTTGTATTGACAGTCATACTTGATGGATTGATAGTTTCAATAAAGTGATTGTTTAGTGTTCAATAGACTATTAGAAGACTTTTTCATTTAAATAGTAGATTTTTTAGAGTAGGTTTAGGGTGTCGGTTAAAGTAGACTTTGTTTTAGAGTCCCACTAGTTTTGTTCTGACCTGCCAGTGCTTTCATGGCTCCCCCATGAAATCTAACCATGGGAATCATCTCATGAAGGATGGATATTTTACAGGATTCATCATTGTATATAGCTTTAGGATTAGGAGTCTTGAAAGAAAGGAGAGCTATTTATACCAATAGGCCCTAGGCGAGCAGACAGGAGCCTGGTTAGAGGTTTAATAATGAAGAATTGAAGACTTTATGCAAGGTTGTATGGCATTGTACTGCTCCATGACTTTTTCAAGTAGGTGACCACAATATCTAACCATTATATGTAGATGGAGGTCATACCAATCACCAAGGATTTGGTTTGAGCAAGTTTCAACCATGTTTCATTGTTCAGTCCTAGAAATTAGGCTTATTAGGCCTATTGTCCTAGTTTGTAGGAACCCCATGTATGGTCACTGTCAGACCTAGAACCCTTATGAATGTTTTAAAAATTCCAAAAGGGTATTTGAATCAAGTTTCATTTTGACAAGTTGTTTGGGAAAGTTTTTCCAAAAAGGGGAAAAAGGGACTGGTAAAGGCTATAAGGAAATAGCCTATTTTTAAGGTCTCCTAAGGTGAACTAGTGAAGCCGATGGAAAAATGATGCAAGATCCTTCCAAAATGAGTCAAATTGGAAAGGATTTGAACAATTTCATAATGGAGAAAGTCCCTACAATGAAGGATGACATTAGTGAAGGTTTAGCACTTAGAGCCTTCTAAGTGAGTGTGAAGAAGAGTACTAAAACTAGGGTGTTAGTCTTCTAAGGTTAAGCACAAAGGATAAAACTCTTGGAGAGGAGTTATAATTGAGATTAGTTAATTATCTAAACCAATCAGGACCTAGGGGAGACTAGGTACCTAGAAGAGACAAGCTAGGTCTCTTGAGAAGCAGTGAAAGCACATCTTGGAACACTCACATCAATGGTTACAAATATCTTAAGATGAAAAATAGTAAAGGAAAGAGATATCTACATGAAGATGAGATAGATGAAAAAGATATGGATATGGTATACATTGGGTAACTTAGTGATGAGTCTATGACATTATGTTGATGACTTTATTATATTGCATGATTCTATTATGTATGGTAGATCAAAATTGAACAAGTTTATGTGGTCGATAAATGAAGATTTATGTATACACCGAGAAAGTGTAGTTTATACACTAGTATATTTGAGTCCTTTTTCCAATGGCTATCTATCACAATTCTGACACCACACCATCGACCAAGCAACACTAACCACCGTTATAGTTTTGGTGTCGATAGCACCAATGGCTATGATGTCTGTCGTAATTGTGACAATACACACCATCACAATATATAAGGTAAAAGGGAATGCCAACATGGTCAGAGATGGTCAACATGTTGTCCGTCATAATTTGACTTCCATCAGGACTTATTCTGGGTGTCACAATATCAATGTCTATGCAATAAAAATGTTGTACAAGCGACGGCTGTCTGTCGAAGCATTCTGACAGATATCTGTCATGTCCAGTGCTTTGTTGTTGGTCATTCTCTGATGACCACCATAATTTTGGCCATATTCTATATTTTTTTAAAATATATATATATATATATATATATATATATATATATATATATATATATATATATATCATTCATGGAGACCTTAAAATATTGATCTTCTCTTTGTTTTGAGAATAGTTTAATATTCTCTACTTAACAGGGCCAACCATGTGAAGGTGGAAGATCATTTGGCCCCTCGTAGGAGTTTCATATGACCCCTTAAACTCTAAGATGTATTCTTAGGGATCATAAAAGGTCATAAGAGTTCATAAGGGATCCTGGGACACAACAGCTGAGAAACATAAATGTAGGCATCACACATGGTCACAATTCTTTGGAGATATAACATAGTTGAGTGTATATCCAGATGATGCAACACAATCACTACTCCTCTAGTTCTAAGTTGACACTGGAGGGTCCAAAAATAAATCAAGATAGGGTCCAAAATCCATCGTTATCTATAGTTTTTGGATCCTACAATGTTAACTTAGAACCAGAGGAGTAGTACTATTTGTGCTGCATCATCTAGGTATACCACTCAATTATGTTGTATCTCTGAAGAATTGTGACCATGATGCCTACATTTATGTTTCTCAGTTGTTGTGAGATTAACAGTCTTCTAAGGAACATGTGACAAACATGTAGATTTGACCAAGCATTACTGGGAGCTAGACCCTACAACAAATGGACTTGTGATGATTTTCACAAAAGTACATGTGTGATAGGAAAGCTCATAGTACTACTTAGGAAAATCTAAATGTTCATCATCTATGCATATAAGATTTGATCAGATAAGGTTAAATACAATTATATCTTCATAAAAAACAAAACATCCCAATAATTGATAATATTATGAGAAGGATAGTTATCGATAACCAAACAAGTGTAGTAGTTGATATTGTTATGTAAAAAATACTAATCAACTTCTTATTTGGCACAATAATGAAAAAACATCATAAATCAATGGATTAATGAATATGTTTGGTTAGAATGTAAGTCCAAATGGGATAATGAAGCGAAGTGTCTCCCAAATGCCAAAGGATGCAAAACTTTCAATTTTGGCAATATAAGAATCAGAACTTTTCCACTCCATTGGGCATCGACCAGCATACAATAATATTTATATAATCATTGGAAATAGAAAATGAATGATAGAACAAGAAAAAAGGACACATAGAACTAATTCTGATCCTAAAGAAAAATTATGGTGGAATCAATTACATTAGGTAATTGAAACACACTAATTATGGAGGTCGTGTCAAGAGTCCTATGACAGAAAAATTTACCCATTCTCTATTTCCCCATTTTTTTTAATAAGGTTAATTTTTAATTTTGTTTAGTTTTATATTGAAAATCATAACGAAGTCATAAACAACAAAAAAGTTCATGAGTTTATCAAAATATGTCCAACGTATCTACTTGAAATTCTAAAAAAGTTTTAGTATCTAAAATAGCCCTCTATTAACCACATTTATGCATATGGTCCCAACAAAGTAGTGCACAAACTACACAAAGAAGGCATTGTAGAAACATGATTTCTTCTTTCGCCATTAAAACAATCTTGGCGACACTAGCTGCCTCTCGAGCCTTGCACAAGTTGCAGTCATTTCCTACATTAGGTATAGATTTAGATGGGGTGGATGTAAATGTGGTTTCATCGACCCACCGAAAGTATTGACATCCACTATTTCCCTCCAATACAAAATCTACATCAAGTCTTCCTAAAATGATTAGTTGTCACATTATTTTTAAACATAAAATATAATTACATATCCAGACCTTTTTCCTATTTGGACAAATGCAAAATTGATGCCCAGGATTACTTGTTGTGCATGAAATCTTCAACATGCATGGACCAACACCACATTGGCACATAGGCACATTGACCGAAGTCATCGGTGCTATATCGACAAATATTACATTGTCACAAATATTACATTGTCATTATTTTGTTCATTCACACTAGTTATGATTGTAATAAAAAGCAACATACTAATGTAGACTTGCACATTTTTTGGCTATGTCGAAGTCTTTGGTTTAAATCAACTCAAAACAAAATGAAAAAACAAAGACAACCATGTGATAAAAATAAATTACTAAGGAAATAATTATAATTGCAATAAAAAGCAACATACTAATGTAGAAAAAATCTCAAATCAGATTGCAACATGAGAATGTTCAACAAGCCTGTGAATTTGGTCGTGACAATGCACCTCATTCAAATGAATTGGTTCTATACTTTGTTATGATATTAAAAGAACATGTCTCATTTAGAGACATGTCTCTACATACGTAGAGGCATGTATCTGCATGAGACATGTCTCATTGTTGATATGTCTCATAAGGGTTAAAGGGTGAGTAAAGATTGTAAAGGTTATGTTTTAAACCTTTATACAATTCTTGAAAGGGGTTTTAAGTTCATGTTGTCAAGTTGAAAACATTGGTTATCAACTTGAAAATAAATATTAGTCATGTCTTATTGAAATAGTGTGCTCCTACTTGATCTAGAACTTGCAAGAAGGAAAGAAATGGGGTTAGATCCAAGGGATCTAAGAAATGCATGATATCCTATTACATATCCTCATCTACAGTCATGCATGTGCATAATTAAGCCATACATTTCTAGAAGGAAACCATGCTACAAGACATGTGCACTCAGAAATATGCTATAGGAGGAAGAAGATATCATCATGGAAAACATCAAGTGGACATACATAAGTCACAGTGGTGCAAGAGCGTGGTCAATATTGTGGATGCATCATCCAAAAAATGCAACAAAAACATCAAATGTTGATGTTTCATTTGATGTTATTGTGGCATCATATCCAAATGAGGCATCCACAACAATAACTCAGAACATGGCATAAGATCATGGTGTTCCAATACAAGGTGATGCAGTCATAATCAAACATGCATTTTTATTATCTACTTGTTGTGATGACCTAGGGAATCAATGATTAACTATTACCTATTTTAAATTCATCACATGATTGACCTAGGGCATCAATGATTAAATGATTAACTATGGTTAACCAAATCAAATCAATCAATGATATATATAGAAGGAAGAAATAGTCACAGGCCCGCGGCCTTGAGCAATCAAGTACAGTAAATAATCATCAATGGAAGAAAATAATGATGCCCTAGCCTGATAGTCAATCATGCGATGAATTGAAAACAAGTAATAGTTAATCATTGATGCCCTACGTGGTGCAGGAGCACCAAGGTCGACTCCAGAGAAATGGAAGTACACCAGGGTCACTATGGATCCTTGGGTGATGGAACAAGACCATTTAAGGTCATTTGATAATGTATTCGACCATGATTGGTCATTTTATATTGTTTTCATCATTTTTGCAATGATTTTGGGATCATTTGATAATATGATCAACAAAAGATGCTATGTAATCCTTAATGGCATTTGTGAGGGAAAAGTGCACCTAGTGGGTCACTAGGGATCATTATGTTGATCCTAGGCTAGAGGAGTGATCTAAAGACCTATAAGGTCTATAATGAATGTAACATGGCCAATAGAGCCATTAAAAGTTGTAAATGCACTTAAAAGTGCCAAATGTGTAATTTGCCTAGAATTAGCAAAATAAGCCTTAGAGGATCATAAGAGGGTTAGTGTGGATTAGAAGGTTGTTTTAAACCTTTAATATGCATTAGTAGGGGAATTATATATTATGTTGTCAAGTTGACAACATTTTTTGTCAACTTGACAACAACTTTAACCATTTTATGTTTAACAGTCAGTTTAAGACTGTTATGAAATGGTTTAGGATGTTAGTTATGGGAAAAGTCAAGTTGTAGAGTCTATTTAATAGTAGATCCATGAGGGTGGATAGTGTGTGTGGTAGGGGAGATGTGTAAGTTACCATTTTGGTGAAGGAATCAATTAATAAAACAAACAGTTCTCTACAAACTGTATTCTATAGTGATATAACCAGTCCACTAGCAATTTCAATGGTTAAATACAATGTGTTTGTGATTTTCTAGTGATGTAAAAACATTCCTTTGAATTTTATTTACATGTTAATGAAACCATCTTAGTGTTTTTGTTTAATTTTAAGGAAGATTAATTGACTAGTGCTCGACTGTGACTGGGCTTTAAAGGGTACAGTCAATGTTTTGGGGTTGTAACCCCTACTCATAAACTGACTCTCCCACCTCTATGGTCACTGTGATTGGTGGGAGATGTAAAAGTTGTATTATATGTATTTTAGGAGGCTTTGAATGTAGGGAAGGTGAAAGGAGGCAAGGAACGGTGACTATTCTGGGTGAAAGACACAGAAAATGGTGCACTAGACAGCGCTAGTTATTGGTTGAGAAGATCCCAATGAAGAAGGGGTATATTTTATGGTTGGGTATATCCATATGAAATTAATTGAAGGTGTTGGATCTAGTGTTGGGGTTTAGAGATGTGTTGAAATCCCTAGGCTATTAGTCCTAAAAGGGAGGGTTTGATGAATGGGAGTATAGATGAGCGAGTTTGATCAAACCAAGCTGAAAATCCATTATTTTATACCATGTTGTTGTAAGACATTTTTGGGGTGTTGAGTCCTGAGAATGAGGGAGTGTATGAGTTTCTTTATTATTAGAGGGCTAATTAGGTCTAGAATGAGGGTTGTAGGGTGATGGAAAGGTTCACCAGTCAAAGGATGGAGACCTGAGTTTGATATATGTTTAACAACTTCAAAAAGGGTATTTGTAAATGAAATGTCTTCACCTAGTTGTTTGGGAACTATTTGAATAATTTGTAGATCACTATCTTGGAAGGGCTACTAGATAGGCCTAGAGAAGGTTGTTGGGTATTGGGTGTTGAAACAGAACCATAGATAGTTTGAGAACTTATAGACATGACATTGGGAGTATTTTTAAAGCCTTAGTGGGATAATAGACATCCATGTATGTGAGGACCAAGTGTTGGGTCAGTGGAGGGAATAAGAGTTATGTCCAAGAGCAAAAGTGAAGCCTGGAGTCAAGGTCAGTACTAAGGGAAGTTAGAAGGAAAGATCAGAGGAAGTGAACTTGTTCAAAATATTTGAGGTGTTGGTTGTTTAAAGTCAGAGAACTCTATTTGAACCTTGAGTTGAGACTAACTCCTTGAGTGAGTTCCAAGACAGTTGTAGAATCCTCAAGTTGAGTTGGATTCCTTTGGGGAATAGTAGAGATCTCTTCACTACTAGGTCATCATAGCAAGTAGATAATAAAAATGCAAGGATCCAATAATAATGCCCTAGTGTTAAAAATGGGTCCTCAAAGATCCAAACAAGTAAAATACAGCAGTGAGCATTATAATGTTGTGTCAATAACCAAATCAAATCAAGAAATGATATATACAAAAAGAAGAAATAGTCACAGGCCCACGGCCTTGAGCAATCAAGTGCAGTAAATAATCATCAATGGAAGCAAATAATGATTCCCTATCCTAGTAGTTAATCATGCAATGAATTGAAAATAAGTAATAGTTAATCATTGATGCCCTAGGTCATCAAAGCAAGCAGATAATAAAAATGCAAGGATCCAACAATAATGCCCTAGTGTTAAACATGGGTCCTCAAAAATCCAAATAAGTAAAATATAGTAGTGAGCATTATAATGTTGTTTAAATAACCAAATCAAATCAAATAATGATATTATATACAGAAAGAAGAAACAGTCACAGGCCTACGGCCTTGAGCAATCAAGTACAATATATAATCATCAATGGAAGCAAATAATGATGCCCTATCCCAATAGTGAATCATGTGATGAATTGAAAACAAGTAAGTTAAAAAATTGATGCCCTAGGTGGAGGTAATGATAATGATGCTTTGAGCTCACATAAAGAAAATGGAATGATCAAAGAGCCAAATAAACACCTACATTTGCACAAATAAAGGAGTGAAAAATAAAACATTTGGAATCACACACACCGTGAGCATAGCCAACTCCTAGAAAGATAAGGTTGAATATAGACATACATGAGTAAAGGAGCATAAACAATAGGGTACCACACATTGCCTAAAAAGATGATGGAAGGATGACCAGGGTGTGAATCCAATGTGCTCCTACTTGATTCAGAACCTACAAGAAGGAAAGAAATGGGGTTAGATCCAAGGGATCTAAGAAATGTGTGATATCCTATTACATATCCTCATCTACAATCATGCATATGCATAATCAAGACATAATGTGGATGCATCATCCAAATAATGCAACAATGACATCAAATGTTGGTATTTCATTTGATGTTTCTTTGGAATCATTTCCAAATGAGGCATCCATAGCAATAACTCAGAACATGTCATAAGGTCATAGTGTTCCAATACAAGGTGATGCAATCATAATCAAGCATGCATTTTTATTATCTTCTCGTTTTGATGACCTAGGGCATCAATGATTAACTATTACTTGTTTTCAATTCATTGCATGATTGACTATCAGGCTAGGGCATCATTATTTTCTTCCATTGATGATTATTTAATGTACTTAATTTCTCAAGACCACGGGCCTGTGACTATTTCTTCCTTATGTATATATCATTGCTTGATTTTATTTGGTTATTGACACAACATTATAATGCTCACTTTTGTATTTTACTTGTTTGGATCTTTGAGGACCTGTGTTTAACACTAGGGCATTATTGTTGGATCCTTGCATTTTTATTTACTATTGGATCTCATGAAGCTAGGGCATTATGGATTTATTAATTGCATGATCATTTGATGGCATGCTTACTATTTGAGGGATAGTTAGACAGTTAGTTAATGGTTGATTTCGGTCTTTAGTTTGTTAGAAGTCTGTATTAGTGTTGACCCACGTGAGTGGAGGGGGGATGTGGAGTTGGTGTGTGTAAAGAACTATTTTTAAATGGTATTCATTCAATAAACAAAAACATTCTCTACAAATTGTGAGTCTTCTTGTAGGATATAGTCAACCCATGCAGTGCCTTCAAATGTGTTTTGTGGTGTATTGATGATTGGATCATGATGTAAGATCATTGGCTTGGGTGTTATATACATGTCCAAACATTTATTTTAGTGTTTAATTGTTATTAAATCCTAGGAATTAACTAGTGTCAGACTATACCTGGGTTTTCTAGTTGCAATAGTGAATTGGGATTGAGGTCTCCATAATGGATTGACTCTCCCACCCCTGTGGTCACTGTGATTAGTGATTGAAGATCCTCCTAAAGATGATATGGATGTGGATGAAAAGAAGGAATGGAACAAAAACAACAATAAATAAATGAGAATAATTGTTGATAGTGTTAAAGATTACATTGTGCCAACAATTACAAATCTAGAGAATGCATATGAAATGTTCACTTCATTGTTTGGCATGTTTCAGATCAAAAACACAAATAGGTTCCTAGCTCTCAAAAATAACCTCTCCCAAATAAGGATGAATCAAGGGGAGTCAATCACATCCTAATTCATGAGGATCAATGAGCTAAGGAATCAACTATCATCAATTGGGTTCAAATATGATGATAAAGAGCTAGCTATGACAGCTCTTAATGGATTGCCTCTTACTTGGGATGCATTCATTCAAGGGATTAGTGCACATTCCAAATTGCCTACTCTTGATAGACTAAAGACTAATTATGTTCAAGAATAAGCAAGATTAATATCAAGAGGATCAATCTTCAAGGAAGATATACAAGTTCTTTAATCTCAAAAATTCAAAAGGGGGATAGGGAAATTCAAGAAAAAGAGATAATTCCAAAAGGATAAGAGGAAAAAAAATGAAGGAAGTTCAAAAGACAAAGAGATAAGAGGGAATAACTTTAAGAAGAATAAACCCTTCAAGAGGGACTTCTCTAAAACTCAATGCTATAAATGTGAGAAGTTTGGTCACATAGTTGTAAATTATCCTTACAGGAACAACCTTCAAGCATACTTTATGGAGATAAAAGAACCTGAAACTGAGCTCTTTGCACTTTGAGAGGGAGTTGCAATTTGAGAGGGAGTTTTATATATGGGCTCACTTGTGAAATTATCTAAGTTATAAAACCCCTTCTGCTGGTTACATACACCTACATTTTTGTATCTGATTTTTTGTATGTGTGGCACCAAAAAAGGCTATTAAATTCTAACTATCTTGTGTTATGAACTCCTTCCTTATGTCATTACTTTCTATGAAAGCATACTTTCCATTAACATATTTCTATTTTGTATGCATGGATGCATACTTTACCTTAGCATATGTCTTACTTATGTATGGGATCATACACAACTGATTAGAAGCATACCTTTCATAAATTATACTTTTGTTATGCATGAGGAACATACATTACATTAGGAATAGTTACATTGACATATTTATGTTATGACACATGTTATACCTTACGTTGTTATGGGAACATACACAACTAATTATTAGTATAATTGATTAATTGTTTTCTTTATTGATGTATAGGTACATTATTGGTTAATGAATGTTGGAACATACTTACATTGGCATATGTTGTGTATGTTACATTTTACAATTGGCATTTTTTTGGGAACATACATTATGATACTTAGAGATAATGGTGTTGTATGCATGGGAGCATACTTTATATGGATATATGTTATCCTTTATATATTATTTTCTATTGATCATATATATGTGTGAATACATTTCTTTATAGAGGGGACTATATTGCATCTTGCTGTGATCACATTGCACCTGGTTATATGTTGGACAAATTTGGTTACTCTTATGTGGTGAGACTTATGTGATTACTCTTATGCTTATGAAGCATACTTTAGTGGCTTATTATGTATGTATGGATTGAATACTTTATTACTATGGAAGCATACTTTGCAGTAACATATTTCTATTTTGTATGCATGGATGCATACTTTACCTTAGCATATGTCTTACTTATGTATGGGATCATACACAGCTAATTAGAAGCATACCTTGTATAAATTATACTTCTGTTATGCATGAGGAACATACATTACATTAGGAATAGTTACATTGACATATTTATGTTATGACACATGTTATACATTACGTTGTTATGGGAACATACACAGCTAATTGTTAGTATAACTGATTAACTATTTTATTTATCGATGTATAGGTACATTATTGGTTAATGAATGTTGGAACATACTTACATTGGCATATGTTGTGTATGTTATATTTTACAATTGGCATTTTATTTCGGAACACACATTATGATACTTAGAGATAATGGTGTTGTATGCATGGGAGCATACTTTATATGGATATATGTTATCCTTTATATATTCTTTTCTATTGATCCTATATATGTGTGTGAATACATTTCTTTATAGAGGGAACTATATTGCATCTTATTGTGATCACATTGCACCTAGCTATATGTTGGACAAATCTAGTTACTCTTATGTGGTGAGACTTATGTGGTTACTCTTATGCTTATGAAGCATACTTTAGTGGCTTATTGTGTATGTATGGATTGAATACTTTCTTTTATAGTTGAGTCTATATTTATTGACTATAGTTGAGACTATATTACATGTGATTCTATGTGTGAACACATTTTCTTTACATTGAACTTGATTATTATGATTATAAGATCATATTGGTTACTCTTATGCTTATGTGGATTCATTAGATAATATTTTGAGTATTACTAGAAAGGTAAAGGAGTTAAGAAGTTTGATAGCGTCAAGCTTTGTGGATGGATCTTTGATGATGGGAATTTTAATAAGTATAGGTAGGCATTTATTTGGCTCCTTGATCATTCCATTTTCTTCAAGTGTTGTTGGTTATGATCATGCAATTAGTAAATCTATAATTCCCTAGCTTCATGAGATATGAAGATCATAAGCATGGGGCATTCAAATGGGCATAATGAAGCAATAGTGATAATGATACAACAAAAAATCTAGGCTCACACAGGCTGTGAGCATAACCAACTCCTAGAAAGATAAGGTTGAATACAAACATACATGAGTAAATGAGCATAAACAATAAGGTACCAGACATTGCCTGAAGAGATGATGGAAGGATGACCAGGGTGTGAATCTAGTGTGCTCATAGTTGATCCAGAACCTACAAGAAGGAAAGAAATGGGGTTAGATCCAAGGGATCCAATCAATGCATGATATCCTATTACATATCCTCATCTACATTCATGCATGTGCATAATCAAGGCATACATAGTCAATCATGCGATGAATTAAAAATAAGTAATAGTTAATCATTGATGCCCTAGGTCATCATAGCAAGCAATAAATAAAAATGCACATATCCAACAATAATGCCCTAGTGTTAAACACGGTTCCTCAAAGATCCAAACAAGTAAAATATAGCAGTGAGCATTATAATGTTATGTCAATAACCAAATCAAATCAAGCAATGGTATATACAGAAAAAAGAAATAGTCACAGATTTGTGGCCTTGAGCAATCAAGTACAATAAATAATCATCAATGGAAGAAAATAATGATGCCCTAGCCTAATAGTGATAATACAAGTTTTTGGTTGGGTATAATCACAAGTTATGTGCTCCTTCTAAGAAGGTTTTGTATGGTTTGGAACACTCATATTTGTTTCCTTTGAAATCCATACTTGTCTGCATACCCTTATCAAATCCTTAAAGGTATTGTCCCCCTTGCATGTTCATTTTCTATTATTTGATCATAGTCTAATCAAAAGTATTTATCTTTTCAAGTTCACTATTTATTTGTGTTCCTTGAAGCCTCTACGTTGGATTTTTTTTAGACACCCCCATGTACATTGTGCAAAGTCATTCCAAAAGTTGTCAAACCTTGTTTCTAAGGGTGTCTTGTTCATTTTCATAATTAGGATAGTCCTGAGGTTGTGACTAATTCATTTGTCTAATTAATAAATGCATGATACCATTTAAGGTACCATGGCATGAGAAGATAGAGATTTTGAAAGGGATAGAATTTAATAAGTTCTTTGTCATAGTGAAAAGTGACTATGACTATCTCTGGGACTACAATAAAGAGATAGATTTAGGAAAAAGGCTTTGTCCACAAAATAAGTTAGAATATTTGTACTAAAATAATTTGAAGGAAGGTGTATGGTAGTCTAGGGAATGCCATAACACCCTAGATAATGGTTGTGAGTCGAAGAAAGGCTAGTAGATTGTCAAGTTTTAGAGGTAACTAGAACTGTCATAGATAGTCATTAAAAAAGGACATAAGAGTCCTTGATAACTTGGTGGGTATGTAGTAGAAGTGGAAAGGGTTGATGTATGGGAAAATTATAGTGTCTAGAATAAGCTGGAGGCTAGGAATCCCAAGAGTGAGGGTTGATCAGTGAACAAGTTAAAAAGAAGTGTCAAAAAGGTAAGACAGTGATCAATATTAGGATCATTGGATTGTTTAATGATTGTCAAGTGTTAAGTGTTTGGTGGATAAAATAAGATATGGGAATCCTAGTTTGAAATAGTGGGAAGGGTAAGAATATGTTTCCATAGAGTATTAAGAGGAAAAGTTAATTAGTCGGTAATTATGTTTGATCAATAAATGTATTATGATCATTTTATTTTTTAAGAATGTGGACAAAAATATGAATGTGTCTAGGAGAGTAGGAGATTTGGGAATGAAAGATAGAGAGTTCTTTGACCATTAAAGGTTCTTATGAAGTAGTAAGGAAGTGTTGTATAGTCAGTGCAGAGGATCCATGTATTTGTTAGAAATAGGAAATAATGAGAGGGGGGGTGAATCAGCATTTCACAAACTTTTACTTTTGCCCAATTATGGATATAAGAAATTAACTTAAAGCTTGCATAAGAAACTAAACTAAGTAAATTGAATAACAAGAATAGAAATAAAATAAATGAACTCATAACACCATGTTTGTTCTCAAGGAAACCCGAGCCAAGGGAATGTTAGAAAGTAAAGATCCCCAAGATAACTGAGAGGGGGGGGGGGTGAATCAGTTATCTAATAATTTATCCATTCAACAGCTTTAAAAAATATAATCAATGTAATGATCAACCATAGAAAGATAATCATACACAATTGCATAATAACACAAGATATGTTGACTAGAGAACCTCTTGAAAAGAGTAATCCCTGGTGGGAATGATGCCCACAAAATGATGCACTAATATGAAAGTTCCTTATTAGAGGATGGACCCTGTTAGGAGTCTTATGAAATACATTTAGTACATATAAATCCTTGTTAGAAGATTTTGAATCCCTATTAAAATATTCTAACCCGGTTAAGAGTTTATGGAAGACAAAAGGACCCACTACCCAAACAACTTCAAGGCAAGATCTCTGAACCCACTGTCCAAAAGATCTTAGAATTATTCAATAGAATAATATGAAATATATTACCTCCTTCACACTATGCCAAAACTGCACTCTCTGCTACACAAGATCACAATTCCTGATCTCTGTACTCACAAGTCTTCCTTCATCACTGAATTAGCTCTTTTCTTCACTTCATGCATATATTTGCATCTCACTCTTCATAGTACACATTACAATAAGGAAAAAATTCCTTCTTATATACCAAACTCAAATAATTACAAATGAGTTGGTCCTCAATTACAAAATAATAAATTCTACACGCTACACACAGAATTCACATAAAACTGTCGGCTTCCAGTTACTGTAACTTTCTCCAAACATATCCTCAAAGTTTTCACTGTGAACCACATCATCATTAATGAGTCTCCAACATCTCTTTAACTACACAAAATTATATTCCATCCCAGCTAAGAGATATCCTCTAATTTCTGAACATCGCTACACAGAAACACTATCTAAACACTGTTTTCACCAAAATGCTCATAACTCTTACAAATGAATGAATTTATTTTTGCGCTACTAACCATAGGTTAATAACACACCAAAAAACATACCATCAATTGTGAAAAAGCCAATCTACAATACAACATGTGTGCAAAATAAAACTGTACCTTCTTTTCTGCTAATATCCAGAATATCACTGTGTTGACATCAATGACAATCCAAGTCATGAATGCAACAAAAACTGCTACAGAATGACTACCAAAACACTTTGCATTCATTCCTAACAATCTCCCCCATTGGCATTGATGGCAACATAGATGAAAAACATCCAATGTTCCAAAAATCCAATACTGCAACATCACTGCAAAATATCAAATTAAATCTTGCTTCATTTTCATATTCAGCTCTCTCATACAATCCACAATGTTTTTCAAGTATATCTCTCCCCCATTGACATCAATGATAGAAATTCTATCACTAAGTCAACAAAAACTTAATTTCAAAAGATACTTTTCAAAAAAATACAATAACAAGAGTCCTCATGACTCAGCTCATAAACTCCCCCATAGAGGAAGTTCCAACATCCAATCCAGAAGAAAGATAGGGCTCATATACCACTGGATGAATGCAATCATCTGCATCAAATCTCAAAAATAGGTTGGGGCATAACCCCAAGCATACCTCTCAGATACACAAATGTATCCTTAGGTAAAGGCTTTGTAAATATATCTACTATCTGCTCCTTTGTACTTATGTACTCCAATCTTACTTCTTTTTCTGCAACTTTCTCTCTTACAACATGATACTTGATCTCAATATGTTTAGTCTTAGAATGTAAAATAGGATTTTTTGACATACTCACTGTACTGGTGTTATCACAATGTATAATAACAGGCTCATCAAACTTTATTCCAATATCTTTCAACATCTGCTTCATCCAAATAATCTGATTACAATTATTTGCTGCTACAACATATTCTACTTCTGTTGTGTTTTGTGAAGTACAATTTTGCTTCTTACGTAGCCAAGAGACCAATTTACCTCCAATAAAAAAGGCTCCACCACTGGTGCTTTTCTTTTCATCAATGCTGCCTCCCCAATCTGCATCAGTATAGGCACATAAGGTAAAATCATCAGAATTCTCATACCATAATCCATAATCCATTGTTCCTTTCAGATATCTCAATATCCTCTTTACTGCTGCATAATGTGATTCTCTAGGTTTTGCTTGAAATCTTGCTACAGTCCCCACTGAATGTGCTATATCAGGTCTTGTATGTGTCAAGTACTGCAATCCTCCAATCATAGATCTGTACTTTTTCTACTCAACTGCTAGTGTCTCATCTTTGCTAGATAACTTATGTCTGGTTACCATAGGTGTTCCAACAAGTTTAGAATCTTCCATTCCAAATATTTTCAATAATTCATTTAAATACTTAGTCTGACTTACAAATATACCTTCCTTGCTTTGTGTTATCTATAATCCCAAAAAATATTTCATTTTTCCAATCATGCTCATCTCAAATTCAGTCTTCATTTCATCTGCAAATTTGTCACTAGCTTCATCTTCTCCTCCAAAGATAATATCATCAACAAATATAACTATAACCAACAAACCATTCTCAATTTATTTTGTGTATAAGTTACTCTCTGTTGTTCCTTTTATAAATCCCAATTTCAATAAATACTTATCCAATCTTGCATACCTGGTTCTAGGTGCTTGTTTTAATCCATATAAAGCTTTCTTTAACTTACATACCATATCTCCTTCTTGTGTCAAAGGAAAACCTTCAGGCTGCTCAATGTAGACTTCTTCCAATTCACCATTCAAAAATGCTGACTTCACATCCATCTGATACACTTTGAATTTCTTGTAAGTTGCATATGCTAGAAACATTCTCACTACTTCAAGTCTAGCCACAGGTGCAAAAGTTTCTTCCTAGTCAATTCCTTCTTGTTGTGAATATCCTTTACATACCAATCTTGCTTTGTTTCTTATCACTTCTCCTTGTTCATTCATCTTGTTTCTGAATACCCACTTTGTTCCAATCACATTCTTGTCTTCAAGTCTAGGGACAAATTCCCATGTCTTGTTTTTTTCAATCTGCTCTAGTTCTTCTTTCATAGCATTGATCCAATGTTCATCTTCACAAGCTTCATTAGTAGTCTTAGGTTCAATTTGAGAAATCAAACATAAATTTACCTTATTTTGAGTCAAAAATCCTTTATCTAAACTTCCAATAACTTTCTCAATAGGGTGATGTCTTGAAGTATACCTGTTAGGTGTCATAGTTACTGATCTTGTTCCTACTGTAGATTCTTCTCTTCTTTCTTCTCTATTTTCTTCTCTGTTTTCTTCTCTGTCTTCTTCAGTATGACTTTCATTTAGCAAATCACTATTAGTTTCAAAAAATAATTCTGCATTTTCAATGTTAGGCTGAGGTTGTGCTTCTCCATCAGATTCATAATCAAGCATTCTTTCCTAAATTTTAAACTTCTCATCAACTTTTACATTTGCACTTTCAACAATAGTCTTAGTTCTTTTGTTATAACATCTATATGCTTTGCTTTTCAAAGAATATCCAAGAAATATTCCTTCATCACTTCTAGGATCAAACTTTCCTATATCATCATCTCTCTTTATATAACATTTACTTCCAAAAATTCTAAAATACTTAACTGAGGGTGTATGTCCAAACCATAATTCATAAGGTGTCTTGTTTGTATCTGCTCTGATTTGTACTCTGTTCATAGTGTATACTGTTGTGTTCACTGCTTCTCTCCAAAATGTTTTAGCCAAATCATTTTCAAACAACATAGCTCTTGCTGCTTCAGTTATTGACCTATTCCTTCTTTCTATAATACCATTTTGTTCTGGTGTTCTAGGGGCTGAAAGTTGTCTCTTAATACCATTCATTCCACAAAAAAGTGTTAAACTCTCTAGATGTAAATTCACCACCTCTATTAGATCTTAGACACTTAATCTTCATTCTAGATTCATTCTCAATTTTTCTTTTCATGATCTTAAATTTATCAAATGTTTCATATTTTTCTTTCAAAAATGCAATCCACATCATTCTTGTAAAATCATCAACTAGAATCATAAAATACCTTTCACCATAGAATCCTCTAGTCCTAGTAGGACCAATCAAGTCTGTATGAACAATCTCCAACTTCTTTGTCGATGTGAACTTCTTATTGGGAAATGAACTCCTTTTCTGCTTTTCCATCATACATTCTTTGCAAATCATGTTAGTAGGTTTCATAATTCTAGGTAAATATCTTACCGCAAGTGTAATGCTCACCTTGAAAATATTATCAAAGTTTATATGACAAAACCTTTTATGCCATAACCAACTGTCATCAATCCTAGTTATCAAACATGTCATCTCAGTAGGATTCAACTGAAATACATTACCTCTAGTTTTGGATCCTTTTCCAATCAGATTTCCATCTTTATCTTTTATCACACAAGTTTTCTCAAAAAACCAAACTTGATAACCCTTATTAGCCAATTTTCCAACGCTTAGTAGATTATGTCTTAGCCCATCAACAAAGTAAACATCATTAGTGTTAGTCTTTCCATCAAGAGTAATAGATCCTATACCCTTAATCAAACAAGGTGCATTGTTACCAACCCTAACAATTCCCCCATCATAATTATCTAACTTAACAAACTTTCTTTTATCTCCAGTCATATGATGTGAACAACCATTGTCTATAATCCAATCAGATTTCTTTTCAACTTGTGAAACTAATGCTTTTTCTTCCCTTTTATCAGATTCGGAACTTTCTTCTTTAACTGCTACAAATCATATTTCCTCAAAGTTATCATTATCACTGTCACTTAAATGTTTTTCAATTCCTGCTTCAAAATCTTCATCATTTGCATAATAACATTCTTTAGATCTCCTAGGTTTAAAGTTGCTTCTATACTTCTTAACTCTTTTAGGACATTTAGATGCAAAATGACCATATTCTTGACAAGTCCAACATTTGAAGATTTTCTTACCATCTGGTTCTCTTTTTACAAGTAATGCAATACCTTCTTCAATCTTCTTATCTTCCTCAGATCTACTACTGCTGGCATAATCTCCATTCACACTAGTACTTCTTGTAGGTCTAATACTAAGAGCACTGAATGTTGTTTCCATTCTAGGTATCTCTCCTGATAATCTCAAGTTCATCTCTGTTGTTTCTAATCTTCCAAGAAGAGTCTCTCTTGAAAAGTTTGATGTACAAGGTATCACTTGTTCAATCATCTGCGTTGTCTGCTTGAATACTGGTGTCAAAGTTCTCAAAATTTTCCATAGCACTTCATTCTCTATCTTATCACCTCCACAAGACTTTATTCCTGTCACAATCTCAGACATCCTACCAATATAACTTCTAATAGATTCATCTTCCATCATTCTGATATCTTCAAATGCACAAATCCAATTATGTAATCTAGCCTTCTTTGCATGTTCATCACCTTCAAAAGTAGAATGTAAAGCTTTCCAAATTGCATGAGATGTTTTCAAACATCTTACCTGACTATATTCATTCTCTGGTAGTGCTGACAAAAGTGCTTCTCTTGCAAGTATGTTACACATGAATAGATCTAGTTCATCTTTAGTTCTTGTCTCTAGATTGTCTTCCTCAATGATAGTCTTCTCATTCTTTGTAATCAACCAATAACTTGGTCCTAAACACAATAGATGTGTCTTCATCTTTTCTTTCCAGCTGTCAAAATTTACTCCATCATACTTAGGGCTTTCTTTTCTGAAATTCACCATGGATCTCCTTAAGTTGTTAAACTTTTCTTTCAAGGACCTGCTGCTCTGATACCAATTGTTAGAAAGTAAAGATACCCAAGATAACTGAGAGGGGGGGGGGAGGGGTGAATTAGTTATCTCATAATTTATCCATTCAATAGCTTTAAACAATATAATCAATGTACTGATCAACCATAGAAAGATAATCATACACAATTGCACAATAACACAAGATATGTTGACTAGGGAACCTCTTGAAAAGAGTAAACCCCGGTGGGAATGATGCCCACAAAATGATGCACTAATATGAAAGTTCCTTGTTAGAGGATGGACCTTGTTAGGAGTCTTATGAAATACATTTAGTACATATAAATCCCTATTAGGAGATTTTGAATCCCTGTTAAAAGATTCTAACCCGGTTAAGAGTTTATGGAAGACAGAAGGACCCACTACCCAAACAGCTTCAAGGCAAGATCTCTAAACCCACTTTCCAAAAGATCTTAGAATTATTCAACAGAATAATATGAAATATATTACCTCCTTCACACTATGCCAAAACTACACTCTCTACTACACAAGATCACAATTCCTGATCTCTGTACTCACAAGTCTTCCTTCATCATTGAATTAGCTCTTTTCTTCACTTCATGCATATATTCGCATCTCACTCTTCATAGTACACATTACAATAAGGAAAACATTCCTTCTTATATACCAAACTCAAATAATTACAAATGAGTCGGTCCTCAATTACAAAATAATAAATTCTACATGCTACACACAGAATTCACATAAAACTGTCGGCTTCCAGTTACTGTAACTTTCTCCAAACATATCCTCAAAGTTTGCACTGTGAACCACATCATCATTAATGAGTCTCCAAAATCCCTTTAACTACACAAAATTAGATTCCATCCCAGCTAAGAGATATCCTCCGATTTCTGAACATCACTACACAGAAACACTATCTAAACACTGCTTTCACCAAAATGCTCATAACTCTTACAAATGAATGAATTTCTTTTTGCACTATTAACCATAGGTTAATAACACACCAAAGAACATACCATCAACTGTGCAAAATCCAATCTACAATACAACATGTGCGCAAAACAAAATTGTACCTTCTTTTTTGCTAATATCCAGAATCTCACTGTGTTGACATCAATGACAATCCAAGTCATGAATGCAACAACAATTGCTATAGAATTACTACCAAAACACTTTGCATTCATTCCTAATAGGGAAAACCTTGGTGGGGATGATACCGACAATTGATCCACTAATCAAAAGTATCTAGTTAAGGATGTTGACCCTGTTAGGAGTCTGTTACATACATATAGTGTCTATGTCCTAGTTAAAGGACTCTAGGCCTTGTTAGAAGCCTTAACCCTATTAGGAGTTGCTATTACAAAAAAAATATTTTCAAGATGAGCTCTCTACCCAAACATGCAATATACAATAATAGCTTCTGATATAAAGGTAAAGTACAAAACCTTTTACTTCTCGTGAATACCTTTCCTATTCTGATTTAGCTTTGTAGGCTCTTCTCTTTAACATGCAGTAGTTATCTTCTTTCTTCTTAAAATATACAACTTTTCATCATATTTAAACTTATTAAAATTGCTATATGTAGCTTTTTTCTACATAATTCTTACATATATACAAGTTATTACAATAAATAACTTCCAGTCGGCTTACAATACTTATATTCTTCTCAAAATATAAAATCAATTCATGTTGCCTTAGGGTTAACATCTAGGATGTTGTCCCTACATAGTTAAGTCATTATTTTGATAAAAAAATAATTCCTTAACTCAATGTAATCATATTCTATCTCCTGCTTTGTTCAGGTCAGCTCAACACTATCTCTGTAAATATTTAATATCTTCTTTTGTACATACTGTACAAACTTTCACTCTCATATGTAGCTTTGATATACATATAATGATCCATGTTCAAGTGTGCATTCACTGAACCTTCTTCTGTGAACATTGCTAATCAAAACTGTCTTCGATTAGACTGGTAAACACTGGTGTACTTAGACAATTTTCTAATGTGCTCATACAAGACTACTTCCTTCAATTATTCTATCTTCATGCTGAGTATATATTTCCATAATGACAACATTTTGATATCCTATTTAGCCAAATTGTCAACAATTTCCCCCTTTGTCATTGGTGGCAATGTATGGGAAAATTGGCTAAGTCCCAAAAACTTAAATTACAAAATTGTGGCCATTACAAAATGTAGATCTTACATAACTACTTATTTCTCCAAAGATCCTCCAAAAACTGATACTCCCCCTAAGATTATACTTCATACTATACTGCATATCTATACATACAATTTTCAACTTATACTTCTCCCCCTTTGACAACAATGACAAAGGTGTCAAAAATAATGTAACAAAACTATTTTACCTCATGATTACAATATTGCAAGGCCAGAAGACTTGCAACACAATCTGCAAAATTAACTTTCAGGCTCTTTATTTCCTTGTCCCATGACTTCTACATTGCATCAGAAACACTGAGAAATGCACATAGGCCAAAGGATGCAATTTCAACTACCTTAAGATTTGCATAAGCAAATTTTCCATAAGATGTCTTCGATGAAAAACATTCTTCCAACTGACTCTCTACAATAATGATTTTTAGTGATACATACTCTCTAACTAGAGTGAATCTCTTCAATTTCTTCTCCTTCTCATCATTCATAAGTCTCATATCATCAAAAATTTTGCTTTTTTTCCTTTCAATTTTTGAGATCTTCACATTCGGGCTTTGCAAAACATTTACTACCACTTGTAGTTCTACTTCTTTGATCTTCAACTTCTCTGATATTTTAGATGTGTGGCTATGGGATTGTGTACACTGAATGTACAATGATTTCCCTCTCTCTAAGCATCTTCTCAACTCTTTTATGCATACATCCAAGTTGTCTAGATCATTTCTGATATTCTGGCATACAACTTGAAATACTTGTGCATCATGGGCTGCTTGGGCTTTGACTGTTGCAATATCAGATAGATTTGTAAATTCCATGTCAAAAGCTTTCATTACCTCTTTTTCTTTTTCTTGGGGATCAGCCTCACTAACTTGACTTGATATAACAATTTTAAGTTTACTTGTTACCTCAAGTAGTGCTCCTTCCAAGATTTTTACCTTTTTGTTCTTTCCATTAATCTTATTCAGAGATGAGATCAACTCTATTTGATCATCATCATCCACTTCTTGTCCTAAGCTTGCAAACATTGATTCAAAATGTGGTTTTTGTGATGCTTTTGTTGTGTCCTTTGGATAAGGAATAAGCACTAACTATTTTTGTAGCACTACATGCTCTTCTTCTATTGTATCAGTCTGAGTTTCCTCTTTTTCTCCTTCCTTACTTGTTTCAACCTTTTCTTCCTTATTTTCTGTTGTATCCTTTTTCTCATCAATCTCTATCAAATTTCCAACATCAGCTCCTTGGTCATTGAAAGGATTTTCTTCGCTGTCTAGGGTGATATTCATTCCCTCAATGTTCATAGATTCATCTATAATGTTGATGGAGGGTGGTAGAGATGGTGATGATTTAGTCTAATATTATGCTTCAACTGCTTGATCAGATTCACTGATTTGTTCACCTAGTCCAGAGGTCATTACCTTCACAACCACTTCCTCTGTTTCTTTATTTATCTCCTCATAATTTCCTCCCATTATTAGTATTTTTCTTCTCTTCTTCCTTAGATAGGTACTTAGTTTTTCCATTATTTCTTTAATATTTTCTTCATCTTTTATCTCATAGAGCTTTCTTACAAATATTTCTCTTATTCTTTTATCTTCTTATATAGCTCTCTTCTTCCTATTAATCAATTTCTCATATATATTTTCATGGATCTTGCCTTTTATGTCATCAAATTTCTTGTCTGCAAGGATCATATGTCTGACAACTACATTTTCCAGATTCAACTTCTCAAAGTTATCATACATCTCATAGTATTTGTTTAACTTGGTGAAATCCCCTTCATTTATGATCAAAGGGTTCACTTTATCTATTTTAGGCTTCCATTTCTTCTTGTTGCTACCTACCTCTTCATCTATCTTAACTACTGATATTTTCCTTTGCACTAGGGTAAAGATAGTCTTCTATCTTTTACCTGGTCTACTTTCTATTTTTTTTACTCTCTTAGTCAGTGTGGTGGAGGATGATCTTGTAGATTTCCTTACTTCTTGTACTTCCACTTCTTTAATTTCTTCATTAATTTCCTGAATTTCTTTAGTAGGGGCTGCATGGGATGTCAAGGGTGGAACTGATAATACTTCTTTCTGTCCAATGTCCTTGATTTTTGATGATGTCTTCTTCGAAATGACAAACTCATGTACGGTCATACCAATATCTTTCAATATTTTCTTGATGGTACTGTCAACTCTCTTATTTGCCAATTTATATGCTTGTGATGATTGTACGGAATTGAAGTTCTCTTCATGTGTCCCAAATCTAGGACTCTTAGCATCCAAATTACTCTTAAGTAACCTATTCACATAACCTTCAATTTCAACTTTTGAAACCTCATACTCAAGAGGATCTATAAATTCTACTCTTTGCTCAACTGCTTTAATATAGGTAAAGTCTGTATCTACCAAAAAGCATATCTCATCTTTGTACTTTTCCACAATAGATGGTGGAATCCTTGATCTTTTCTTCATTTCATTCTGAAAAGTCTTAATCACTAAAGTAGCACTTTCATTCACTTTGTCAATAGGGTGTCTCAGGTACACTTTATTAATTCTATCCATAGAATTTTTGTTGTCATTCCAGTCAAAACCTATAGTATATGGGAATCTTCTCAACAAATGAAAAAAAATGTAGGTGTGATGAACTACAACTGATTGAGAACCTGATTGAAGAACTTCAAGTGATAAGAGATCACTGAGCACATAATTGTTATGTAAGATAATTCAATCAATTTTATGTGTCATTGATGTCAACTAGTTTTGGCAATACTTATCATGGAGTTGCAAACATCTAACACATCTATAGAAGAGAAGAGAAAGATGAAGAATCAAGATATCTACATGGAGAAAGATGGATATAATAGATGAGGATAAGGAATACCTTTGGTAACTTATTGATGAGTCTATGACTTCATATTGTTGACTTGATTATGTTAAATTAATCTTTTATGAAGTTGGGAGCAAAATGTTACAAAGCAGTGTTGTCGATTAATGAAGCATTCCAGTATACATGAAGCAATGTAGTGTATACCGAGCACATTATAAACCAAGCTTGTGTTCATCGACGCATTTATTTGTTAATCAAGAATGAACAAATGAACTAAATGATTTGTTTAGCTGACAGAAGTTGATGAGCTAGAAAGTACCTCATGATTGGAGTGAAAGATAAAGTTTGTTACGAGATCAACAGCTAGAAAAATTCAAGGAAGATCTAAAGGACATATTTGAAATGTGTTACTAACACATCAACCAAGGAAGGTTTAAGCAGCAAAACCAACAAAGGAGATTAAGTGGAAAAATCTGATGGATGAAAAGAAAATGCTTTACTTGTCTATTTAAGAGACTAGGGTTTCATTATGAAAATCATGCCAAAGGAAAGGATACTACAGAGATATCACATGAACAAGCTTCATGCATGCCTGATCAAACTAGTTAAGGAGAACCGAACTGCAGAGATTATTGAGCATCAGAAAGCTATAACCGAGAGATAGTAAGTTATTGAATATTGTTGAAACAGAATTGATATATTGATCAGAGATTTGAATGAGCACAATATAGATCTCTACATCTACAAATCAAGTTGTATTGTAATTAGATCAACTGTTGTTATAGTTTAACCATTGTAATCAGATAAATCTCTTAACCAAGTAGACTTGAAAGTCTTGTAATGTCATTCATAGAATGCACATTTGTTATCCTGTCAACCCCATAGTGAATGTTGGTTAGATGATAACGGTTAGTGTTAAATCCTCTAACAAGGTCACACCTTACAGTGTGTTTTTTAACCTTTAATAGGGTTGGGTCTTCACCAACCTCACTTCAGAAGAGTGAATAATTTTTGGGTTGCTGGTCCCAGGTGGTTTTTCCCTTTACAGGGTTTCCACGTTAAATCTCTTGTGTTATTTGTTGATTGTGGTGATTGTTTGATATCATACTTTACATGTTGCATATTGGATTTGATCGGTAGTTACTATATGTTATTGACTGGTAATCGGTAAAAGCACAGACAATTTACTATTATGTGTTACCAAGCTACAGAAATTTGTTTAAATTGTTTTTGGATATAAATTTTGTATCTAGGACAGTGGATAACTGATTCACCCCCCTCTCAGTTATTCTAACAATTGGTATCAGAGCTTATTGGTTTCTTGGAACAACATTTTGAGGACTTCAGCATAAAGATCACAAAATGTATAAGAGGGGTGTGCCAAAGATGAACAAGGACAACTTTACAATATGGAAAAGCCGAATGAAACTGCATATATCTAGAATTGGGAATTCTGCCCTCACACTATTATAAAATGGCTACATTGCACCACCCACTGGACCTTTGACTCTAGATCAACTAAGAGATAGACATGAGCATAACATTACTATGATGAAGATTGTTGTTGCTCTGACAGATGCTGAGTTTGAAGATATTAAAGATTGCACTACTGCTAAAGATATGTGGGATAAACTTGCTCAAGTTTATAGTGGTGATACAAATGTCAAGAGAGCCAAAGCCGAAAGTCTAAGAGGAAGATTCGATGATATGAAGATGAAAGAAGGAGAAAACATTGTGCAATACACAAACAAAATAAAGGAGGTAGTTCATGCTATCAGAGCATCTGATGGAGTTATTGATGAAGAGAATGTGGTAAGCAAAATTATAAGGACTTTATTGCCTATTTACGCCATTAGAATATATGTAATTCATAAAAATAGGTCAGCACCTAACAGTACTCTCACTCTTGATAATCCAATTGGAAAGATAACAACATTTGAACTGAACAACTATGATAATAGTGTTGTACCAAATGTTGAATCTTCTTTTATGACTTCTTTGAAGATTGGTAAGTCTAGTAGTAGAAATAATAAGAATGATAGTGATAGTAATACTGATGATGAACTTGATGAGCTTGAAGCTCTTATGGATAGGAGATTACCTAAAGGAAAAGGTAGATATAGAGGCAAATTACCTTTAGCATGTTTTAACTACAAAGAGGTTGGTCATATTGTTGCTAGATGTCTAAACAAAAAGGAAGATGATAGAGTCAAAGACCGATCTGGTGAAGGAAGTTATGGGAGAAGAGACAACAAAAGTTACCGATGCTACAACAGAGACAACTGAGACAATAATGACAAAGGCAAAAAGGTATGTTACTTTGCAGAAGAAAATGAATTTGATTCTGATTCAGATGATGATGTAGAGGTAGTATTTTTTGCTATGAAGGATGATTCTGAGGAAGAAGAAAAGTATGTAGAAACAAAACTGATTTCCAAGGTTAATAAAAATGATACATGGATCATAGATAGTGGCTGTACACATCACATGATTGGTGATGAAGAAAATTTTAATCACCTTGAGCAATATAATGGAGGATCTATAAAAATGGGTAATGATACACCTTGCATGGTTAGAGGAAAGGGATCCTTGCTGGTAAATGATAGAATCCAATGTGATAATGCTTATTGGGTAGAAGGACTAAACTATAATTTGCTAAGTGTGGCACAACTAAACAATTTAGGTCACCGAGGTGCTTTTGAGAGCAAGAAAGTAAAAATATTTGATAATGGAGGAAGACTTGTTGGAACAGGAGCACAATCAAAAGGTAACTTGTTTTATCTTAACAATGATGAGTCTTCTTGCTTAATGATGAAAAATGAAGATGCTTAGTTATGGCATAAAAGGTTATGTCATGTGAACTTTGATAACATGATTAAAATCAATAAAAAGAAAAAGGTTAGAGGTCTGCCTAACTTATCTAAGCTTGATCATGTTATGTGTCATTAGTGTCAGAAAGGTAAAATGATAAAATATAATTTCAAAAGCAAAGATTATTCAACAAAGAAAATACTTGAGTTAGTTCACACCGACTTGTGTGGTCGTATGAGAACTCAGAGTTATTATGGTGATAGATATTTTATTCTTTTTGTTGATGACTATACTAGATTGATGACTGTCATGTTCTTGAAAGAAAAATCAGAGGCATTTAAGATGTTCAAGTGGTATAAAGAAAAAGTAGAGAAAGAGACTAGTAAAGAATTTAAATGCTTAAGATCTGACAGAGGAGGTGAATTTACTAACTTTTGTAATGAGCATGGTATTAAAAGATAGGTCTCTGCACCAAGGACACCTCAGTAGAATGGAATTTCTGAAAGGAGGAATAGGTCAATAGTTGATTGTGCAAGAACATTGATGATAGAGAAAAATGTTACATAGACATACTGGAGAGAGGCAGTTAGCACAGTTGTTTATGTTTTGAACTAAGTACAGTTGAAGAATGACACTAACAAAACACCCTACGAGTTATGGTTTGGACACAAACCCACTGTAAGTTATTTTAGAATTTTTGGAAGTAAATGCTTTATTCTGAAAGATGAAAGAAATGGAAAGTTTGACTCAAAAGGTGATGAAGGGATATTTCTTGGATATTCCACTAAAAGAAAAGCATATAAGTGTCTAAATAAAGTTACTAATAAAATGATAGAAAGTGCTTTTGTCAGGGTTGATGAGTTTGCTGACAAGAATGCAGAAGAAAGCACAAAGGAATAGGAAGACTATGGTAGATTCACATACATTGAGCATCCTGACTATCTACCAAAGCCGCAAACAGTGACAACCAGTCAATGGGAAAACAACACCGAGCAACAAGAAAGAGAAATCGACAAGCAGGAAGGACCTACCGAGAAAGCAAATGAACTTGAACAAGATGAACAAGAAAGAAGAGATCGGATACTAGAAAGATTTGTCAAAAGACACCATCTTGAGAAGCAAATTATTGGTGACAAGCAAGCTGGCATACAAACAAGAAGTAAGTCAAGACAAGGTACATGCTTAGTTTGTGAATATGAACTAAAAAATGTTGAAGTTGCATTGGAGAATGAAGAATGGATTAATGCAATGAATGAAGAGATTGAATAGATAGAGAAAAACAAAACATGGACCTTAGTACCTAAACCTAAGGATAAGAATATTATCAGTACTAAGTGGATCTTCAGAAACAAGTTGAATGAAAATTGAGAGGTTACAAGGAATAAAGCTAGACCAGTTTGCAAGGGGTATGCACAAGAGGAATGAATTGACTATGGTGAGACCTTTGCACCTATTTTTAGACTAGGAGTTAGAATGTTACTGGCTTATGCAGCACATAAGAAATTCAAATTTTATCAAATGGAGGTTAAGTCTACATTTTCGAATGGGATACTTGAAGAAGAAGTCTACATAGAACAACCAAAAGGGTTCATTGATCCAGACAAGAAATACATGGTATGTAGATTACATAAAGCTTTGTATGGTTTGAAGCAAGCACCGAGAGCCTGGTATGAAAGGCTGCATACTTATTTGTTAAGTATTGGATTTGTTAGAACTAGTGAGAACAACAATTTGTACATGAAAGGAGATACTGATGATACTATTATAATTGCTGAAATATTTGTGGATGATATTATCTTTGGAGGTCAAGATCACCTATGTAAATCCTTTGCTGATGAGATGAGAAAAGAGTTTGAAATGTCTATGTTTGGGGAGATTAAGTTCTTTCTAGGACCGTAGGTTATTCAGTAGAGTGATGGGATATTCATCACACAATCCAAGTATATAAAGGAAGTACTGAAAACATTTGGCATGGAAGATGCTAAACTAGTTGGAACACCAATGGTCATAGGCTAAAAATTGACTAAAGAGGATGAAACTATAGAGGTGAACCAAACACTGTACCAATCAATGATTGGTAATTTAATGTATGTAGTACATAGTAGACCAGATATAGCACATGTTGTGGGAATTGTTGCAAGATTCTCTACAAATCCTAAGGAGTCACACATGATTACTACAGAGCATTATGGATTATGGTATCCTAAGGAAGGTAAGTTTGAACTTAAAGTATACACCGACGCTGATTGGGTTGGAAATGTGGATGATAGAAAAAGCACAACTGGAGGAGCATTTTTCTTCGGTGAAAGACTTGTTACCTAGACAAGTAAGAAGAAGTCTTTTATTTACCAGTCTACAACTGAAGTAGAGTATGTTTTTGCCGCAACAAACTGTTCAAATATTGCTTATATCAAGAAAGTGTTAGAAGGAATGAATGAGATAATCACTGAGTTGGTGATTATATACTGTGATAACACTAGTGCCATAAACATTTCAAAGAATCTAGTGATGCACTCTAAAACAAAGCACATATCTATCAAGTATTACTACTTAAGAGAACAAGTGCAGGAGAAGCAAGTGAAGCTAGAATTTGTTACATGTAAAGAGCAACTTGCAGACATATATACAAAGCCTCTACCGAAAGATACATTTGAATGCTTGAGGACTAGACTTGGGGTCCGTCCCCTATCTACCGATCACTTATGTGATCTAGAGGTTGCATCAGCCTAATCTTATTAGAAGATCATTCATGTTGATGCAGCATAGTTCACAATTTGGACTTCTGTCTAAAGTTGTGAAAGTTTGGAAGAACTGGAACAGGTTTTCATAATCAGTATATGGAGATACAGTGAATGCACCAGATAATAGAGAGTCACATGGCTACTATAGAGCTGTATGGTTTATTTTTTTCTTTGGCATTATTGTCAAAGGGAGAGATAAACAATACGATAACCGAGGAGAATATAGGAACATCTATCTTAGGGAGAGACAATCTACAAAGATACAGGGAGAGATAAACAGAAGGAACTTGAGAGCTGCTATAGATCATATCTGCAGAAGATAGTCTGCACATTGCAATGTTGTTATGTAACATAGTGATTAAACATATTAAGCTAGGGAGAGCTTACCGTGCTACAACATTTGTTTATAGATTTTTAGAATACATGTTTGGTATGTGTATGGTATACTTCATATTGCTTGAGTTGCCATCAATGCCAAAGGGAGAGATTGATGAACTACAACTGATTGAGAACCTGATTGAAGAACTTCAAGTGATAAGAGATCACCGAGCACATAATTGTTATGTAAGATAATTGAATCAATTTTATGTTGTCATTGATGTCAAGTAGTTTTGACAATACTTATCATGGAGTTGCAAACATCTAATACATTTGTAGAAGAGAAGAGAAAGATGAAGAATCGATATATCTACATGGAGAAAGATGGATATGATAGATGAGGATAAGGAATACCCTTGGTAACTTATTGATGAGTCTATGACTTCATATTGTTGGCTTGATTATGTTACATTAATCTTTTATGAAGTTGGGAGAAAAATGTTACAAAGCAATGTTGTCGGTTAATGAAGCATTCCAGTATACACTGAGTAGTGTAGTGTATACCGAGCATAGTATAAACTGAGCTTGTGTTCACCAATGCATTTCTTTGTTAACCAAGAATGAACAAAAGAACTAAATGATTTGTTTAGCCGACAAAAGTTGATGAGCTGGAAAGTACCTCATGATTGGAGTGAAAGATAAAGTTTGTTACAAGATCAACGGCTAGCAAAATTCAAGGAAGATCTAAAGGATAGATTTGAAATGTGTTACTGACACATCAACCGAGGAAGGTTTAAGTGGAAAAACCAACGAAGGAGATTAAGTGGCAAAATTTGATGGATGAAAAGAAAATGGTTTACTTGTCTATTTAAGAGACTAGGGTTTCATCATGAAACTCATGCCGGAGGAAAGGATGCTACAGAGATATCACATAAACAAGCTTCATACATGCCTAATCAAACTAGTTAAGGAGAACCAAACTGCAGAGATTACCGAGTGTCAGAAAGCTATAACCGAGAGACAATAAGTTACTGAATATTGTTGAAACAGAATTGATATATTGATAAAAGATTTGAATGAGCATAATATAGATATGTACATCTACAAATCAAGTTGTATTGTAATCAAATCAACTACTGTTACAATTTAACCATTGTAATCAGATAAATCTCTTAACCGAGTAGACTTGAAAGTCTTGTAATGTCATTCATAGAATGCACATTTGTTATCCTATCAACCCCATAGTGAATGTTGGTTGGACGATAATGTTTAGTGTTAAATCCTCTAACAAGGTCACACCTTATAGTGTGTTTTGTAACCTTTAATAGGATTGGGTCTTCACCAACCTCACTTCAGAAGAGTGAACAATTTTTGGGTTGTCGGTCCCAGGTGGTTTTTCCCTTTACAGGGTTTCCACATTAAATCTCTTATGTTGTGTGTTGATTGTGGTGATTGTTTGATATCATACTTTACATGTTGCATATTGGATTTGATCAGTAGTTACTATATGTTATTGACTGGTAATTGGTAAAAGCACAAACAATTTACTATTATATGTTATCAAGTTGCAGAAATTTGTTTAAATTGTTTTCGGATATACATTTTTTATTCAGGATAGTGGATAACTGATTCACCCCCCTTAGTTATTCTAACAAGGTGATCAGAGATTAAAGTCTAAATTGTGAATTCTTGTTCTCTTTGATCTTCTCAATATTTTTGGTCAACTGAATCCTCAAAATTTCACACATATCTACCTGTACTTTCTCTACACACATAAGACAAGTTGCATGCACCATGTCAGCTGCCATATCATCTTCTCTTGAGATTGCACAAAATTTTGAAGTCAATATTTTACACACATACCTAACATCATCTTTTTCAATCTTAGTTATAACAATTCCTCTTCCATTGTATGAAGACTTGGTATTGTCTAACATTGTTTTCTTGACATTCTTTTCATTCAAAGGAATAACTCCTGACTTAGATAATTCAATTACCTCATGAATAAGGTCTGTGGTGATGTCTATGACTCTATCATCTAACCAAAACTTTCCATTATGAATTTTGCTCAATATTATCTTGGTCCATTCATCATTCTAAAATTCATAGTGAAGTGTATACTTGATAACATCAATTTCACTCAAATTTTCAAACCCTTCTTTGTATGGCATATCTTGTTTGTAAATCTTATCATACTCCATGATTAGGTTACCATATCCTATAGGCTCAAACTTACATTTAAGATAACCTTTTACATCTTCTAAATGCAAAACTAGGGTCTTCTTCCAAAGGTTCTATAGATTCCTTCTTCATTTTAGGTCTGACTAAATCTCTGATGTTGTGAACTAGTGATGCATCCATGATTCTATTAAATATGACTACTTTTGATATGAATACTTAGTAAGATACCTGAGAAATTTAGGGCTTTGCATAGATCTTGCAAGAATTCTATCTCCAAATCCTATAAACTGCTCTTAATCTCCACTGGCTAGCTCTCTATATCACTTGCAATTGCTTGAATGATCAACTAATACCAATCATCAGCTTTTATCCTTCAAATCTTTCAAGATTATAACATCGCATTAAATTTATTTACTGCTTCATGCCAAAAAGTTGTTCCTGGTTACCTGCAAAACTTCATTCTTTTTGTGTAACCTCATACATATTCACAAATTCATCCACTCTTAACCATAGCTTCAGTATAAAATATACTAGCTCATATTAAATTTGCAAGACTTAATTAAATCTATTCTAACTTCTACACTATTCTAATGCCTTACTCTAATACATAATTCATGAAATAAATGTTTAAGTGCTTTGAGATGAATTAGGAAATGACTCACACTTACTCTCAGATACTTTACCTATCTAATTTCCTGGTGTACTAAGTGTGCTCGCTTGATCTTGATCTTTAACAAACTCAAATTCTTCCAAGTTACTGCAGCATTCTCTCTGACTTTTGTTGGTGTTCATATTTCTCCTTGTGTAGTTTCTAGGATTAGGTTTTCTCATGTTGTTCATTCTACAAAATCTTGATGTGTGACCAAAATTGTTGCATATTTGGAAAACTACTCCATTGTTTCCATATCTCGATCATGTATGATTGATTTGTGATCTGTAATTTATGGCAATATGTCCAATCTTATTGCATCTATAACACACAACTCCATTCCTTTTGTTCATGTCTCCAATAGGTCTCTTATTTGTAGGGTTAGTATCTCTAAACATTCTACTACTATTGTTATCATTAGATTTAGGTTTCTTACAATCAATAGCTCTATGTCTAAAACCATGACAATTATAACAATAACCAGAGATAGGTTTGAATTGCTTACCTATACAATCTCTTTTCATGTGTCCAAAAGAATTGCATGAAAAACATTTACCTTTGAATTCTCTTCGCATATCTTTAGGTGGTTCATCTTCTTTAGGTGGATTAGGTATATCTTCAGATTTGTTAGCTTCATCAGGCTTCTTTTCATCTTTGTTCTCAGAGTGTTCTGAATCTAGTTCTTTGCATTCCTCAATCTTCTTAGGGAGCTTATCTTCAAGATATCCAAGGCTGGTTTTATCATAAGATGGTTTCTGATAAGACATTTGTTCATCAATATTTTCACTACTGGAATACAAATTATCAAGATGTTGTTTATACCGAGTTAGTTCTCCTTTCACAATTGTATTGTACTTCTCAAGTTTAGCATACTACAATTTTGTTTTCTCAAATTCAGATGTCACTTTGGTAAGTTCAGATTTCAGATTTGCATTCTTAGATTTCAGATTTGATTCATCTTTTCTACTGTCATCTTTCAAGCTTAACTTCAAATCTACAATCTTTAACTCATGTTTAAGGATCTCATTTTCTTTCTTCAGTTTTGAAATTTCATCACAGTCCTTGACTTGAATTGTAGGTTCTTTCTTTGATTTTAGATCTTCTATCTTTTCTTTTAGTTTCTCAATGTAGTTTTTTACATCATCATGTTTCTCTTTCAGAGTATCTCTTTCTTTAGTAAGAATATCAATCTATTCAAGAGCTTCTTCAAGATTCTTTTGCAATTGATCCATATCCATAGAGATCTTACTCAAGCTGTTAGGATTTCTCTGAATAACTTTGTTCTGAGTAACTAGGCTCTGATACCAATTGTTAGAAATAGGAAATATTGAGACGGGGGTGAATCAGTATTTCACAAACTTTTACTTTTGCCCAATTATGGATATAAGAAATTAACTTGAAGCTTGCATAAGAAACTAAACTAAGTAAACTAAATAACAAGCATAGAAATAAAAAATAAATAAACTCATAACACCATGTTTGTTCTCAAGGAAACCCTGGCCAAGGGAAAACCCCGGTGGGGATGATACCCACAACTGATCCACTAATCAAAAGAATCTGGTTAAGGATGTTGACCCTATTAGGAGTCTGTTACATACATATAGTGTCTATGTCTTGGTTAAAGGACTATAGGCCTTGTTAGAAGCCTCAACCCTGTTAGGAGTTGCTATTACAAAAAAAATGTTTTCAAGATGATCTCACTTCCCAAACATGCAATATAAAATAATAGCTTCTGATTTAGCTTTGTAGGCTCTTCTCTTTTACATACAGTACTTATTTTCATTCTTCTTACAATATACAACTTCATATCATATGTCAACTTATTACAATTTCTATATGTAACTTTTTTCATACTTCGCATTACCTAATTCTTACATATATATACAGGTTATTACAATAAATAACTTCTAATCAGCTTACAATGCTTATACTCTTCTCAAAATATAAAATCAGTTCATGCTAACGTAGGGTTAACATCTAGGATGTCATCCCTACATAGTTAAGTCATTATTTTGATAAATAAAATAATCCATTAACTCAATGTAATCATATTCTGCCTTCTGCTCTGTTCAAGTCGGTTCAACATTGTCTCTATAAATCTTTAATATCATCTTTCTTACATGTCGTATAGATTTATGCTCTCATATGTGGCTTTGATATACATATAATGATCCATGTTCAAGTGCGCATGCACTGAACCTTCTTCTGTGAACATCGCAAATCAAAATTGTCTCTGATTAGACTAGTAAACATTGTTGTACTTAGATAATTTTCTAATGCACTCATAGAAGACTGCTTCCTTCGATTATGCTATCTTCATGCTGAGTATATGTTTCCATAATGAAAACATTTTGATATCCTACTTAGCCAAATTGCCAACATTATTGATCCAAAGGGAAGAATTTGATTAGTGTTTGGTGTCTTCAATAAACTAAAAGATTTGTCCTTACTGAATATGACATTGGGAAGAGGTTATTCAAGATTCTTAGAATCAAGGTAGGATTCTATGCATCATAGTGGATATGAAAGTAGCCAAGTCTATGTACATTTTCTTGGAAGAACATATGATGCATAGACTTGGCTACTTTCATGTCTTGTTCTTAGTGAGTACCAATCCTTATGATGAACTAAAAGTAAGGCTTAGTGAGTATCATAATGTCTACTCACTAAGGATTGTAATATGTGTACATTATAAATGAGTTGATAGTCAATCATGAGATGAATTGAAAACAAGTAATACTTAATCATTGATGCCCTAGGTCATCACAGCAAGCAAATAATAAAAATACAAGGATCCAGCAATAATGCCCTAGTGTTAAACACGGGTCCTCAAAGATCCAATCAAGTAAAATATAACAGTGAGCATTATAATGTTGTGTCAATAACCAAATCAAATTGAGAAATGATACATATAGAAGGAAGAAATAGTTAGAGGCCCGTGGCCTTGAGCAATCAAGTACAGTATATAATAATCAATGGAAGCAAACAATGATGCCCTAGCCTGATAGTCAATCATGTGATAAGTTGAAAACAAGTAATAGTTAATCATTGATGCCCTAGTTCATCACAGCATGAAAGTAGATAATAAAAATACAAGGATCCAACAATAATGCCCTAGTGTTAAACACGGGTCCTCAAAGATCCAAACAAGTAAAATACAAAAATGAGAATTATAATGTTGTGTCAATAACCAAATCAAAGATATATAAAGAAGGAAGAAATAGTCATAGGCCCGCGGCCTTGAGAAAGTAAATAATCATCAATGGAAGTAAAGCATGATGCTTCTAGCTCACATGAAGCAAATGGAATGATCAAATATCCAAATAAACACCTACCTCTTCTTTCCTAGCTCGACTTCACCCTCTTCACGCATGCAGCTATGATTTGGGGAAAGTTAGAAATGAGCCTTTCTTTGTCTTTCTTTTTTTGTTTATAATTATGTGGATATCAAAATAATGACAGCACCATTGCTATTATGACAGAGTCAGGGGAAATTCCAAAAAATATTCAAAAATCAAACACAAATGGTAGTGTCATCGCTACCCACCATCGGAATTCAACCCCAAATGTTATAGTGATAATGAGTATAGTATTAATCAAGCTAGTTATCACCGATGCATTCTAGTATTGACCGAGTGAAAGAACTAAATGGAGTTTGTAGAAGACAACTAAAAATGATGAGCTAGACAATCGTTTATGATTCTAAGGTAAAAGATAATATTTTTTATGATGATCAAATGGCTGAAAAAATTCAAGGATGATCAGATGAAGGTGAATGAAACATGTTATTGACACAACTATCGAGGATGGTTAAAGAAAAAAAACCAACGATGAAGATAAAGAGGCAAAACCTATGGATGGAAAGAAAATGGTTTTTGATGTATATATAAGGAGACATAAGATTCATTATTGAGTCTGGGATTCTTGATGTTGTAGGAGAATTAGTGTGAAAAGGATTATTTTCATGCAACACTGATCAAACTGGTTAAAGATAGAACCGATAAAAAATGCAGACAATGCCGAGTGGCAGAGAAAGCATATACCGAGAAAAATAGAGTTGGAGGAAACAAAGATGTTGAATTGATTATTGAACAGAGGTATTTTTGAGCTTAGCATAGATCTGAAAATCTGAAAATCAAGTTGTATTTAAATTAGATCATTACTGTATCAGTTTAACCATTGTTACAGATAAATCTCTTAACCGAGTGGGACTTAATAGTCTTTATATTTCAAGATGACATTCAATGAATGTTGATTATTTTCTTGTTAACCCCATAGTGAATGTTTGGTCAAAGGAGAACTGTTAGTGATAAATCCTCTAACCAGGTCACACCTCACAATGTGTTTTGTAACTTTTAACAAGATTGGCTGCTAACTGAGATCACTTCAGAAGAGTGAATTATTTTGGGTTACTGATCCTAGGTGGTTATTCCCCTAACAGGGTTTCCACGTTAAAAATCTATGTGTTATATGTGTATGTATGTGTTGAATTTTTATTTTACTTTACACATTTCAATAACTAGATAGATCGGTAAATACAATATTTAATTTACTGGTAATCAGTAGATGAAGAGAAAGGTATAGTTGATATTTTGTTGATTTTATTATTTGATTTGAAAGTTTTAATATATACATCTGGGAGTATTTGGGAATGTAGGATAATTGGACTTAACTAATTCACCCCCCTTCTCAATTATCTAACAACTCGAGCCTATTGGAATATCTTTCTTCTGAATGTGCAACTTTGAAAAGGAGAAGTGATATTCATCTTTGCATTGCTTCCTTTTTTATTGTACATCTTGGTGAACCAGACTCTTCTTGCATACTTTAAATTTTGGTTGTTAGATCTCCTTTTGTATGTATTGCATTTACTACATTGTATGCATTAAATATTCATATTTG